>CM053401.1:17454960-17490336 GCA_028644305.1 Xerus rutilus
TTATTTCCCTTTATCATTGAGCTATTCATATGTTATTTATTTATGAATTTATTCTAATATGAGCTTGCACCACAATTGGTGATATTTGTCCAAATTTTCAATATTTCAGTATGTTTTGATTTTTTTATCTTAGAGAAATTCTGTTTGCTCAAGATAATTTATTTCAATTTATTTATAAATATTTTTCAAATTTTTTGTGGATTCATATATATAATTCATCGAAAAAACCCATTAATTTGTTCTGATTAGAAGAAAAAACATGGTCTAAAAATACATGGTAGGAAAATATAAAGAAGAAAAAATATCCATTATCCCACTGGCAGAAATGTTGATTGATTTTTTTCTACCTAATGTTTAACCCTATCTTCGTATAAATTTATTGTCATACATATGCTTATGTAATGCTTTTTCCCATGTCAGCTTAGCTTACCTGGAAATACCTTTCACAGATTTTCTCTTTTTGAATGATTTCACAGTGGGTTTGACCACAGAGAGATCTGAGCAAAAGTGATGATGAGCAGACTGAGGGTTGCGCCGATGAAGGTCCAGCAGCCACAGAACATTGGTGACTCCAGCACTTTGATGCTGATCAGTTAGTTGATCCCGTGAAGTGTCCATCAGCTTGTAAAGTCCACAGGGCATCCAAAGAATCTAGTTTCCTTTGTCTATCATGTGGGTCACTGAGGTTAGAAGCAGTGGAAGATAGGTGAGGCTCTAGTTGTTCTAATCTCCAGTTTGTCCAGTTGGACTCCTTTGGTTCTCATTCTTTCTCACTTTACACCCAGCTTACCTATCAGTCCTACTGACTATAAGGACTTTGGAATCATCACCATACAGAGGTGACAATTTTCCACAGAGTGTTCCTGCTGTTTCCACAACTGTATAGGAATTGATCTTATAGAAAAAAAAAATACTTATACTGAGTGATGATTCCTTCTCTCTCATCAAACACTACTGATTAGGCATATATTTTATAAGAGAAAAACAATTGGACTCTGACTATGCTGCTCACAGAATTCTTTGCCTAGTACTTTCATCAACATTATATAGTAATTTCATACAACATTCCTTGAAAGAAATAACATAATAATTTAATTTCTATAACATTTTCTGCCATGAATTAATGTAAATTAATTCATCCATTTCTAGATATTAAAATACTATACTGCTTCCATAATGAATTATCCTGTACATAAATATTTATGTGAATTTCTAATTATGTCCTGGCATTAAATTACTTGAGGTAGAATTACTAGGTCAAATGTAAATAGTTTAAAATATTTATTCAGAAATGTCTTAACTGAAATGCTAATAGTTGTATTATCAGCATAAGAGAGAATCATCCTACACCAATAATTTATCTCTTTTAATATTTTAATTTTATAATCAAAAACTCTTAAAATTTAACAGTGTATTTATCTGCATTTTCTTTATTTTCCCATTTGTAGCCTGATGTCCAACCTTATCTTTATTAATTCTTTAAAACAATGCAATTTATTGGTTTCAAGTGAAAATATAATTTTATTTGAATCCAAATACTTTATCAAATGTTCATCAGAACAATGTATATTCATTTTAAAATATAAGGAAATACAGAGAAAGAAAAAATGATCTTTTAATTTCTCTGATAGAAATATTTATTAGTAGTTTTAGTTTTATATCACTAGGACAAAATGCCTGAGAAAAACAACTTAGAAGAAAAATAATTATTTTGGCTTACAATTTCAGAGGTTTCAGTCCATAGTCAGCTGTGGGCCTGTGGCAAGGCAAAGTATCATGGCAGAGAAGGGGGGATGGAATAGAACTTCTTACCTCATGACAACTGGAAAACAGGGAGAGAAAAAAAAGAAGGGGCCAGGGAAAAGATATGGTCCCCAATGGCATGTTTCCAAGAACTCACTCCTTCAACTAGGTCCCATCTCCTATAGTTTCTGCCATCTTGTAATTATAACATTAAATTATTAATCTATTGATGAAGTCAGAGCCCTCATGATCTAATCACGTCCCTAAAGTTCCACATCTGAATATTGCTGCACTAAGGACCAAGATTTCAACACATGAGCCTTTGAGGGTCATTTCAGATATAAATTGTAATATTAGCACTATGATTATTAATACTTCTTTTCAGGAATATGATAAATATATCCAGTGGAATAGAGTGAGTATGAATGTGCATATGCATGTGTGCATTTTTATAATGTATAATAATTGTGATATATTTACCTTTTCTGTTGTGGTCATTTTTGTTACTTCTTATTTCAGTTATTATACAGTTTATGAGATGATTCATATGCATATGTAAGTTTCTCTCTCTCTATATATACACATATACATATATACACACACATATACATATATACATATATATACATATATACATATATATATAAATATACACATATATATATTCAAACATGTCCTCAAGTTAATTTTTGGAATTGAAATAATCAGGAATTTTTTTTCTTTTTCTTAAACTCAAATGTTTAAAGGAATTGGTGGTACATAAGGGTTTGCCTCTTCACGTTTCCTTGGACCTGATGAACCTATTGATTTGTGGATGGACATTATAAACTCTTGATACTTTGTACTATTTTATTCTACATTGTGCTTCTTTTCTTTTATTTGGTTCTAATCTTCAAAAGTGTTATATCCTCTCTTTGCCTGCCTCTCTTTCACACACACACACACACACACTCCATATAAATTCTCCATAACTGATAATTTTTGCTTGCATTAATTTAATTCCTTTGGTTACTACATAGGACACAGGATTCTCCCATCACTATATAGAGGCCTTACTCCTAATTGCCTTCCTGTCCACACCATTTCTAATTACTAATTTACATCTCATATTTTATTTTACCCTTCTAGTTTATTTCTGTCTCTGAATGTGTTCACTATTAAGCGTGTAGCCTTTAAATGAACATTGGCATAATAAATAGATCATGAGAAAGCAAAGTGAATAAGGATCTGAAATGCTTCCAGCCATCTTAGAAAGAAGTTAAGTGTTATAATATGTGCTGCAATTGCAAAGTAATAGAGAATAAATCAGATGCAGTAGCTAACCACATTAACCTCAAAGTCCTTCATCAAATTATTTGATCCTCTCAAATATCCTGTAAGGTAGAAAGGATTTGGAATCCTATAGCCATGTACCAATGATGACATAGAGGTCCAAAGACTTTAGTGATTTAACCAAAGTCACACAAACTTGGTGACCGTGCTAGGACAGAGTCTGAGTCACATATTTGCCCATTTCTGCTAGTCTCATTTGAGCATAGCTAATTTGGAAGTAAAAAAAATGGCGTAATCTGTGCATCTTTCATAAACTTGATTTCCCATGGGGAAATCATCACTTCTTAGGCTGAATACAATTGTCATATTGTTATTTTTAATATAAAAATAAATAAATTATGGAGATAGTTGTTTAAATACTCATTTGGCTATACACACAGGTAAAGCATTTGATTTCTTTTAAGTTAATAAATTTCCCATAATTTTCAGTTTGTTACTAAGACTATCATGCCAGCCCCTAGAGTCTCGATGCTAATAAAACTGAAGTAGTAGACTGATTTATTTATGGAACAAGTAGCATTCATGGTCACAGTGCACTTCCAATTCTGACCAGTGTTTCCATCATTTTAAGTTCAGAAATGAATCTTGTTAATTACAGAGTAATGAAGAGACCTGACTGATGATTGGAAACCAGCTCTTGTTTTTTATTCACTTAGTTATTTGTCCTGCAAGCAAACTATATACACTTACATGAAGATTCACTTATATCATATGCTTAAATATGTCACATTTGGCTACAACTGTGAACATAATATCTACAAATAAAATATTTTGAAGGATTTGCTCTCTCAAAGAAATGCAGAATATTTTCCTTTTGATTGTATATTTGTTTTCGTGTTTACATACTTTAAATATGGCTACATTGTTAGAAAGTGTTAAATTACAATCAATTTTTATTTTGAAACATATATTCTTGAACTCATAGCTACATTTTAAATGCCTTTTCTTTTAAAATGCATGATCCATTCATTTGTTCTTAAATAAATATGAATAGAAATATAAACATCCATATATATATGTATATATATATATATACACATAAGCATATGTATGTAGAGAGATTAGATACAGATCACGCCTACAGTGTGACAAGCACTGTTAGAAAATGTAGGACATAATGGTTACACATAAGTGCCTTCTCGGTATATCACAGCTTCCCTTCATATTGCAAGTCAAAATTTCTCTATAGATAAATAGTGATTTATATGCAAACATGTTCCCTGTCAACCAGGACTGGAGATGTAGAAAAGCCTTCTGACATTCATACAAAGGGCTTAGCAGATATCTACCCCTGTCTTTTAATAACATAGCATTCCCTTTTACATGTGACAATGTTTTATGACAAATGTAATAAACTATAAATGTTGTCTCTGCTTGGTGTGGGTCATTGAGATGAATGGAAATGAAAGGTAAATTGAGAAAAAAATGTGCTCTAATGTATTCTAGTTGATGACATTGCTTGCATGGATACAGATTATCAAAGTTATACATAAAACTTCAATAAACTCAAACACTGCTGAGGCAGATGCCCAACACTGGAATGAATTATTTGACAATATTGCCTTATAATTATGAGGAATTCACTTACAGGATGTTGAAGAATCTGCTGGTTATCTCAGTAGATATCTTCACTATGTCACTTGGTGGGGCAAGGGCCTGGGTGAGCCCTGGGTCCACAGGCACAGCTCAGTGTTGCAGCAGGACACTGGGCAGATCTGGATGATGCTATATCTGAGGGCTCACCTGCTGATGCAGGATTTGGTCACCATGGCGTTTTCCAGGAAGGGGTTTGTGATCTCTCTGGAATAGATGGTGCTTTTGCACATAGTTTCCTTGGCATGACAGTTGGTGATGGTGATGCAGCTAGACACGCTCTGGGGTATGTGACAGGTGTAGCATTTTAAGGCCATTGCAAGCTTTTTGCAGGCGGCCAGAGCCAACACCAGCAGTGACAGCCTCATCTCCCACACGGTCCCTAGGAGTCCTTGGCCCTTGACCTCTCTGCCATGAGGGACCACCAGTGCCTATATATATATATTTTTTTAATTCAAATGCTTGATCAGAGGAAAAAGCTGTTAGGTCAATGTAGATGTTTGAAAACAAAACAAGGCATGACTTCTCTCACTGTTAGAAATCAAGGATAGGATCACGTAGTCTGTATAATTACTTATTTAGGAAATTAAAAACAGCTTCAACAAATAATCCCCACAGATTTTTGGTTAATTGAAACCATCCATTATATTACAGATATTAAACAGTTGTGTCACTATGTCACAAATTTGGTTATTGATTTAACAATGCTTAGAGTAAGTGTACTTGGTATTAAAATACACCGACATTCAAATACATGGTAAGTAAATGATAGTGGTTCAATTCTAATTAAAATCTAGTAACATTTTAGTTTTATTTGTGAATAAATAATGCAAAATCATCCTGATTTTTCTTGTTTATATTATTTAGGTTTATGCTATTAATTCAGTTTGGAAAATCACTATCATGTTGGTTATATATGTATTCATGAAGTTTTGTTTTTTTTAATTTTGAGTGTCCTTTCTCACAGAATTGATGTTTATCATGTTTAATTATTTAACTGATGGATTTATTAAGGTTTTCTGATTCACTCTTTTGTATTGGTGCATAATGGTTATATAGAAAAGTGGGTTTTATTGTGGCATATTTGTGCATGCACATAATTTGATCGAATTCACTTCCCTGTACCTCATGTCACCCTCCCCTCCTTCCCGCCTGATCCCTTTCCTCTAACCAGCAATCTCCCTTGTATTTTCATGAGATTCTTTTTTTCTTTCTTGGACCCTTGTATCATTCCTATACCCATTTTGGTTCAGTTTGCATCATACTTTTGCACAAATATGTTTTTCCCCACACATTTATATATTATTTAAAAACTCATTTATTTATCCTTGATAGCTATCCAGAATCAAATATGCTTCTTTGTGAATATCAGGCCCCCAGGCATTGTTGCAGCTTTCTTATTTTTTTTCTTAATTAAAGCATGTCCCCACTGAGTATCTGTTGCTACATCAACATATTTAAAACAAGTCAGGAGTATTATTTGTCTAATTAGTCTATTTGTGCAATTGATATAACTCAATAAACTGAAATTAATTTATGAATGCTTATACAAAGTAAATATAGCTACATTTAAAAAAAAGAATTGGTCTGGAAATATTCACCTATGATTGTGGTAGATTTTTAAAATATTAACATAATCAGATCATAGGAAAGATTTCAGACACTTTCTTATAAAATATTTTGTTTATATGCCTTGTTAATTAATTTATTGAAAAATTTTATTTTAAGCATATATTGCATTCTAACACTGTGCTGTAATTTGGGGATACAATATGAGCAAAGCATATACAGTCTATAGTTTCATGGAAAACCAAGCAACTGAGAAAGTTTAATACTGATTAGATCATTATGCAAATATATGATCTTATACAGTTTATTAAGTTTTATGTAAACTAAGTATAGAAGGCTCTGAAAGTACGGGTAGAACTCAGTGAATGATACAGTGGGAAAAGAGAAAAAAGGCCTAAGATTGAACTGGCTCTTGGTTTTATACATGAATGAGAGCTTGTAGAGTTAAGGGATCTGAGACATTACATTGCACAACTTCATAGAGTGTCATTTGCTGGTTTGCAATGAACATCATTAACTCCTATTTTGGATATGTTAAACTTGAAATGCATTTGAAGCACTTAAGAAAAGTTGTCAAATAGGTTCCCAGGTACATTGGCACATAACTATAAACCCAGTGACTCTAGAGGCTGAGATAGGACAATGTCAAGTCTAAGGTCAGTCTCAACAAAATAGGAGTCCATAAACAAGTTGGCAAGACCTTGTCTCAACATGAAAAGTTAAAAGGGTTGAGCTTGTAGCTCAGTGGTAGAGCAACCCTGGATTCAATCCCCAATACAAAAAGCAAAACAACACCAACAAAAAGAAAATAAGTTTTTCAATCTGGGCGCGATAGTACGTACCTACAATCCCAGTGGCTCTGGAGTTTGAATCAGGATGATTCCAAGTTCAAAACTACTCTCAGCAAATTAGTAAGGCCCTAAGCTACTCAGTGAGATCCTGTCTCTAAATAAAATATTAAAAAGGGCTGGGGATGTTGCTCAGTGGTTAAGTGCTCCTGATTTCAATCTCTGGTACATAAAAAAATAAAAAAAGAAAGAAAGAAAAGAAAAGAGGTTGTCAAATAGGAAGTTAGATACATGGGTTGAAAAATCAGAAAAAGCACTTGGAATGGAGAAATAAACTTATAAATATGGACCACAAAAGGTAAATAAGGAGAAAATAGGTATAGAATGAGAAGACAATAATCTCTTTCAAACTAAAATATTTTAAGGCCTAATAGTGGAACCAAGCAAAAAATGAAAATTGAAAGTTAAGAGGAAGATACATACAATGAAAATCAAGAAAGTTTGTACTACCACAAAGGCAAGATTTAAGAATTTCTTCAATGAAATGCTATAAAATAGGATTCAGTACCAATGAAAGATGAAGAATATTCATAACTAAAAAAAATTTACTTAATTTCTTGGCATAAAAGTCATTCATTCATGATGGTGAGGCCAAATTTAAAAGCTGTTTATCTCTAAATGGGAGAAATATTAGAAATTATAATGTTTTTCATTTCTTTCAGAGTCATTTTTTAAAAAATATAAAAGAAGTTCATTTAATATAATTTTTAAAACCAACCAATGACATGATTTGGATATGTTTAAGTGTGTTCCAGCAAATGTTCATGTGTTGGAAGCTTGGTTCTCAATGGCCAATAATCCAGTTGAAGCTTTAAAATGTGAGGTCTAGTTCTGATTACAAAAGGTCAATGATAGTCATGCTCTAGGAAGGGATTGTGGGATCCAGCCTCTCTGTCTTCCTGTCTGGATGTGATCAGTCATTTATGCACATGTTTTATCCTGCTCCAGGTTGTCCTGACACAGCCATCACAAAGATGTTTGAACTTTTAGTCTCTATTATGGTTTGGATATGAGGTGTTCCTCAAAAGCTCCTTTTGATGCAAGGATATTCAGAGGTAGAAAAATTGGATTGTGAGACCTATAACCTAATCAGTCGATTCTAGCATGAATAGATTGACCGGGTGTTAACTGTAGGCAGGTGGGCATGGCTGGAGGAGGTGAGTAACTGAGGTGTGTCCTCGAAGGGTGCATCCTCCCAGTGCCTCTTCTCCCTCTCTGTTTCTGCTATTAGACACTGCCACAAGCCGTAGCAGCTATCCTTCATTGGGCCCTTCTCCCTTGATGCAATGATCACCTTGGGCCCAGCGCAATGAAGTCTACTGTGTATGAACTGAGACTTCTGAAACTTTGAGCCCCAATTAAATTTTTTCTCCTCTGAGTTGTTCTTATTGGATATTTTGGTCACAGTAATGAAAAAGCTAACTAAAACAGTCTCCAAAACTGTAAACTAAATAATACTCTCTTCTTTATAAAAATAGCCTGCTTCATGTATTTAATTAGGATAACACACAATAGGCTTAAATCCAGGTTTAATTTAATTACTTGTTTCAATTTAAGTTTCTTCTTATCTCCCTTTATGTAATCCTCTACAAATATTTGTTTCTGTAGTACCTTTTCTTTAGTAAAGAATGCTAACAATAATTTATTTGCTACTTGCATGAATGTATGTATCCTTCATGTCTAAAACATATTTCATGCCTATGAAAATTTTCTTGTGATTGTAGAGTTAAATTTCACCATCCACTTAATTTTTATCAGAAACTTTTCTTAAGGATCTAGTGCAAACAGAATAAGGGAAAACATGGAGGAGGAGGAGAAATAAGGGAAAATAAATAATAATTAAGTCAATTGGCCTAATATAACCAATTCTGGATAAATGTCAAATCATCTGCAGAGCTTAAAAAATACTAAAGCTTGTTTCTCATCTATAAAGACTTGATGTAATTAAAGTAGCATGACAGCCAAGCACTGTGATCTTTTAAAATGTCCACTTCTCCCCTCATGAGATTGTGATCATTTAACAGAATTGTGAAACACAGATGGTATGGGCTTCTCCTTACCCTCCCCAAATTATCTTATTAAATGAACATACATTTCTTAGCAAGTATAAGATGGTACATGCAAATTTTCCCCTGAGCCAGCTACTTTCCACAAGTTTATTTATTATTAAAAAAGCTTTCTGAAATTTAGATATGTCCAGCAAAATTATATATGAAAATATATGGAGAAACAGATATCAGGGAGCATTTAAATATAGATTTGGAAAATGTAAGAAAAAAATAATATTTTATAACAAAAATACAAAATCATAGCTTTAAGATTTGTTTGATAATTTACCCTTTTCTGAACAGAACAAAAAGTAGGATTAGCATATTTGTAGACAACTTTAAAAATGTAATCTGAAGGAGAAATATGAAAAAAGAAAGAAAACACTACAACAGAGCATAAGAGACACAATATACTTAGTCAAAAGGCTATCAAATATGTAACTGGAATCCAAGCACAGGGGAAAATAATGAAGCAGGAACAGTATTTGGGAGAAAAATGACTGATACATTTTTCAATCTAATGAAATATAACAACACACATATTCAGGAAATAAAAAGAATGTTATGCCTAGTAGTACATCATAGTCAAACTGCAAAATTCCAAAGAAAGAAAAGGAAATATTAAAATTACTCAGAGGAAAACAAAAATACCTCCAAAAGAGCAGCTATGTCATCAAGAGTGTTTATCAGTAAAACATAAAGAATGTGGAATATTAGTGAATAATGTATTTAGAATATGAAAAGAATAAAATGTAAATTAATTAAAATTAATTAAAAATTCTAGTGAAAACTTTTAAAATAAATATAATTGTATATATATATATATATATTTGCAAACAAGATGCAACCCTCAGAAAATCACTACATTACAAGTGTTTTTGTGTGTGTTTATATATATATGTGTGTATGTATGTATATTTGTTTTTTTTTAAAGAAAATTTTATATAAGGAAGAAATTGTGTCTTATTAGGAAGCATAGTAATAACAGGGACTGAACTTGTAAAAAAATTCTGGTCAGTTTACTACAACATTAATAGAAATGTGGACTTCCTACCTAAATACCTGGGTAGCTACATGAATTCCCTATCTAGTCTTCCCTAATACACCCTCAGCCCCAATACTCAACACTCACCCAGTACCCACAGCAATCAAGTGGATAGATGTCTTCAAAACGTTTTTCTTCCTTTGGGTCAAATTATTTTTTCCTACTGTGCTAGTCAGCATGTTGTCATTGTGACCAAAAGACCTGACAAGAACAACTTATAGGAGGAAAAATTTATTTTGGCTCATGGTTTCTGAAGTTCAGTTCATGGTCAACTGACTCCATACCTCTGGGCCCTAGGAGAAGAAGGGCATGATAGAGGAAAGATGTTTAGTTCTTGACAGGTATATATATAGAGAGAGAACACATGCTCTGCTCACCAGGGACAAAATATAAATCACAAAGGCATGCCCCCATGCCTATTTCCTCCAACCATACCCTATCTGCCTGTAGTCACCACCAAATATGGTAGTGCTTTCAAATGATTAATCCACAAAATAGATAATATACCGATCAGATCAGAGCTCTCTTAACCCAATCATGTCAACTCTGAACATTTCTGCATTGTCTCACACACAAGCTTTCTAAGAACAAGTCATATCCAAATCACAACACCTTCCCACTGTCAAGTTAGAGCAGTTTAAGTGACTTTTCATTGCAATTAGAGTAAAATATACATCCAAACTCCTCGTGCAGCCTCTAGTGTTTTAGGTAGACTGGTTCCTGCTCTCCTACACAAATGGATGATATTCAACTTTTCACATGACTCAATGAAATTTCCTTCAGTTTGTTGAAATGTCAAGGTCTTCTTTGCCTGGAATGCTCCCAAATTGCTCACTAGTGGATTTTCTGGCTTCTTTCCTACCCCAAAGGATCCATGTGTATGTCCTCCTTATCATAATGTGATGATTAATGTCATTATATCCAGATCTCTAATTATTTTCTTTCTTCATTTCGCTTGTTTTCTTTTTTATTAGACATATTTCAAATTTTCTTCTCTCTTTATTTTTCTTATCTTTGTAGTGCTGGAGAGAGAACCCAGGGTCTCAAGCTTGCCTTATAGCTAAGTGTTTGACAACTGAACTACTGCCCCAGCCCAACCCCTCAAACTGTAGGCCGCTTTATCAAAGGACAGGCTCTTTTTTCTTTTCTGTTTTTGTTCTTTGCAGCTAGCTAGCTGCCTGGTACATTGCAGAGGCTCCATAAACACTGGCTGAAAGAATGAATGATGATTAATCCCAAGACCTCAGTTTATTGATCCATAAAGTAAAGGAGTGGGCTAGATAATTTATATTATCCATTTTCATATCAATAAAAGTAATGTAGTATACTTGAATAAAATAATATGACAAGTCTAATTATTTCACCCAAATTAATTGTCTAAATCTGCCTATTTTATCTGTAGTTAATTAAGGCCTGTGTTGGGTTAGTGGGGTTGGTAAAGGCAAATGTTCCATTTCTAGGCCAAACCAATTACTAAATTGCTTGCAGGAAAAGGTGAAATAGTTCAAAGAACAGTTTATCCCTAACACATTTCATTTCACAGTCAATATACTGGCAATTCTGAAGCTAAAGTACTAAAACACTCTTTCCAATTCATTTTAACATAGAAATCAACAACAAAACAAAAAATTTTGAGAGGTGGGGTGTAAACTCATATGAGTTTCTGGTTTGCTTTTGCTGACTCAAGAATTGTATATGGTTCATACTGGAAGTAATATATGTTTCACCCAAGTAATCTACAACTAGGTTCCAATGAAATTGAAAACATTCAATGTATCAAATAGATAATCTTTAGTGTTTGTCTAAACATCTCCCTGTAGAAAGCACTCATGTCCTAAGCAGACAAAGAGCTGTCTGCGGAGTACTCAAAGCTAAATACCTCTTCAGGGATCTCTTCCTGTCCTTTCTTGAAGGATATTGTTTCACAAAATTTTACGTCCCCTCTCCAGGGTAGGTCTAAATCAAATGGCTCATTGATGGGAGAGTAAAACGGCTGGGCCTTCCTCCCCTGAAAAAGAATAGCTATGAGGACCCAGCTGCTCTAGAGTTCCCTATAAGATGGGCTGTGCTGGGTCCCAAGGTGCTACTGTCTTGCACTTCAACGTTCTTATTGTCACTTAGTGTTTCTGTTGGTCCCTTAAGGTGTTCCTCAAAAGCATACTGTCCTCTAATACTCTCTAATGTCAATCTCTGTTTGATTCCTGAAGACCTCCACCTACTTCATGCCTATGTATGTGGATGAGGAAAATATGTTCTTTTCTAAACTTTCAAGCTCTTAATACAGACATGGCAATAAGCCGTTTGAAATACCTTTTCTTCCTGCTAACTAGTGAGGAAATACCTTGAACTAGTCCTTGCTCACTGTCACTCTCTGTGGTGAAATCCCTCCAGGTAGCTGCTATAAATGTTCAAGTGTGAGAAGCACTGCAAATATAGAGACTTAATAGAGGGTGAATGGCAATGCAGTTACCTAACAATATTTTAAAAATTTCAGTCACACATTAATTAAATAAATAATAACTACACTGAGAGAAACTGAGTATTAAAGACTTAGTTGTTACCATGCTTACTAGGGACTATTAGTTGTTATATATTTATAAATAAAATACATAATTTCAGAGTAACATAAATAGCTGACTTATATTCTTATTTGAGGCTTCAAATACTACAATATTCTAGTCCCTCTGTCAATATATAAACTTTTTTTTTGTTTTTCTATCAAACCATTATTGTCTTTCTGAAAATCAGGTCTTCAAAAGCTCTTTCGGCAAACCTGACAATCAAGAAAACAAAACCCTTGGGAACTAGGCTACTACTTGGCAATTTACAAATTGCTTTCACATGTCATATGTCATCTGAAGCAAACGAAAATCAGGTACCACTTTATTTTAATTAGAGGATGGAAATAAATTAATAAGGTATTAATTGAGTGCAGCTTGCTCTAGATTGAATCATTTTTAACTTATAGAGAAAGATTGATTCAGGCTTTCTATGTCCACATCCTTTTCTCTATTAAAGTGAATTCAGAAATTAAGTTGGAAGAATCTATCTATCCATTTTTCTATTATCCATTATCGCTCATGTCATCTGTCTCCCTATTTGGCTATTTATTACCTAATTATCTATTGTATGTCTATCATGATGACTTCATGATGCAAATAACCTCACTTCACTGTGTATTCTCCTTAAATTAAAGGGACCAAGCACAAAGCCAGGTATTCAATGTTCTTTACATGAGTATTGACTCCTTGTTGTCTTCTATTTAAGTCCATGCATATTTATTTAAATATTCATGATATGATCTTAGATTCAAGGTAAACTCAAAGAATTCAAGCATTTGAGTCTATTTTGCAGTTGATATTTGGTAAAGTATACATAAAAATGTTTTAGCTGGGCATGTCTCTAATCCTAGCAGCTCGGGAGGCTGAGGCAGGAGGATCACGAGTTCAAAGCCAGCCTCAGCAAAGCAAGGTGCTAAGCAACTCAGTGAGACCCTGTCTCTAAATAAAATACAAAATAGGGCTGGGAATGTGGTTCAGTGGTCAAGTGCCCCTGAGTTCCATTCTTCCTGGTACCCATGGGGGGGAAAAAAAAAATATATATATATATATATATATATTATATTCATTACATGGAATGATTTTGAACCATATAAATGGTATTGATGAATTTTAATATAGTCCCTACTATTTACTGAGTATTTCCTGCATGCTGGTCACTTTGCTGTGTACTTTGCTGAAAGAGGTCAAAGAAATTCCTTGCTTTTCTGAAGAACATTATCCAATGAAGAATAATTACAAAGTGCAGATAGATCACCAAAAATAAAAGGCGAGAGTGTTAAAATACAACATAATGAAAAGCAGAGCAGAGGAAATGTAAAACTTTAGCATATTACTATTATCCTAGCAGCTTGGGAGACTGAGGAAGAAGGATTGTCACCTTCAGTAATATAGTGAGGCCCTAAGCAACTAAGTAAAACCCTGTCTCATAAAAAAACAAAAAAACAAAAAGCATTGGGGATGTGACTCAGTGATTGAATGTCCCTAGGTTCAATACACCATAGTAAAATAATAATAATAATAATACACATTCAAATTGTAAGATCGCATGTCCTTAACATATTAAAATACTCGCAGCTGAGTCCATTTAAGAAAAGAATGATGTGATCCATGCAGTGTTGAAAACATGCCTTCATATTTCTAGAGGTGAACATTGAAATGTACTCTCATTTTAGTTTGTTATTATTCAGATTTATCTCTCAATTAAATCATAAAATATTTCCCATAACACTTGTATCCTGTAGCACATTAACAAAGTGATTGCCTTGACCTTCATTTATTTCATTTAGATGAATGTTGGAAAGCATTGTCACAAGAAAGGTTTCTGGTCACCTTTTAATTTTCCTAGGGACTAGACTGGGGACTGCTGTGGCCTGCCGAGTGCAATAGGTGATTTTATAACTTTGAGAGCAGGCAGACGGTGGTAGCAGATGGGACATATTTATAATCCCACACATCCCCATCGAGCCATCATTTAAACATCTGGGTTTGAGGAAGGGTCACCCATGCTGGAATGAGTTCAAACGTTTTATAACCTTCTTCACCTACCCCATCATGTACATAATGACAGTTAGCAATTCTCAAAGCATCAGGTTGTTCAAGTTCTTCTGCTCTTTCTTCCATTTTGCATACTTTGTTTTTTTTTAATAAATCAAGAAGCAAGATATTTTCATTGAAAAAAAAGAAGGAAAGAAAGAACAAAGGAAAATGAGTTTATATATTTAATACATTAAATATTAAGCAGTGGATAACTTTCTGGACTAGGATATGTCAGACATTGTGAGTTTACCTTGCTTATATCCATTATCCTACTTAATCCACTAAACTGCTCCATGAAATAAATGCTGTCTTTACCCCCATCCCTAAACTCTTTATGGTAAAATAATGTATGAAAATTATGAGATTGTGTGAACCTGTGAAAAGAGTTAGACAGCTGTGTAGTAACATGAGTTTCTCAGGGTGCTGCTTCTCCTCTAGGACAATGTTAGTATTATCATCTTATCATCGGGCAGTGAAAGCTGCATGGAAGGAATTCCTTTCTTAGAAATGATCGCTCCCATCACTATGAACATGGCTTGCTTAGATATCAAGAGAGTTTTATAAAGATTTCATACTAGTCTAATAGTAAGTATCACTTTGGTTTTCTGCTATTTCTTTTCCAATGTCAAAAAGATCAGCAGAATATGTAAACTCCTGGGAATTAAGAAAATGGAGAATATGACTTTTAGTATTAAGAAGGCTGAGTGTTCAACTTGCAGCTAAACAGTACCAAAGCAAAACAAAATTATCAGGACATCTCTTCACTCATGCTGCAAGATATATTTTATATATATAAAATGAGAGAGAGAGAGAAAGAAAGAGAGAGGTTAAAACTAATAAATCACAGGTATCACCCACAGATGAAACCACTAAGTGAATATCCTAACCTATATATAACCAAAACTAATTTAAAAAGTGACTTTACAAAATGTCCCTGTCTCATCTAGAAACTGGACAGAGACTTCCCTTGCATACACTCAGGTGCTGAGTGATATTTCCTTCCTTTAACTTCCCACGTTGTGTACTGGTTAGCTTCCTCTCACATGAGATCCCTGAATTTCCACTACTGACTTCCATTAACAGTAGTTCCTACTCAATACTCTGCATAGAACACTGTCACATTGCCAAGAGTTAAACTGTACATCTTTTCTATCATCAAAAGTTCAAAAGTTTCTCTTTTGTTTTTATAATTTACATGCTTAAAACTAATGTCATTTTTTTTCTTCATTTGAGGTCTTATGTCATAGGCTAAAGAGATGCTAACAGTTTTCTAGAACCAATTGTACACTAAATTTAACCAACAATCATTTACAGTTCTGAGCAGTCTACTATGACACCGTAATGACGAAAAGTGAATACAACCTAATAATCCATTGATGGAGTTATAATTTAATGGGCTATTGAGAGGTTATAAAAACTTAGGAGGTGGAGCCAATTTGGAAGAAGCAAGCCCTTGATAGTATGTCCTTTATGTTTATATCTTGTCTCAACTTTTTCCTCTCTTTTTCTCTCTCTTCCTTTCATGACTGAGCAGCTCTGTCCTACCATGTCCTTCTTGTAATGATGTTATACTCCAAGACAGACCCAGAAACAGTAGTCAAGTTACTGTAGATTGAAATATTTAAAACTATGACCTAAAATATTTTCTTCTTTAAGTTGATTGATTTCAGTTACTTTGTCATAGCTACAGAAAGGTGACTAAAGCATGGATTAGGAAAACACCATCTGCAGTGAATAACTTCTTGGGTTAAACTAAATCCAAGGTTTTGTAAGAGAAATGGAGGGCTCAAAGACATTTTAGGGACTAGGAATAAATATTAAATGAGACCATGGAAAGAAAAACTTTACTAATTTATGACTGACAACAAGAATATTATATTAAAGAAGGCGAATTAGTCAGCAAGAGAGTGGAAAAGAGAAAATTAGGAATTTGTGAATGATGTATAAGAATAAATAGCTCATTAAAATGCTTTTATGCCATAAAAACCATTGATAGTAACCAATGTTAGTTCAGGGTAACTGAGATAATTTTCAATACTTAAATTAAATTACATATCTTAAATAAAATAACCATCCATTTTACTTTTTATTGACTAACACTTGTAACTAAAAGGTAGTAATAGGTTTTAATGTCTTATACATGACTACTTCCTCTAATACGTGTCTTTATTATAAAATCAATGCTCACAGATTCTCAGGGAGACAAACTTCTGTTGTAGAATTTTTAGGAATAAGTTTGGATTCCAGTGTTTTATGATTCTATTATACCAATCTACAAAATGCATTCTATCAGTCACGTAGACTATTTAATATTTCAGTCTTCTAATATAGAGTAAATGTTGTATTTCTGAATATATACCATATTTATTTTCCACTGTCATATGCTCTTAGAAAATGAATTTTGGTTTCATTGTCTCCTTACTTTAAGATTTACTTTAAGATTTGAAAGTGGCCAGGAATTAGAGTTCAGTCATTTGACTCTACTCACAGGTCAAAACCAAAAAAGAATCTACATGGGGGAAGAATTGTACACCATGATGATTTTCAAAAGTGGCTAATAACTTCGTGTGACAATTCTGACTGACTTGCAAAGGGAGACAGTGGAAGAAGAGTTAGTTAATCAATCAAATCAGACTCAAACAAAAACTCCACAAGCAAACTTTGCTCAGTCAGGACAAAGATTGTTGCCTTGGAGAGTTAATTGCCCAGGGATTTTGAACTATCATTATAATTTCTATGTGTTATCCAGATTCATTTAGACCATCATGAATCTTAAACTGATATAACACATACATTTTATAAACTAACTGCACAAGGATTGGTTCATTTGGGGATACAAGTTTTCTCTTTATGGGTCTTAGATTTTCTTATTCTATATTCTCTCCATTGTATACACTTCTACAATTCCTTATCTAAAGTTTTGAAATCCATAAAATTCTGAAAGCTACATTTTTGCCTGATTTGGAACAAAGTCATTTTAAGGCAAAATTAGATCTGGGCTGCTATAAGCCTATTTGTTGTCCTCATTTATGCACTTAGTGTGAAAAAATATATAGTTCACCTCAAAAATGTTACACTGCTGTCGATATCCCTGATTATTTCTGAAATACATCTGTATAAATGATCAGGGTCTTTCATGCTTAGAGTGAAAATACAAGTACATTTCACCTTTAACTGAAATCTCATTATTTACAACTTGAAGCCCTTTTTTACTGTCATAAGTAATTAACCGTATTTTGATGGAGAATAATGGTAATTATTCATTTGTGTACTTACTTTTGGTCAGGGATGATTGTTGTCCATTTTTGTAGATGAGAAGACAGAACCTGAACTGGCAGAATAGCAGCACTATAGTAGCAGAGCCAGAAGTCAGTGGAGGCCAAACTCAAATTCTAAGCTTTCTCCTCCTGTTTTCTGTTTTCTACTTCACTCTTTTTCATTCTAGGCAGTGACTCAAAGGGAGACTAATCATCTCAACTCTGTTTCTAGGGAAGAATTTTAACCTTTTCCTTAGAAGTTCCTTAAACTCTATCTACATTATTATGGAAAATTGTTGAAACTTTGTCCTAGGGAGAGCCCTTCATGAGCATTTCAATGATACTTTTACCAAAGAATGATATGGACAATATTCTCTCACATGTACATTCTTCCTTTGTTTAATCTTCCTTTCTTGTTATTTCCGTTTTCAGACATAAATAAATCTCATTGGGGAAGAAATGCTCAGTAAATAATAATTATGTTTCCTTCCCTATTAGGTGGGAATGTGTGTCACACCTGGCATATCAAGATTTTTGCTATCACAAGTCATTACCTCGCTCATACAGGTTTCTTCTTTATCACTTCGTGTTTTCAAAGAACCACTCTGATTTCACTCAGAGCTGTTTTGCTGTTGTGGTTGTGGTGGTTTTGTTTTATTTTTACGAATTGATGGAGTGGTTCCTTGACAAAATGCATTTCTAAAATCTCTATAAAAATGTTTCAGTTATTTGCACATTTCACAAGTTTCTAAACATTAGCAAAATGACCAATTTTTAGTATTAAAAAAAAGGGTAAGGAAAGAATATTTTAGCCTAGACAGTGACAGTATGACAAATGTTATATGGAGTACTAAATACGATTTTGTGATGATTTCACAAGATTCCAATTTATAGATATGTTAGTGTCAATGACATGTGGAGAGTCAGATTTTTTTAATGCTTAATTTTCTAACTCAGATATAAATAATTAAAGAGAATATTCTTAGCTCCAATATTCTGGAGACTAAGAGTCCAAAGGGAGAGTCCTGGAATGGATCAACTTTACACTTCACTTCAAAACTTGTGCTAGGGCCAATGTTTTTGGTGATATTCAGGTCTTGACGATAATTTGGGGCCACCTGGATGTGATTAGATTAAAGTAAACTAATGTCAGAATAATCTTTGGTGTACCTTTTACCCCCGCCCTCTATTTCCCAAGTCTCCTCCTTTCTTCTTGCAAGGAAATAGCTGTTAGCAATCATCAAGTTATACTGTATTTAATGAGTTTGTACTTCCAAAAAGTCTATGTAATATTGGTTAAAACATTTCCATTAATATTATGACGCACATAAAAATAGTAACTGAGTCACATTAATAATTTTGTTTCATTTGCAGGTGAATCTGATATATGCCTGGAAAACCAAATAAAAATAAACAGCATTACCACCAGAAGTCAGTGCACCAACTCCTCACATTGATAGGCCTGTGAGAAATTCTGGAACATGTTAAAATGTGATATGAACTTGTTGAACTTCACCCTCAAAATATATACTCTGGAAAATTCAAGGCCCATTTGCAATGAAATACAATGAACAAAGATATCAACATGAATCTACAATAATTATAAGGCAGATGAGAGATAGGAGGAGGAAGTTTTGTGGGGTTCAGGGGTGAAAGATCCATATTAGACTTATCATCAACTTTCACCAACATGCTGTTCAAACAGTTGGGACAAAATTAACTGTTTAACTACTCATGCTGGAAATTCTTCATATCTCTATGAATGAAAGATTGTGATATTTTTTTATTTTAGATGAACCCATTAGATTAATGGAATTTCTAATTTGGTGCATATTATGGCAATATCCAGACATTGCATATATATTCAAATAATAAGTTTGCTTTTTAAGGATGGTTATATTAGTTTGACATATCAATAAAAATTTTATATGGTAATAAATGGATAAGAAAAAATTACTGAAGTGTGAATACCCATAGATGGCAGAAGGATAGTGAAGTAATTGCTGCTTTCTGGTTTTTAAATTGATAAAAAATTAGAAATTAATTTTATGCACTGTCAACATTCATCAAAATAGTCTTATCCTTTTGACTCAGTAAGCATATATTTTATAAACTATCCTAGACAATAGAGGCATTCTTCATTCTATTGCCTTTGCTTCACTGGAATTCACAGACATCTTGTGTTTTTCATTGCAGGTTGTGGCAATCATGCACCCACTAAGTACATGATCACTGCTTTTTTAGCAGCACACACTCATATTATGTCTCTTTGCCATATTTTGGTAATTCTTGAAAGATTTAAAATTTTTCCATCCCTATATCTGCTTTAGTAATCTTTTACCAGTGATACTCCCTGTGGGCTACATACATGACTATGCTAAATATTTTCTTAATGTTGAAGTATATTGTTTTGCATTTAATGCTGCATATGTATGCAACATGAAGGAAAATAATGTATGTAGATACAAAGGTATTAGCATTAGGAACTCTTCTCAAACAAGCATACACACACATACACAAAAATAACTATACCACCATCATCAATGTGTCTTATGATTTTTTAAACAGAAAAAGCTAAGGAACTATTAAATTTTCTAATTGATTTGGGTCAAATAATGCTTTTTGTATAATTCTATGCTTTTATGGCATTACCAATGAATACATCTTATTTGCCTTATATGTTTTGCTTTATATCATTTTCTGCCCAAATAAGTAAAATATATAAAATATTTCTTATTATGTGAGTTTTATAGTGTTCCATTATAGCAAAAATCATTTATAGTATATATGTTTATTAGTAGCTGTGTGATTTGGGAAAAATTTATGCCAATAATTTTAATGAGTAAAATATATTTTTAATAAAAGACTTCCCAGGGTGTATATGCCTTTAACTCACTGTCACTCTCTAAGACCTTGTATAATATTCATTTTGTGTCTATTATATCAAATGATTAGATTCTATCTAATTAATATAATGCTAGCAGCATCAGAAGTAGTATAACCACAGCAGGGAATACTTTTATAGTTAACCTTGAATTTAAGAACCATGACGTTTTACAATTAAGCCGAAACACCAGAAGCCTAGAGCATTTCCATTAATCACAAATTATGGTTTTATTGTATTTTGCTTCTGATCCAATATGCAGTTTACTAAAGGAAGCATATGATTATTTTTATCTCTATATTCACTTGAGTATCAAATGATATAATAAAATACATTTAAATCATTCAGAAAAATTCAATGTTAAATATGTTTTTTATTTTTCATTCGCAATATAACATACACTTTAAAGATTTAAAATAATATCTTCATCTACATGAAAATAGCAATTAGCTAAACTTCTTGAAATTTTCCTCCATCTGAAGGTTTCTCTAATTATTATTTAATAATCAAATGCCTAATTCGAGATGTCACAAATTTATAAATTTTTTCTTAGTTCTTTTAAAATGGGACAATTCTTATAAAGCTCATTTTTTGTCAGCTCACAGCTTAGGATATTATGAACTTTATTTTATGTTATTATATTGCAATAATTAAGGACGATTCATTTCTTGCATTTTAGGTGTCTGAAAAGTCCCTGCTAAGATTTTTACTTGTATTTCTTCATTCACTCACTCTTAATACTATCATTCCCCACTTACTGATGCAGGAGCTAACCTTTAAAAAGGACAAGTAATTTGTGCAACGACACAGAGCCAAAAAAGCTAAATTGAGATTCAAATTCAGACACATCTGACTTCAAAGTCCTTGTTCTTTGTATAATTCTACTTCATATTTTGTATTTTGTACTTTATTAAAGATGAATCTGGGAGCAATGAAAGAGTTGCTTAACCTATAAAATAACACAAGAAAGTCACTGGCAATGTGGGCTATACTTCCTGGGAAATAAGCAGAAATGCTTACTTGCAATTAGCTGAAAGCCTCATATTGTCTGAGCTATTAAGACAAACCACTGAACTGTAAAGACATTTCTTCTCTGAAAACGTTACTGATATGATAATATTGACAAAGTATATCAATCAAAAACTAAATTTTCTCTGTACTCAGGAAACCCTATGAGACAAACAGCAGTACACAAAGATCAAAATAGAAAGACAAAAGGAAAAGATCAACAGCAAAAAGGAATAACTCATTTGTTTGCAGAGTCTGATTCTCCCTTTATTTTTTATTTTATTTATTTTTTTGCTATAGGAAAATAGGCTATCTCATTACACAATGGCCCCAATGAGTTTACAATGGGAGATGGCTGCAATATTAAATCAAATATTTCAAATAATAAGCTAAAAGAGGGGAGGAAACTTGTAAAGAGAGATATAAATCCCTCAGTCATGAAGCTATGTGATGGCAATTAAAACACACTCCCAGGTTGCAGAGCAGCTGCCAAACTGCAGAGTGTTTTCAGAAAATAATTTTGAAGAGGGTATAGGTGGCACAAGGGCTTTTAACATCCATTCCCAGAATATTTCATCCAGAAATATAACTCCATGCAAAAGCAAAGAGAGTTTGCCAAGCACAGAATTTCATTTAGCACCCTGGTAGTTCACTTAATTAGAATAAACCCAGACTTCCTAAGACCCTTTTGTAAGCCTAAACCTCATCACCACAAACTGACTTTTTAATTATGTGGTTCTTAAGAACCTTTGGGCATGTAATAGGACAGATTGTAAATATACAATTAAAACACTCCCCCCTCCACACACACACACACAGTCATTCTCTTTCTCTCTCTCTCTTACACACACACACATACATACACACACAACTTTTTGGAAAATCTAGCAATGGATACTAGTACTACTCATAGTGTCTTATGATGACTTAGAAAAAAAACTAATATTAACTTCTGTTATCACTTCATTTCCTGTCTGTAAAATAACAGTAAAAGAGTTCCTGTATTATAGCTACTATTTTTTTTTTTTTGGTACTGGGGATTGAACTCAGAGGTACTCGACCCCTGACCACATCCCCAGCCCTATTTTGTGTTTTATGTAGAGACAGGGTCTCATTGAGTTGCTTAGTGCCTCACCATTGCTGAGGCTGGCTTTGAACTCGCGATTCTCCTGTCTCAGCCTCCCTAAGTGCTGGGATTACAGGCTTGAGCCTCCGTGCCCACCTCTATAGCTGCTATTTTTAAGTCTTAATTTATTGTAGAGCATTTTTAGGTTTACAGCAAACCTGAGAGGAAGGTACAGAGATTTCCCATATCTTCCTGTCCTGCACATTGCATAGCATTCTCTTTATCAGCATCTACTATTTTGTTTTCAAGATTAAATCACATAGTGTTTTCAAAGTAAATAGTATGGTGTTTGTGTGATGAATTTAGGAAAACAATATTAAAACTAGCATTACTGCAAAAACTGAAAATTATAGTTATAGGTTAGAGTCTGTTCACTGTCATTAGACAGATTTATGACCTTATAAAGCATTATAACAGTGTCCTCAGTTTTCTAATATGTACAACAGAATATATTCAGAATTTATAATTTCTCAATAGTAATAAAATCTTGCTGATATTAGATTTATTAAGAATTCTTAGCAGTCAGTATACATTAAGTTAAGAAGTAGAAGCATTTTTCCTTAGATTTTCCTTTAAAATTCACCTCTGAGAGAGTTTATACATGATGAGAACCTTTCATCAATTCGCTTGTGAAAAGATGTTGAGAGTAAATAAATTATAATCTTATAGTGAATTATAATACATTACTTCCAAGAGGAGTCTTTTTTTTTTTTTTTGGTACCGGGGATTGAACTCAGGGGCACTCGACCACTGAGCCACATCCCCAGCCCTATTTTGTGTTTTATGTAGAGACAGGGTTTCACTGAGTTGCTCAGTGCCTCGCCATTGCTGAGGCTGGCTTTGAACTCGCAATTCTCCTGTCTCAGCCTCCCTAAGTGCTGGGATTACAAGCGTGAGCCACCGCGCCCGGCTTCCAAGAGGAGTCTTATACAACTACTGTCTTCTTTGGTTTTAAGCAGTACAATTATTGGAATTCTATACAATAAAAACAACTAAAATTATGAAAACCTGAGGGTATGCATTCTGCATTTGAAAGGTATCATTCAATAGGAACAACAATAAAGAATTCATAAAGGATCACTGAAAGTGGGACTCTGGGCAGTTGAAGACCACCAAAGGAAACTTATGCCATTAAAGACTTTAGCAAAACCTAAAAGACTTTAGCAAAAACCTAAAAATCTCTAAGTGTTTCTTACATATCTGCAATAGATAAGGGCAACATGATATTGAGGCTAGGGTAGTTCTAGGTAAGAAAGTCAATGAGAAAAAGAAATAGCATATAGTTTCCAACTCTGTTAATATAAAATTCAAACCAGAAAAGTCAAAGAAAGCAACATGGAAACAAATACGTGCAAGAAAATAAAATCTTCAGACTTGCAAGTTGGTGACTAAAGTTGGTACTGTAACACTCATGGATAAAAATGTAAACCAAAAGAGATTTTACTTATTATAACTGAATGGCAGCTAAAGTACTGTGCATCAAATATTGTAGACAGCAACTAAAGCAACATCTGGAATAACACTGCTCTCAAAGTGCAAAATTGAAGAGGAAAGCAATCAAATTAAGGAATTTAATAAAAGTACCAACTTGAAACAAGTAAAACAAAATAAATAATAATCACAAGAATAGAAATTAATAAGTTAGAAAACAAAGAATGATAGCCAATCTGAAAGTGGATTCATCAAAACCTGATAAAATTTAATAACTTTGCAAGAATAATCAGAGAGAGAGGAAGAGAGAAAAAAGACAGCAAGTCCAAATTAAAAGTAGCACACGTGAAAAAGAAAACCTAACCGTGATGCTGTGGAGATTGAAAGAAAAATAAAATGATACTATGAACAAACTTATGACAAAAATAGATAAAAGGGATAAATTTCTTTTAAAAATCCTACATAAGTTACCAAGATTGACACAAGAAGATAAGGAAAAAAAACTAATAATCTTCAAATATGGGAAAATCTTTTCATGTAGTTAAAGCAAAGATGACATTCAGGAAAGTTCTGAGCATTAAAGAACATTTAATTCAAAAACACAAACTCTTCCAAAGTGAGGAGGGAGTTGAATTAGACCCAATATATCTTTTCTAAAAAAATAGATATATGTGACAGTAGACTATATTTTGACATATTATATATACATGGAGTATAACTTAGGATCCCATTCTTGTTGCATACGATGTGGAGTTTCTTATGAAGCAATTGTTGAAACAAAATCTGACCACATTACTTTTCCATTCTCTTATATTCTGTCCATTTTTAAATTTATATTAAGATGTGCAAAACTATATAATTGTTTTAAACTCGATGTAACTTCTTCAATCATAAGATACCACTCATTGTCTTCTGTAATGTATCTTACCTTAAATTCTGTTTTTGTTTATATAGCTAACATTCATGTACTTGAACTGGCATGGTACATTTTTTGTTTTGTTTTGTGTTTCCATAATTTTCCTCAATTTGTGTAGATTTTGTTTAAGCTCTACCTGTTTTATGTTCGGTTGAATTTGGGCTTTCATTTTTGTCCACTTTTTAGTGCTTCTTAACTGGAATATTTAATTTATTTATTTTTACTGTTACTATTGATGACATATATGCCTTTGCTACTGTCTCATCTGTTCTCTTTCATTTACATTAATAAAAATAAATTTTGACACATTATTGTTTGCCTTTATTTATTTTATGGTATTGTATGATGTTATTATTAATTACCTAGGGATAATTACACTAGAGATAGCCTTACAGTATTGGTTAGAAAGGGTAAAGTAAATTTATAAAATTATATTTCTATTCATTTCAAGTAAGTTAGAATATAAATTTAATGTGGCTCCTCCTGTCTTTATTACTTTTAGAGAGAACACATCCACCTCTCTGTCCCTCTGTACTTGTCTCTCACATTCTTTTTCTTGATCTCCCAAAAGTGGAGATAAATACACACCTATAAAAATACATTTTGTTCTACACAGTCAATATGCATTTAAATTGACTCATACTCCATCCTCACACTTTCTATTGATACTCATTCCCTTATCTTGCTTCTCTCTGGAATTGTGTTTCTCACTGTAAAACTCACCTTTAGTGTTGAAATATATATTCATTGATTATAGCATTTATGAAAGAAACTTACACAAAATCTTTATTACATTTCTCCTAAAGACTCAGATCTTGCTGGGCGCAGTGGCGCAGGCCTATAATCCCAGCACCTAGGGAGGCTGAGACAGGAGAATCGTGAGATCAAAGCCAGCCGCAGCAACAGCGAGGTGCTAAGCGACTCAGTGAGACCCTGTCTCTACATAAAACACAAAATAGGGCTGGAGATGTGGCTCAGTGGTCGAGTGCCCCTGAGTTCAATCCCCGGTACCAAAAAAAAAAAAAAAAGCCAGATCTTAACCACACGCCTGCCATTGAATGTGAACAATATGAACAGAACTTAGTGACATCTAGAGAACAGAATATAGTAGAAGCGATGTGATTAATGGGACATTACTTCTGAGAGTAGGTTGTAAAAAGACCATAGATTCTGTTTCTGGAGGCCCCACCCCACCACGCCGCCCCTTAAATCCTTTGCTCTGGTGAAATCGGTTTCCACATCATGAGGAAAACCCATGAGAAGTGAGGACAGATGGCATGTTATAATGACACGAGGCCTGTCAGTGACCTGTGAGTGAGCTTCTAAGAGGGTCTTCTAAGGCCTCCAACAGCTGGACGGAATTTGGAAGATCCCCCAGGTGAGGTCTGAAACTACTGTGGCAATCTCATGACAGATTCTGACTCTACATCAGTCTGCAACACTGCTTCCCGATTCCTGATGCATCGCAACTGAGAGATGATATAAACTCGTTAAGTCAGTAAGTTTGGGGATAATTGTGTGTGTGTGTGTGAGTGTGTGTGTGTGTGTGTGTGAGAGAGAGAGAGAGAGAGAGAGAGAGAGGTAATGCATACACATACATTAGGGGTAAGAATCCTAGTGGAAATTATTTTAAAGATATTATACAATTGCATATACAATATGTTGAGAAGTAAGCAGCCAGCCTTTTTGTTTCCATGAAGATAATACATCTTTTGATTAAGACTATTTGGTCTCTTTTTAACAGTAATTTAAACATGTTATAATAATATCCTTTTTTTCCTGTCAATCTTATGTTGGGTTTATAGCACTTCTTGAATCTGTGACCTGATATGTTTTGTCATGTAAGGAAAATCTTTGCATTATATCTGGAGATAGATTTATATCATGCTCTTTTTTTTCTCTCTGTCATCTCTCTCTTAAAATTCTTTTTTTATTAAAATGAAATTCACATGATATGAAATTAATAATTTAAAGTGAACTGTTGAGTACATTCACAGTTTTGTGAAGCCATCAATTCTGTTCAGCCCTCTACCTTGAAGATTCCAATTGGAAAGTAACTAATGCCTAATTTGATATGAAGTACTTCTGTTTCCCTAATGTCTAATCTTTGTAGTTTTTTTATCTTTAGAATTGTGCTGTGTTCTTAAACATCTACGTCATAATTTTTTAACTGTGTACTAAAACTGACATTGCTATTAGGAAACACAGTTATATTAAGTCACAGCTTAATTATTATCTTCAACACTAGAAATTGATTTATTTTCTGTCATTTTGATAGTTTTTAATTCATATTTTCTCTTCTCTTGTGTTACAAATTGCAAACATTTCGTATGTGTGTGCATCTCACACATGAAAAAATTTAAAAAATCACTTGAGATCATTAAGAATTTGTTCATTGTAGAAAGGATTTAGTTTTTCTCCTACAAGATACCCACAGTAACTTGTGAAACCAGATTATCTTAATCCATCATTTGGGTATTGAGGGAACTTGAATCTGAGTATTGGTCTGGTTGAGGAATCAGGATAACTTTGCCTTATTCTTAATGTCCAACTCCTTGAGTCCTGACAATAAATATGCACACACAAACTCACACATGATAAGAAGAAAAACAGAAAGTATTGTCCAGAATACAGGTCTACTTTTCTCCTGACAGATTCTGTAAATTCAGGAGAGGTTGTGGTGAAACTAGTATCTGAATAGCCTGTATGTTGACTTTTTTGTGTGGCAAGAGAAATAAATGTAAGGGTCCAGTGATGAATATCTAGATTAAGTCTGTGTATTACTTGGACATAAATTCTTTCATTTAAATAAGTTATTCTAATCACCTAGTTCACCATTATCAGATTCTAAATTCCTTCAAACAGTGATCTACGTATTATAACTTTCACATGCATTCAAGTTTATGTAAATATTATATTTAGAGCTTGTTTCCCAAACTTTAAATTATTTGATGATATATTTTATGTTTGTAGAGAAGCTTATGGCATTCGTTATTTTCACAATTTCTCAAAGTTTACTTCATTGCTATTGTTTTCTTATTGTAGGTCATTGTCCCCACTTTATCAGTGAAACCTCTTTTACCAAGGTGATCAATTACATCCCATAAATGTATCCAATTTCCTAATCAGACTTTTAATGACATTTGCTTTGTCTTCCTCCACACCAACTTAGCATTTCCATTTTAGTGTCTTTGTATTTCCAATGATCTATCCCATCTATATTGAAATTAATTCTCCCACATTTCTCTCTCCTATTGGTCTATATCCTTCATACATGAACATATCTTAAATGTTATTTATCTTTTATAAAGACATAAGGTTTCCAGAAATCAAAATCAGGACTAGTATAGAAAAAAAGTAGAAGAATAAATGATACATTCTTTTTCCTCTCAGCAACTTTGAGATAGACTTCTTTATGATCTCTGATTTTACATTAATAGACACCCATCCTCCTGTCACAGAATTTTCTCAACTGAAATACTTTTAAGGTTTTTTTCTTTAAATTGAATATCCATTTTTAACTCAATCTCAAGGTTCATGATGCTTAGAGAAGCAATATATAGTAGAGAACTTTGCAAGCATCTCGTGTAATTACTCGACTTGCATTTTAATCATGAAAACATGAGGTATTGGACAACAGGAGCTGAAACTTGCATTCCTCATAATTTTGTTACAAAGGCACTGAAATCTCCATTTGGCAGATTTCTGGGTAGATTTAAGACTTCCCTAATTAATTCATAAATAGGACAGCTCATAAGTTGAATGGATATGGTAACTTCAAATCCTACTGTACATATATTCAAATTTTATCTTTTTTTGTAGAAAAAGAGGATGGTAAAATAAATACATATGTGTACAAAATATGTATGGATACATACATGTGTGTGACTTACAACCTGAAAGCTGAAAACAGAATCCCTGACTGAAAACTTTCTATTTTCATTTGGGAGGAGCCAGTTTTAGAGATCGCAAATGACATCATCAGTCATTGAAACTTATAGAAATGCTAGGATAACATTCTTCACCCCAATGTAAACACTGATGGCTCCTCTGTGGGATGTCTTACATTGCAAGTCTGGGATTTAGTTTATAGGTCTGACAAGTGTGACCTTTAAAATAATGTATTAGCTATAAAAAAAGGAAAGAAAACTCTTTATAACTAAAATATATTGGCCACAAAATCACCATCCAGCAAGTAGTCTGATTACAATCAAAATAGCACACCAAAATGAAACAGTTTACCTGTGATCAATTTAATGTGGTTGTAAAATGCTAATTATGAGAGAAAACACATTCAAGGTTTCTGGTACAATCTATAAAACTTGCCGAGAATCTAACATTCAGTGATGTGTAGCACATATGGGCAAGCAGATGGCCAAAGTATTATTTTTAAAAACAGGACTTTTGCTGACAAAATACAGAATCGAAATGGTGTGATTGGAAACTAAGAGGATGTTATTTATGAGGCAGTAAGCTCATGTTCAGTAATTGGACTCTTGCTAAATGGCAGATGAAAAGGATTCAGTAAAAAAAGTTAAAAGTTTAGCTATAGAAATAAATGAGAAATTTTTCTGACAATATACCTATCTAGAATTTCCATCCCAGCTCATCACCTTGCCCTTCTTTGGCTTCTGGGCAGCTATAAGAGAAGGATATCAACTTTAACACAACAGAATGATTCATGTAAAGTATCATCTCTTCTCTTTCTGATACATATATGGGGGAAAATACAATAAGTAATTCCAAAATGTGAACAATCATAAATTATATATAAAATTACTTTTAGACTTCATACAAATCAGACTATGTAACAAATACTAAAATTTGACACTTGAAACCATGTGTTGATTTCTGTCTCTCTTCTCTGAATTAATTTTATACCATATTTACATTCTCAGGACTCATTATATTCAACTGAGATTTTTGATGAATCTGCATAACTTCTTGAATTTGCTATTAGCTTGCTGAAGTTAGGGATTATCTTTAATGACATTTTATTTTCATAGTAAATTTTACTGAATAAATTAATGAAGTTTTATTGCTCAGCTCATCTATGTTTTAAACCATCACACTTAAAATTGTAACAATTTGGGGGTGGATTTAATTTTAATTTATCTTTATGAATCACCATTTTAAGAAATGAAATTTTAGTGACTCCATAATATTTAGCTTGAATCACAAATTCTTGGCCTGTAAGTGAAGTAGATCTATAGAAGCCCATACCTAGGAAGTCTAAACATGTTTTCAAGACTTAAGCCAAAATCTAGAAGCCGATTAATGATCTTTTCTAAATATTTATAATAACTAAGATTTTCTTACAATTTTTCTTTCTTCCTTCATTTATTTATTTTGGTACCAGGTATTGATCTCAGGAGTACTTGACCACTGAGGCACATCCCCAGTCCTGTTTTGTGCTTTAATTAGAGACAGGGTCTCACTGACTTGCTTAGTGCCTCCCCATTGCTGAGGCTGGCTTTGAACTAGCAATTGTCTTGTCTCAGCCTCCCAAAGTGCTGGGATTACAGTGACTGGTTACTTCTTATAATTTATTTCAAGGTGCTTGTAGAAATTCAACTCAGTTTCCTACCAAGATATTATGGTTTGTTGTATATCTCATAACTCTAGTTATCTAGTGTATTTATGTTAAATATATGTACTTATGAAAGTGTGTATTTTCTATAGGAGACACTCAAGGAAACTAAAATAAAAAATATGTAAATACAAAAATAATGTAAGCATAGGAAAATACATGAGAATGGACACTGACATGTGTCCATTATCATGGAAAATACTATTTGTTGATATTATCAGAGTAAGCAGATGGGTACATGTAAATCATCAGATTGCACAATTTGGAGACTTTTGATATCTATTATCCAATTCAAGCAGGTAGATACAGAAAGACAATTTTTTTGATAACTTCATCTCCACTATAGAGATGCTTGCATCAACATTACAATTAGCCTGCAGAAAAAGCCATAAGAACATCTGCTGGAAGCAAGTAGTCTCAGAAACAACCTTGGACACAGTGTTGGTGTTAACTTGAAGGATTTTGGAGCTGAATATTTGAGTCTGAGTCCAATATCAAGGTTGCACTAGCTTGATATTTAGCTATTACCTCAACCTATCTAGAATCCAGTCTCCTCCTAGAGGTCTTCTAACCATGATATGAGAAAATTGGTTATACTCATAAACAAGTACCTACCACAAAGTAATTCTCTGTAAATAGTAATTATTAAGTCAATGATACAATTGGGTTTTTAAAAGCTGCTCTAGGGCCAGGCATGGTGGAACATGTCTGTAATCCCAGATATTCAGGAGGCTTAGGCAAGAGAATCACAAGTTTGAGGCCAACCTCAACAACTTAGCAAGGTCCTAAGCAGCTTAGGGGGTGGGGGGAGTCCAACATTTACAGAAAAATAAATTGGAAAGATTTCAATCTTTTTTTTTCTTGGTACTAGGGATTGAACTCAGGGGCACTTGACCACTGAGTTACATCCCCAGCCCTATTTTGTATTTTATGTAGAGACAGGGTCTCACTGAGTTGCTTAGAGCCTTCCCGTTGCTAAAGCTGGCTTTGAACTTGCGCTTCTCCTGTCTTAGCCTCCCTAAGTACTGGGATTACAGGCTTGCGCCACCGCACCCAGCTGATTGCAATCTTATATTGTAATTTAAATAAAATTTACAAAAATTGTCCTAAAAAATGTGGAAGCAACTGGTGTGATTCTATATCATTTAAAATGGGAAGAAAGAAATTATATTTCATTTATGTATGATGTGTCCAAATGCATTCTACTATCATGCATAAACAATTAGAACAAAAGAAAAATAGCAGCAATAATATCTAGACACACTTTTCTAGCTACCATCCAGTTAATCCATTCAAGTGAGTCAAAGCACCAATAATCAATCATTTCACCTGATGACTTCTCTGTGTCATCTCACATGAGTTTACAGGGAATATCACATATCCAAACCAGAATTCCTAGCTCCTAGAGATAACTTCTAAGCCCCCTTGGCATATCCTACCAATAGGAATGTTTTTGCTTGTCTAGAAACTTGGGCCATGTCACATTGTTCATAATGGCAATATGATTTATTGTGTGGGTCTTGTTTGTCCTTTGGAGGGGCTGAAGAAGGAGTGATGAAGGTCAGCTACATGCATGATTGGCCATGCCTATATGACTGACCCCAGTAAAAACTCTGAACTCAAGGCTCAGGAAGCTACAATGTTCGGCAATCCTCTCTCTTTTTATGTGTGTTGTCACACATCATTGCTCAGAGAATTAAGAACTAGTCATAAGATCTCAGGACAAAAGCAGGACAACTGGTCATATCTGCTCTCTCCTAGACTATGTTCTATGCATTTTTTAACTCAGCTTATTTTAATCTATGACTTTAAATTTTTTTTGTAATAAACAGTACCTGTAAATATGATAACTACCCTGTGTTCCTCGAGTCTTAGCAAATCTTTGATTCCCAATGTAGTTTTGAATGTCTGCAAACATGGTACCTAATAAGTTTATTTGAAAAATATAAGACTAAAATTACTAAATTTTAGAGGATGCTTGAATTTCCGGGCCAAAATTTAGACTTGTATTTATTGTATCAGACAAAAAATTAATCAGTTTTCTTATTCTTATTTCTTAGAACTGGTTATGAACATTCTGAACATTAATAATCTTTCTCTAAGAGTAACTATTTTAAAATATTTTAAGAGCAATTTAAATATTTCTTTTTTAAAATGATTACTTTAAAGGTAAATCACATTATTTTGATACAATTTACAAGTACATACCAACAGTATTGGTTTTATTTTGAATATCACAGGTACAGACTTTCAGCAGATTAATCTAACATAAATCAGGTTTGGTTGCAAGTGAGAATCATCTGTCTATTAAATCAGGGATGCTCAAACAGAAGGGAAAACAACCTCAGCTATCCATAGATGATTTAGGATTTGAGGTAAAAACTCTGGGAGCTAAAATTCTTAACAGTTATAAGATCTGAATTTGGAATTAGAAAGAAATAGCTTTAATCTCAGTTAAGTACTTAAGCTTCCATGCCTAGCTTTCCTAGTACAAATTTAAGGATTCTATTTTTTCTTTTAATGAATATATATTGAGTGCTTGTCAAATGCTAGGTATTTTTCTGATCATTAGATATTAATAGCATTGAATAGATGATGTATATAAAGCCCTTAGTTCAATTCTTAGCAGAAACTAAACTTGCTTCTCCATACTGGTTTCTGATTTGTGTTACCCACTAGCTACAGTATTTTCTTTTAAGACCTGATTAATATGCATGGGCCTGTATCATCTGGCTGTCAGACTGACTGCCCAGCTCAGTGTTCATACATGGCAATGCAAATAAATAGTTCCCCATGTTTAAAGTACACAGAGGACTGGAGTGTCCCTCATAGTGAAAGAAAATCTTTGCTCACACTATTTTGGTGTCAATTAGACTTTTATGATAATGTATAATTGGTTGACAAATATTTTAAGAGTGTGTATTAGCCTTAATAACATTTGGGAGATTGCAGCCTTAGAACACACTTGAGTTTATATTTCATAGGACAGTTTTCTTATGGCTACTTATAGATCTAATTTATCTGAGATATAATGTTAATATTTAATATTTAAATCTACTTAAAAATTTCAGAGTATATGAATCATTTTGAAATCCCCTGAAGAGAATAAACAATTTAATAATTTCTTGAAATATGGGTTCGTTGCACTTGCAAAAGTCCAACAATTAGGAGGTATTTGAACATTTTATTTTTTTGACTATCAATATCTGGTATGTCTGAAACAAACCATTTTAGTCAAAATGCTTTAAAAATATGATATATAAAAGCTTAAATCTGAGCAGATGACAAACACTTAGATCTAAACTCACTGAAGTTAAAATGAAGCATATCATCAGATCTTATTATTTTGTTTTCAATTGTCTACCAATGACCCCTTGGAAGCAATAAGAAGTCTTCATATAATTTCCTTTTCCTTGAAATTATATAATTGGTAAAAGTCTACAGAAAACCTCATACAAAACTGTTTTTCTTTCTTCCAGGACTAGGGATAGAACCCAGAGTCACTCTTCCACTGAGCTGTACCCCCAGCCATTATCTTTGTTGTTTGTTTTCAAACAGGGTCTCACTAAATTGCCCATATAAACTTATAAACTTATAAACATATAAACTTATAAACATATAAACTTATAAACCTCAAGCCTATAAGCCTCCTGCCTTTGCATCCTGAGTCACTGGGATTACATCCCTGGCTCCTATTTTAATCTTTAAGAATATTTTTCTAGAGCATACTAGGTTTTCATCTGTTTATTTTTTTTCTCTATTCTCCAGGACTTATAATCAATTCATAAAAGAATATGACTGTTTTTGTTTTTAAAATAGCTTTTATTCTGATTTCACATTTTTAGGTGTTTGTTTTTTGTTGTTGTTGTGGTTACTGATGTGTTGTTTTGTTTGGCTTCTCTGGGCAAAATTCTAAACTCCAAAATCACAAGACAGATATTCCATATAAAAATGCACATTCATTCAGTTTATTCATATATTCTAGTTTTTATACATCAGAATTTGGTTGACATTGTCTGTGTAAGGATATTTATTTGTGTATTAAGTTTACGACTTATCATTGAGAACTTTCTTAGGATGTATTTCTTGCCATGGTTTGCATAGCAGACTATACATAATGTATTACTGCAAAGTGAGAAATGCCTTCATATGAAGAAACATCATCATTGAAAGAAACAATTTTGAATATATTTTAAAGTTGCAACTTGTCCATTCTTCATATACTCACTAAGCTTTATGCTTGCTTGTCACATTGCACCATTAAATATAAAAATCGAGGTGAGCTCATCCTAAAAAGGTTCATGAGCACTTGTTTAATAGTATTTAGAAAAGCTTTTATTTGTTTCCTCTCATTATCTAAAAAATTAATAAAAATAAAAACTTATAGT
>CM053401.1:17490836-17534943 GCA_028644305.1 Xerus rutilus
ATAGTCTTTTCTCCAAAAGTCTCATATAATATAATTTTTTTTCTATTCATGGTTCAGTACTCTTGCAAATACTTTGGTTGTATCCATGTCATTGTGACAGAATTAGTTACAATCACCACATCCATTTACTTTTGGATATTAGGACTATTACTCCTGGGCATTTATCATTACTGAGGCTGGTTGTCATTCACTTGAAGAATGACAAAAGGAAACGACATTGTATTTTTGGTGACCTAAAAACCAGGTATTGTCCTGGGTTGTTTAAATATATTTTATATTTATATTATATATGCAACCCTTCAAAGTATTTAAAACTAGACATCACACACAGCCATTGTGTGCTTTAAAAAAATTTAAAAATCTCCTATTCCCAAAGTATTTCATCTCTTCCTCTGCCATTTCTGTGACTATTCGAGGTTAATATTCCCACAATCAGCTCCGCAAATACTTTGTTGTCATGCGAAATACTCCATTGCTTTATAGTTGGGCCTCTTCTACCTCTTTTCTTACTTCCTCATGACAGCTAAAATTATAACTTAGTGCTTTAACATTTTTTTTTTCAAAATTTACACTGTTACAGAATACACAAGAATTACAAACCACCTCACATATTGAGCCAAACTGAAAGGGAAAAAGGTCTTTTAATGAGCAAGCCAGGCAAGCAGCTGGGAGCAGGCTAGTGCCTCAACGAATTCCCAGCACCTGAATTTTGGAAATACAGAATTTAAAAAGGCAAAAACTACAAGGACAATTGAGGCACATGTAGGTCATAAAAGATCTTGTTAAGACATACATTTTGATTACATGAGAGAATTGTTTTGATTATACATTTTAGAGTCATTTTTGCTATACATCGAGGCCTTAGGGCTGCAGGAAGGTCCTACTGTAATGCCAACATAGATTCAGCTGTCAGGAGCCTGAAAAGAAAACATTTTAAGCAAGCATAAAATGGAATCAGGTCAGAACAAAATGGTGTTACTTTGGTTTTTTTCCATTTTAACACACAACAGTGCTACATTTCATTAAACACTTGGCCCTAATAGCAACTGACTAGTACCAAACAGCAGAGAGGAGATAATAAGTGAGAGTGTCAAATGAGTCTGTCTACTAGGCACTTGATCTTTTCTATAACTAGGAGCATCATGGGGAATTTCTCACCAGAAGATTGACTCTGGTTTTATAGTGTTTATCATTTCCTAGCTCGTGGTTTACACTCAGTACATGATGAAACAAAAAGGCAGATTTTCAATCTAAAATCTGTTTACCTCCCCTATAATGTCCATGACTCAAAAATATTTTCTTCGTCCCTCTCTTCCTCTTTCACATTGCTCTTTATTAACATCTTAATTCTTTTCCACGTTATTTTAGAAAGCAATCTATCTTGTTTCACCTTACCAATCTCATTCTGCATGGTAATCCAAACATTCACAGCTAAGGAGATCCATAAGACACTTTATGTCAAACAAATACAATTCTTCTTATGTATTATTGTGTATGTGTGTGCACATGTATGTTTTTAATGTGCAAAGCCCATTCCATAGAACTAAGTAGAGAAAGCTGGTCTTTCAGTAATATTAGCTACAGGAAAAAATTTCCTGTATTTCTTAATACAATATCTTGTTTCATTTTCATGTCCTAATATTTTGGAATTGGTCACCATATTAAAGGCTTCCAATAAATTCTTTTTGAAGGAGTGATAAATTTAGACCAGACTAGGTAATTTGATGCAATAACCGAAATCTGAAGAGCAATTTTCCTCTGAAGAGTGTTATCAATAACTTCCTTTGTTCTTTGGACTATGACATATTTATTAAATGTATTACACATTTTTCAAATTTAATAAATTTATGTATTTATAAATTTGTTCTCTGGCTAGTAGTTTACCATTGCTCTGTTTTTATAGTGTGAACCCCTAGATCTCATTATAGCTCTGATTCTGACAAACTGTGAATTAGTTATCTCTCACATATTTAATTTCCCCATTTGTAAAAATCAATTACAATTTTGCATTCTGCTTAACTCATTGTGCTGAGGATAAAATGCATTAAATATTTAAAGAATTTTGAAAAATGATCATTTAACATGATATTTAAACATCATATTTTGTATTTCAATGTAGAGAAACCAGTTGACTAATGTCATTAATAAATGTTTATTTAGTAGAATTTTAATAAAAATGCATCATTTGTTTAGTTTGTTTCAAAAGTTTTAGTCATTTCTATCTCATTAGGACATAGTTTTTGGAGAAAGCTCTAACTCTATCTCCCAGGTATATTTCTGAGAAATATAATAATAGTTTTATAAAATTTTCCATTGCAAAAAATCATAAATATCTGATTATACTTTGTTAATTACATACCATTTAGATATAAATGCTAGCATACATCTACGAGTATTATAACTAATGATGATCTCATATCAGTAAAATATACACCAATTATATAGAAAACATTTTTAAACACAAGTGGTTCTCTAACTAATTCAGTTTTATGATTCCTGTAAAGTTAAATGGGGAAGGAAAACAAACATATAAATGTCAGAAAAGTAAATTACATTTGTGTCATTTTAATTGCACTAAAACAAGATTTATTTTACCAGAAGCAAGGTAGACACATCATTTAAAGAAATTATTTGAAAATTTTCTTAGTTCTATTTTACAGCTCAGAAGTCAGGCATTATCCTTTCGTCTACAGTTTTGTCAACAATGGTTATAGTTCTGGGCACTCATAAGCAGTTCTTTTTTTTTTTAATCAGAATTTTAAGACTCTGCATAAACATGCATGTTTAAGAAAATAGCAATTGATTCTTTTAGCTTGAGTTTAGGCTTGTTTTCTGGAACTTCCTCATTGTCCATGAAATCATGTACAATCCTTACCCAATCACTGTGTTGAGATAGTCTGGCTTACTTAAATCAAAATAATTAACCTTATTTTATTCGACATGTTTAAGACACTCTGGGATATTCTAAATTAGAGGAACTCCCTAAACATTTGGAATTCAGGGAAATAAGACCATTAACAAGTAAATGCTGTTTCAATATCATCATTATTTTATTTTAAAATAGTAGAAGTTATTCTGTAACAAACCAAGGTTGGGAATTTAGCACAGACACCCTCCTACCACCCCAGCCACAGAAGAGAATAGGCAAAACAGGAGTTCCATAAAAAGCTGCAATAGAGTGTTTTCCAGTCACTCCTTTTAAACTAAATCTCTAAGGCATACTAAAAGAGGGGCTCAGTAGATTACAGAATAAACATCAAGATGCATCTATTTTTTATAGAAATATATGTAAAATTTGCAATCTGTCCTGAAAATCAAACTTTAGGTGGCAATGGGAAAGGACTCTCCCCCAGGGCCATATTTGATTGTTCACTTTACAATAGTGTAGCGCAGAGGCTCCCTGGATCTGGCTGAGAAAACCCATGTGAGCCATCTGATGGCTGTTATCAGACTCCAACCTGCTGGTCATATGCGAATAGGATTCTGTCTAGAAACGCCAAGTGGTGCTCTGCCACTTATCTCAAAGAAGGAGGATTCCAAAAGGCTTAAGCCACTGCCCCATAGGCCCCTGTGCTGCTAAAACAAAAAAACAAAACTAATTTTATTTTAAAACTCCAATATTACACCATGATAGTTTAATAAAGGATAATTAAGAAGAGTAAGATTTTAATACGTTACCGGAAAAAGCTTACAGAGACAATATTTCTATAGGTTTTACTACATTTATTTAGTTACTTACTTATTTAGCAGTGCTGGGGGTGGAACCTAGGGCTTCGCACATGCCAGACAAGTGCTTTACCACTGAACTAAACCCTCAGCCCTCAACATTTTATAAAGGGGAATGACTGAAAAGAATCTTCTATTCCTACCTGTTAGCTCCCTTGACGTAGAGGTTCTGGAATTCCTCACACATACATTGTTTTAAAATCCTCCCATTATTTTCTTCAATTAGCCCAAATCCTCCCAATTTTTGTACATTGCTTGGAATACAGTTAGTATTCAATGAAGGTTGGTTGAACAAATAAGTGAATGCAATAATAGTGTGAACTTTATGACTGAATTATTTCTTTATTCTTTTTGCTGTACTTTACCATAAAAGTTTAGTTCATTTACTGAGGAAAGACACTTACTTTATGGCTGTCTTGAATTCACTACTTCATGTTATTCTGCTCTTAAATCTCTAAGATACTTGTTGGGAAATTATTAGGAAGAACTTGACACCGACAATGCCATTTTGAAACATCCTCCATCTCAGAACATTTGTCACCTCAAGGTCACCCTGACTCAGTCTCACCTAAACCCCAGACAGTTCTCCATTATCATAAGAAAGGAAATTGTTATCTAGGACTAAAGTCCTAAAAAACATCTGGCCCTTTTGAAGGTGACACCACAAAGACCCTTCCCTGACATCCCCCCAAGTAATAGCCTAACCCCAAACCACATGCCCTCACTCTCCTATATTTACCTCAGGCTTTAAGTGGAAGATGGTTTCAGTCTCCATTGGGCCCCCTCCACAGGTTTGTCCCCACTAAACCTGTGTTACTGGTGAGTCACCTCTCTTCTGTCTTTATTGCCTTTATTTGGTTCTTTCTTTATAAAAAGAAGGGATCATTTTTGGTCCCCAGGGCTAATTTAGCAAACTGCAGAGGTGGGTACCTAAGTAACAGATTGAGAAATGTCCCTGCTCTCTAATAAGTACCTATGCAGGGTTTACCAGGGATGCTGCTAAGCATCCTATCATACACAGGACCATGCAAGTAAAAAGGAATTATATTGTTTAAAACATCAATGGTGCTGCCATAACACAAATTTGTTCTTCTCCCTTAAACTCTTTAAACCTTAAAGAGTTTAAGGCTACCTGGTGGATTTTTCTTTCTGAATTGAAGCTACTATTACTTAGTATCTGGGCCATGTGATGAGCATGGTGTTTGCATTTTAGGCTACTCTTTTTACCTATTGCCAACTATTCAGGGAATAGCCTGATACCAAAGATCAAAGATGATGCAACCAGGAGCAAATTGATTTGGTCATCAAGGTTGTCCTCCATTCATTTTCTGGATTTCAACCCCAGAAATGCTCCTTGTTCATAAAATAACCCCAGACCTTGAGAAAAGACTGCAGATGCACCAACATATTTGATCTTCCTCAAGGGCAAATCATTCATTTTCTTGTTTTGAAATAAGCCATTAAAATGTGAAGGTCCCACAGACAGGAATGGATTAACATTTGTAAATGTACCCACAAATGCACATGTACACACTCCCACACATATACACCCCTGCACACATGTTTTGCTTTGCTCTTGTTCTGAAAACCAAAAACAAACTCTAGAATACAAAATGGATTTAAGTTTTTCTTCTAAGTCTTTTTTTTTTTCTTTTCTTTTTGGACTGCCAAATCATTGATAAATTAGAAACATAATGTGAATAAAAACAAGACATTAAGACATTTCCTCAGCCTAATTATTTGCTCTGCATCTAAATTACTTAAGGTAAAGAAGAAAAATTAGCTTTGGAGTCAGAATTAGGTATAGATCAGTAAATTTATGATGTATACCCTATGTGATTACTTAACAAATATTTAAAGGAAAACATTAAATGAAATTAGTTATAAAAAAAAAATAAGAGGCCAGTCAGACCATACCCCTCTGCTTCCATACTCCTCATTCTGAGCAACACTCTTGAAAGAACTCTGATGAATGAGCCTGGTTGCTAGTCCACAGAGATGAAGTCTTCTGTGTTCCTTCTGCTCACATGTCCTTCTTTCTTTGTACTTGTATCTGTCTTTGGTTGCTCCAGGTGAGAGGTTAATCATAGGGTGAGTCTAATCCCTAATCCCTTTCTGGAGTCCTGAAAGGCCATTCCAAATTTCTACCTGTATTTCAGCTTGTTGTGACTTAATCCAAGTCTTACAGCAGCATTTTCACTTATCATGATATTCTCTAACTCCATTCTTTACCTGCAAATGCCATAATTTTATTCTCTTTTATTGCTGAGTAATATTTCATTGTGTGTATATATATATATATATCACAGTTTCTTTATCCATTCATCTATTGAAGGGCATCTATGTTGTTTCCACAATTTGGCTATTGTGAATTGTGGTGCTATAAACACTGACGTGGCTGCATCACTGTAGTAGGCTGTTTTATAGTCCTTTGGGTATAGACTGAGGAGTGGGATAGCTAGGTCACTTGGAATGGTGATTTCATTCCAAGTTTCTATGGAATCTCCATACTGCTTTCCAGATTGGCTGCATCAATCTGCAATCCCACCAGCAATGTATGAGTGTGCCTTTTCTCCCACATCCTCGCCAACACTTATTGTTGCTTATGTTCTTGATAACTCCCATTCTGACTGGAGTGAGAAAAACTCCTAGAGTAGTTTGGATTGGCATTTCTCTGATTACTAGAATGTTGAACATTTTTTCATATGTTGATTGGTTGACTGTATTTTTTCCTCTGAGAATTGTCTGCTCAACTCCCTAGCCCATTTCTACATTGGTTTGTTTATTTTTTGGTGTAAAGTTTTTTGAGTTCTTTATATATCCTGGAAATTCATGCTGTATCTGATGTGCATGTGGCAAAAATTTGCTCCCAAAATATAGGCTCTCTCTTCACCTCATTGATTGTTACTTTTGCTGAGAAGCAGCTTTTTAGTTTGAATCCATCCCACTTACGATTCTTGATTTTATTTCTTGTGCTTTAGGAGTTTTATTAAGGAAAGTGGGACCTAATCTGACATGATGAAAATTTGGCCCTACTTTTTCTTCTGTTAGGCCTATTAGGGTCTCTGGTCTAATTCCTAGGTCCTTGATCCACTTTGAGTTGAGTTTTATGCATGATGAGAGATAGGAGTTTAGTTTCATTTTGCTACATATGGATTTCCAGTTTTCCCATCACCACTTGTTGAAGAGGCTATCTTTTCTCTAATGTATGTTTTTGACGCCTTTCTCTAGTATGAGATAAATGTATTTATGTGGGTTTTTCTCTATGCATTCTATTCTGTACCATTGGTATACATGTCTATTTTGGTGCCAATACAATGCTATATGTTACTATAGCTTTATAGTATAGTTTAAGATCTGGTATTGTGATGCCTCCTGCTTCACTCTCCTCACTAAGGATTGCTTAGGCTATTCTGAGTCTCTTATTTTTCCAAATGAATTTTATTATTGCTTTTTGTATTTCTATAAGGAATGATGTTGGGATTTTAATTGAAATTGCCTTAAATCTATATAGTACTTTGAGTAGTATGGCCATTTTGACAATATTTATTCTGCCTATCCAAGAGCATGGGATATCTTTCCATCTTCTAAGATATTCTTCAATTTCTTTCTTTATTGTTCTGTAGTTTTCATTATAGAGGTCTTTCACCTTTCTGATTAAATTTATTCCCAAGTATTTTTTTTGAAGGCTGTTGTGAATGGGGTAGTTTTTCTAATTTCTTTTTCAGAAGTTTCATCACTGATGCATAGAAATGCATTTGATTTATGAGTATTGATTTTATATCCTGCTACTTTACTGAGTTCCTTTATAATTTCTAGTGGAATTTTTTGGATCCTTTAAGTATAGAATCATGTCGTTGGCAAATAATAATAGTTTGAATTCTTCTTTTTCCATTCATATCTCTTTAACTTCTTTCATCTCTCTAATTGCTATGGCTAGAGTTTCAAGGACTATATTGAATAAGAGTGGTGAAAGAGGGCATCCTTGCCTTGTTCCCATTTTTAGAGGGAATGCTTCCAATTTCTCCCCATTCCTTCGGGTTAGCATAGATAGCTTCTACAATATTGAAGAATGTTCCTAGTATGCCTAGTTTTTCTAGTGTTTAGAACATGAAGGGGTGCTGTATTTTGTCAAATGCTTGCTCTGCATTAATTGACATAATCATGTGATCCTCATCTTCAAGTCTATTGATGTGATGAATTACATTTATTGATTTCTGTATGTAGAACCAACCTTACATCCCTGGAATGAACCCCACTTAATCATGGTGCACTATTTTTTAAATATCTTTTTGTATGCAATTTGCCAAAATTTTATTGAGAATATTTGCATCAACATTCATCAGGGATATTGGTCTGAAATTTTCTTTCCTTGATGTGTCTCTGCTTAGTTTCAGTATCAGGATGATACTAGCCTCATAGAATGAGTTTGGAAGGGTTCCCATCTTGTCTATTTCATGGAATAATTTGAGGAATATTGGTATTAATTTTTCTTTGTAGATCTTGTAGAACTCTGTTGAGAATCCATCTGGTTCTGAGGTTTTCTTGGTTGGTAAGCTTTTGTTGGCATCCTCTATTTCCTTGCTTCAAATCGATCTGTTTAAATTGTGTATGACTTCTTGGTTCAGCTTTGATAGATTGTATGCCTCTAGAAATTTGTTGATGATTTTCATTTTTTCTCTTTTACTGGAGTATAAATTTTCAAAATAGTTTCTGATTGTCTTCTGTATTTCAATAGTGTCTGTCATGATATTACCTTTTTCATCTCCAATTTTAGAAATTTGAGTTTTTTCTCTTCTTATTTTCATTAGGGTGGCTATGGGTTTATCTATTTTATTTATTTTTTCAAAGAACCAGATTTTTGTTTTGTCAATTTTTTGAATTGTTTCTTTTTTTCTCAATTGCATTGATTTCTGCCCTGATTTTAATTATTCCCTGTCTTGTACTACCTTTGGAATTGGTTTGTTTTTCTTTTTCTAGGGCTTTGAGATATAATGTCAGGTCGTTTATTTGTTAACTTTTTCTTTTTTAATGAATGAGCTTAATGTAATGAAGTTTCCACTTATCACTGCCTTCATAGTGTACCAGAGATTTTGATATATTGTACCGGAGTTCTCATTTACCTCTAAGAATTTTTTATCTCCTCCCTGATGTCTTCTGTATTCCATGCCTCATTCAATAGTGTATTGTTTAGTCTCCAGGTGTTGGTGTAACTTCTATTTTTTATTTTATCATTGATTTCTAATTTCATTCTATTGTAGCATATAGAATGCAGGGTAGTATCTCTATTTTTTATATTGTTAAAACTTGCTTTGTCACATAATATATGGTCTATTTTAGAAAAGGATTCATGTACTACAAAGAAAAAAAGTGTATTTGCTCATTGATGAATGGAACATTCTATAAATGTCTGTTAAATCTACATTATTGATTGTTTTATTGAGTTCTATGGATATTTTTGTTTAGTTTTTGTTTAGAAGATCTATCCAGTGGTGAGAGAGGTGTATTAAAGTCATTCAGTATGATTGTGTTGTGGTCTATTTGATTCTTGAAGTTGAGAAGGGTTTATTTGATATACATAGATGCCCCATTTTGGGGGGATATTTACAATTGTTATGTCTTGTTGATGTATGATTCCCTTGAGTAGTTTGAAATGTCCTTCTTTGTTCCTTTCACTAACTTTGGTTTGAAGTTCATTTCATCTCATATGAGGATGGAAACTCCTGCATGTTTACATGGTCCATGTGAATGATACGATTTTTTCCATCCTTTCACCTTCAGTCTGTAGATGTCTTTGCCTGTGAGATGACCCTCCTGAAGGCAGCATATTATTGGGCCTTTTTTAAAATCAAATATCTCAGTCTATGTCTTTTAATCGATGAGTTTAGGACATTCACACTCAGGATTATTATTGAAATATGATTTGTAATCCCAGTCATTCAGGTTTATTTTTGGTTTTTAACTTATTTTCTCCTTTGATTGGTTTTTCTTTTAGTGTAGTTTCTCCTTTAGCACATTTTTTTTGTTGTTATTCATTTCATTCTCATGGGATATTTTGCCAAGAATGTTCTTTAGTTCAGGCTCTGTCATTGTAAATTCTTTTAACTTTTGTTTATCATGAAAGTTTTTCATTTTGTCCTCAAAGCTGAAGCTTAACTTTACTGGGTATAAGATTCTTGGTTGGCATCCATTCTCCTTCAGAACTGGGTGTATGCTGTTTCAGGATCTCCTGGCTTTGAAGGTCAGGTTGAAAAATCTGCTGAGATTAAAATTGGTCTCCCCCTATATGGAATCTGATTCCTTTCTCTTGCAACATTTAACATTCTATCCTTATTATGTATGGTAGGCATTTTTATTATAATATGCCTTGGTGTGGATCTGTTGTAATTTTGTATATTTGGTGTCCTGTTAGCCTCTTGTATTTGGTTTTGCAATTCGTTCTTCTTGTGTGGGAAATTTTCTGATATTATTTTATTGAAGATGTTGTGCATTATTTGGTTTGAAACTTTATGCTTTCTTTATCCCAATAAATCTTAGATTTGGTCTTTTGATGTTATCTCATAATTCTTGGATGTTCTGTTCATGGTTTCTTACCATCTTCATTGTATAATCAACTTTATTTTTGAGATTGCATATTTTGTCTTCATTATCTGAGGTTCAGTATTCCAAGTGATTGAGTCTGTTTTTGATGCTTTCCACTGACTTTTTTGTTTGTTTTATTGTTTCCTTCATTTCCAGGATTTCTTTTTGTTTGTTCATTTTTCAGAATCTTTATTCCTTTCTTGAAGTACTCTTTTGCTACCTGTATTTTCTCTTTTATCACTGGTGGTGTAATCAATAGCTGCCTGTATTTGCTCTCTTATCTCTTTATTGGAGTGATCAATTTTTGCCTATATTTGCTCTCTTGGGTCATTCTTTAGTTCACATATCATTTTAATTATGTACATTTTGTGCTTTTTCTCTGACATTTCATCTACTGTGCTGTCAAAGGATTCTATTATTGTAGTATCTTGGTTTGTTTGGGGCACTTTCCTCCCTTGCTTTCTCATGTTGTCTATGTGTATTACTCTCTTGCAGTTCAAATCTTAGGTATTGCAGATTCTACCCTATAATCTTGTAATACCTCACCTTTAAGGGGAAGATCAATGTTTACAGCACTCAATGCAACCAACATGCAGCCATGAATCTATTAGCTTCTTTTAGACATCTGTTGTTTTGTTTCTACAAATGGAAATGATTCATTGGTACATCTTCTACCATATAGCCAGTAGCCAGTATAGCATAAGGGTTTACAGTTTCTAATGATGGACAGAGAGCAAATGTGTGTGTGGGGGAGTATAGTATATGATGTTTATGAGGTAGGATGTGAGAATATAGAGGACAGGAAAATATAGCTTATCGGACAAATGAATCAAAAGATGTTGGCTGTTTGCAGGAGAAAAAAGAGAGAGAGGTGACCATATGCAAGGCTCTCTGTTGCCTTTCCAATAAGATCATGTTTGTTAGCTCACCTGGTAGGGATACTTCTGGTGCAACCAGGCCCACTTGGACTTTGGTGATGGTCTCCCAGGTCTTGGTTGTTGTCACTAGATGGAAGTGGCCATGTCCCTAGTTGGTGGCAGCAGTAATGTCAAGCCTGCAGGTACCTTGTCTCAAAGGAGAAAATAAGTTAAAAACCAATAAGTGTCCTTAAATGGAAGCTGCCCCAACTAAAGTGGGGGAGGTGGCAGTGAAGGTAACCCCCAGATGGTGGTGGAGGTTCCCCAAGATAGAGGCAACCACTTTCCGAGGTGGAGCTGGAAGGATGGCTGTACATTGGCATTGGGCAGCCTGCTTGGAGGTGTCCATTGCCTGCTACAATGGACAACTGCCTCTGTCCATTGTCCATGGTGTAGATTACCATGTGGGAAGGGGTATGGTGATGGCTGCAGCATCCCAAGATATAAATAGTTTTGGTGAAGCTTAATGTTGGTGGATAGGGAGCTGCAGGACATTGTTCCTCTCCTCTCTGGCTGGGCACAGGTGTTCTGATCTGGGCTCCAGCATGATTGCAGGTCTCAGTTCTTGATTAAAATGCTTATCACTGCTTAAAATTCTGAAAACACCTCTACTGTTTCACCATTCATCTCTTTGTCACTGAATGTCTACCCAGTGCCTTTGATATCACTGACACAGATTCAGTGAAATGAGTAGTAGTTTTCAAATGAACAAATCTAGACTGTATGTTATCTGCATGTTCTGGTACTTATGGTCTGAAAGCTTTAAGATATCCAGTTTGGGGCACTGCTATAAATTATATTTTAGCTACACCTAATGTCCTGATTGTAATGTTTTCTTTCTATCATTCTTTTAGTGTTTATACTTTCTTTTTTCTCCTTCTTTTCTTTTCATTTATTCATTGTTTTTATCCACCAGGTATAATTTTTGGAACTCTAATATGAGCAATGCATAGTGATAAGTACCCCACAGGACAAAGATGAAGTCATGTCTCTGCACCTTCCCTCAATGGGTCTAAAGCCTACCAAGCTATCTGCTAAGTGGCATTGAGTGTGGAAAGAAAGTTAATCCTAGTAAAAGAGGATGTAAAAGAGAAGGTTTGGAGAGGAAAATATTTTGAAGAGAAGCTTGACAAAGAAGCAAGACTCTGAGAGGCAATCACAGTTAAGGGTCTTCTGGACTGATAGTGCAAGTTGAGCAAAGACTTCAGAATACTCAATAAATTTAATGAAGTAGAAAATGTGTGGCCCCATATGGTTAAGACAGAATCCCTGAATCAAGAAAAAACACTAAATACTAATCAAGGAAGAGACTAGAATTGTGTGTTGAAAAATTTAGATTGTATTTCTTTTATCATGATATAATATAAGTAAATATAGATATGTAAATGTTTGTGTATATGCAGTATGGAGCTATAATTTATAAAATACTGCAACTGGAAACTTAAATCCTTTTTTTCAAATGCTTTTTCCTTTTCTGATTGGTTTGGATTTCTACTGAGCTATAAAAACAGCATTATCAGACAATGTTTGTTATGGAAAACCTCTCAGTCTTGATTAAATTCAACAATTTCAGATGACAGACTGCAGTTTTGCTATTTCAAGCCAACTTTCATTGTTCTTTCTTCAGAAAATCATCTATATTTGCAAAGCCTTGTTCAAATTACTTCTGAATATGTCTCATATCTTAAGCGCAATTCACAATAACACCATATTTGTTTAATATTTTTCAATCAAAGCATTTTCACGAATTATTAAGGAAGGCAGATCAAGATATTATCAGAGTCTTTAGAAAATAACAGCTCCCTTCAGTATCATTTCTGGTAGATATTGATAAATTTTGTGTTTGAAAACAAAAACTGAAAAACACATAAAATGTTATAAGCATTTTAGAAAATTTAAGGGGATAGGCTTTTAATGTTTTTTTTTCATTACTTTTTGACTGTACACAGACTATAAAATTAGGACACTGGACTAGATTGTCTCTATATTCTCTTCCATTTCTAAGTTTCTGTGAATCAACATTTTAAAAATGTTGCTACATTATAAAAATTCTTCATAAACATCGACAGAATGAAATTAGAAAACAATGTGATTTTTTCTTTCTATAAATTTGAGATACTTCTTCTCATTGCACTATATTTGAAAATAGTTTTTACCCCACAAAAGCTCAAGAATATATATTATTGAATAACTTTTCTCTGAGACTCCTGGAATTATATTCTTGGACCAAAAAAAAAAAAAGAAAAAAAGAAAGAAAAAAAAACCTTTACATGAAGTTACATTCACTTAAAATTCATACTTCAAAACAATTAAAGGTATTAAAGGTATTCAAATATGGTAGTTAAAACAGTAAGTTTTGGAATCCAATCACCTTGGCTGTTCTGTGTTTATTATATTAACAAGTTCTGTGATCGCTAATATATTGCTTAATCTCTTCAAACATCACTTTTCTGAACTATGGGTGGAGGTAACAATAATACCTCTTTTGCATTCTGTCAAGAATTAAATGTGAGGGCTGGGATTGTAGCTCAGTGGTAGAGCGCTTGCCTCGCATGCGTGAAGCCCTGGGTTCGATCCTCAGCACCACATAAAAGCAATAAAATAAAGACATTGTGTCCATCAACAACTAAAAAAAAAAAAAATTAAAAAAAAAATTAAATGTGATAATGAATTCACACTTATTGCAGTGGCTTGAATAGAGTCCCATCTCTAAATTGTAGTTCTCATGTATAATAAAATATTAAATATTTAAAGAATCATCTTGACATTTTAAACAATAGGACATTTTGTTTCTGTTAGGATTTGGATATGAGATATCTCCCAAAAGCTCATGTGTGAGACCATGTGAGAAGGTTCAGAGGAGAAATGATTGAGTTGTGAGAGTCATATCCCAATCAATGAATTAATCCCCTGATACGGATTAACTAAGTGGTAACTGAAGTGGTAGGGTGTGGCTAGAGTAGTTGGGAATTGGGGGCATTCTGATCATTGTGTGAGCAGCTTCCTTCTGCCACACACTCTGCCATGATATCATGTTCAGCCTCACCTCGAGCCCCAAGGAATGGAGCCTGCTCTGCATGGACAAAAACCTCTGAAACTGAATCCTAAAGCAAAACTTTTTTTTTTCATATTTTATTTATTTGTTCTATTTAGGCTTACATGATAACAGAGTGCAATTTGATTCATTGTACATAGATAGAGGATAACATATCAATTCTCTAGTTCGTAAGTTGTATAAAATCACAACATATATGCATAAAGTTAGGGCTATGATGACCATATTCCACTACCTTTACTATCCCCATGTCCCCTCCCCCCTTACTGCCCTGTGAACAGAGTTCCACCAATGTTCCCATGTCCTTCCCCACATTATGGATCAGCATCCACTTATCAACAAGTACATTCGGCATTTGGTTTTCTGAGATTGGCTTACTTCACATTCTCTACAATTTTTCTGGTTGTATCTTTTAATCACAGCAGCAAAATAGCTGACTAATAGTTTCCCTTCAGTTTGTTGTCCCTATACCTTTGTTTACATGATAAAGATTTCATAACATATGTGTAAATAGATTGCTATTTTCAATCCTGGCACTTAATTTATAGTCTGTAATCATTACTTCCTGATTAGTGCTTACCTATAAATAGCTGCTTCCACTATTGTTTTTCCTTTTTCTCCTTAGGCAATTAAGTTTTAAGACATGACTACAAATTCTTTGACATTCCTCTCTCTTCTTACTTCTGGGGTGTGGGGTGAAGGTGGATCCTAAAATTAATTCAACCAAAAGCATATACCAAAAGTAATACAAGTCACTTTCAAAATGAAGTCAAACAATATGCAGCTCCCTCCTTGTTCTTTGGAACATTACATTTTGATGTTATAAGGCTCAGAGAAGGAATTCCAACTAATCTTCAGCCACCACAATGGTGTTTTGATTGATGTCTCAGGCATTGCCACTGTTGTGCCATCTTTTTCAAGATGCCAGATATGCAAGTAAGTATGATCAGCATGTCAATTAGCTAGATACTGCCAGGAACCAATGCCAGCACCATGTGGTATAGAACAATAGGACAATTGAGACCTGGTGAATTCCTGAGGCATATAAGCACACAATTTAATAAATGGATGTTACTTAAGGCTCTAAATTTGGAAAGTTTATAATGCACACTCATGGATAACTGGAATAGGTACATTCATAGAGATTTCCCTTTATACAAAGTTTTGACCTCGGAAGCTTTGCACTTACCACAGTGAGGCCGAAAATAATGGGTCTCATAATTAGGTAATTACACATATACTTGGAGAGAAGTCCCTTCATTTTAGGGAAAAAGTAATGAAGTTATTACTCAATGAACCCATTACAAGTGTAATTTCTCGCAGGCTAATTTCTAACCGTATGGCTAATTGAAGGCAGAAAGATTTGAATGAAAAATTGAATGCCTACTAGAAAATCCTCAGAAATGCTTTTCTTTATTACTCTACATGTTTCTGGTGACCTATGGCCATGAAGTGTCACAAGACATTACTTAGAATGGAAGTCACACTCCTAGAACTCTTGTCTAAGCTAAAATTGTGTCGTTAATGCATCTTTAGCAAAAATTCTAACATTTTTATATTTTATTTTCTATCCTCAACATTATACACTAGTAGCATGTCCTTTAGCTTCTTGAATATTTCCATTGTGAAAGCCCCATTATGTTACATAATGAAAAACACTGGTATATTCAGTGACAGTTAAAAGAAAATAAATATTGTTAGCTACATCTTTTTAAACATATGTATGTTTATTATACATAAAAATTAGTATAATCGGCAATAGCATATAATTTAAGTTACCATACTCAGGGACAAGAAAATGATAAAAATGAATTTATATGCATGTATAAAAATTTGTACATAATATACATATGTATGAGAAAAATGTTTCATGTCTATCAATTGTATACTTCTTTATTTATATAACAATATATCATGAATAACTAACCATGGGAAATAAAGGTGTTTTTCATTATTTGTAGTCTTTACATATAATTTTATTTTTTAAAGTTTTGAACTATTATTATTATACATTTATAACATTTAAATATTTTCTGTGGCATAAACAGCACATTGAAGAATTATCAGGTATATATTCATGCTATTTTCAATTTACTTGTAAGGGTATGTTATAAAATTATTTAAGAGGACTTCTTAAAATTTTTCTAATGAGAGAATGTTAGGTAAATTGGAAGCTACCCTCCAAAGGGATTAGGGCAGTCTCTTGCCACCATTTAGTAGTTCTGCAAAAGGGTTGCTATTAAAAGAAGAAGAAAATTCTCACACAGCTCTCTCTACTTTTTCATTTGAGATTAACTGCTTTCTACATATGTTCCTGCCATGATATAACATTACCATCAATCTCAAAACAGCCCAAACCCATAGAGTTGTACAATCTTAAAATTTGAACCTCCCAAACTTTGAGCTAAATAAATCTTTCCTTCATAAATTAGCTGCTTTAGGTATTGTGTTGTAGTAATGCAAAACTGACAAATACATGAATTTTGAGAATATGTTTAAATAAAAATTTCATGCTTGAATTTGAGAGAGGACAGTCAAGATCACCTACAGAAAAGTATTTTATCATTTGGAATAACTTTTTTTGTTCAAATTAAAATTGTTAAATATGTATTCTGACTCACCATGATAATGGTTTAACTTCAAAATGAAGAAATAATAATAGCAGCAATAACATACTGTCATGAAGAAGTCAAGAGACAAACTTGCACTGTACGTCATTAGACTTCTGGAGATAGCTGTGGTTCCAGTCTGAGTCAATTTTGCTAACATTTGTTAAAGTAAGATAAATTATTATATATTCTTGGGAGAAAAAGACTGACTAGGTAGGTGTGAGTGGAGTCTGCCCAAGGTACTGTGCCAGAAGTAATATCATCACCCAGCTTTGCATTTTTCTTACTGATCCTTAGGTGCCTAGTGATTTAAACACATTTTAAAAATATTCAGGTTTTTCCATTAATTTACTATCAATGTAGAACATTCTGAAGAGCCTGATCACAAGTACACACACATACATATACATATAAATTTGACACAAACAACTAAAATTTATCCATTTAGCTTATCTTATAGTTAGGAAACAAAGATACTAGTTTAAAAATTTATAATAAAACACATCCAAAAATTAAAAACTTGAGTGTGAAAAGTAATGGAATTTAAAATATGAAAGACATTAGTGAAGAATTATAATCATTTTTGAGGAGTAATGTATATTATGGCAAAGAATAAAATAAGAATTTTAATACTGCCTTTAAATATAAAATATCTTTAGATTAATAAGGAACACATAAATAGCAAAGATGTGTTCTGAGAAAATAATAATAAATGAATAGTAGATAGCTAGTATCTGCACTATTGTTAACCTAAAAGAAAAGGAATCATACACTGAGAAAGGAAGATGCTTATATAATTGGATAGATTCAAAACATTTTGTTATTTTACATACTTATAATTTATGATTGTAATACTTATTTTACATAAATGTTGGAATGATTGACATCAGAGTTGGAAACCTAATCTAATAATTAATGAGCTAAAAATTCTTAGTTTCTTAAATCATATTTATATATTTCTAAATAAAATATTCAAGGAATTTTTTAAAATTACCTGATCCAAGCAATGAAACAGATGTTGAGTCATCTAATTGAAATGAAATTGAAAGTCAATACTCTAAAATGTGAAAGTTATTATTAAACAACATTGAGATACTATTTTATTTATCTAGAATTTAAAGTCATGAAAATTCTGATAACCAGTTTTATCTATTATTACAAAAAGGGTTGTATAGATAGAAAAAGTTATTAATTTAATGATCACAAAATTTCCAAATCCTTTGATGCACTAATTGTTTTATGAAAATATTTTACAAAAAATTTAAGCTCGAAAAAGATTACATGAATGAAATATAAATTTCAGCATTATGTAAAATAATTAAAATCCTAAAATTACTATTTTCACTAATAAGTCCAGTTAACTAAATCAATATGTATAACTAGTAAATAAAATGTCATGATTCCAAATAAGCAATGTCTGTACTCATAGTTAAAATGAAGATACAAAACAATGCAAATAAAATTAAATTTCATTCTTCCTTCATTATATGACATTGCTTTTTCATGGCAGAATACCTTAGACAGGTCAGATATTTTTATAATGGCTTTCTTGTTTATAATATTTCTATGTCAACTAATTGACAGAATTTTAATATCATTTCCTAGATCCCTTTGATAAGAACCAGTGATGCAAATATGTAATGCTTTTATTACTTGAAAATTTTTATATCAAGAAGTCCTGGGTAATTTTCAGCTATGAATCTCTTTAGTTGAAATTATCATTATTAGCCTCAGCAGAGTGATGGGAAAGAGTGTCTCATGGGAGAAAAGGGATATTTATAAGACCTTCATTGTAATTTTAAAATTATAAATAAAATCCATTGGTGTGTTAGATTGTTTCCACCCAAAAGTCTTTGTTTCTCACTACATAGTCCCTAAATCCTACAGTGTCTGATGCCTGAATCAATGAGTTTGAAAAAAATAAGAATAAAACTTGATTTGGTGCTGCACTTCCAATATAAGAATAGACATTGCATGAAGTAAAAAGACATTTTTTAAGTTATAGAATATTATAATAAAATAAATTTTTACTCTGTAATAAGTAATAACTAATTTATGAAAATACATTGTAGGGGGCCAGACATAAATTTAACCATATAATTATTGTATTAGTTTATGAAAGTTTATTAGAACATTTATGAATTTTTGTTTTGTAAAATATCAAATGAAAACTGTACTTCAAATATTTTTGCACTTGGAATTATAAAAAAATCTACTGATTTTTCTGGACTTTTTATTAATTTTGGAGGGATACATGTAAACATGTAATCACAAAATAATTAAATATTTACAAATGATACTAGAGAAAGCATTTTTTGAGAAAAGAAGACTGGGAAGAGAAATAGTTTTGACACAGATGCATGAGAGGCAGAGAAAACAGATGATTGGCATGAAACTAGAGAACAAAGATAAAAACCACAAAGAAGTTCATGGAACTGAAAAGGGAAGAAATAAAAATGAGTGAGATACTGAAAATTGTAAAATATTGCTGAAAAAATGAAAGAAGACCTAAATAAATAGAAGGATACCTTGTATTAAGGGCCAGGGAGACATCATTTGTTAAGATGGCACTACTATCCAAAGCGTTGTACTGATTCAATACTATTCCAACCAAAATTCCAATGCCTTTTTTATTTAATGGAAAAACTCTTCTCGAATTCACATCAAATTTAAAAAGGCCAAATAGCTAAAAACAATATTGAAAAAGAAACCTAGAGGATCCATACTTTCATACTTCCAAATTTCAAAACTTAATATGGCAAATCTATCATAATAAATACAGTGTGGTACTGGCATAAGAATGTAATATAGACAAATGATGTAGAGTTGAAAGTCCATGAATAAGCGTTTACATATATGGCTAATAAATTTTCAAGAAGGATACCAAGATCACTCAATGGTTATAAAATAGTCCGTTATAAAATAGTCTTTTCAATAATGATAGTAGGACACCTGGATATTCACATGCAAAAAATATCAAGCTAGACTCTAATTAACATCTAAAAGAATTTTTAAAAGATGGAGAGCAACCAAAAGAATGATTAAATGAATAGAACTCAGGAAAAAAAAAAACAGATATAAATTTATGGGATTTGGCAATGGAAAACTAATCACAATGATATTACATCATAATTGATAAAAGAAAAAACAGATTTGAAATCAAAAGCTTTTGTGCACCAACAGACATTATAGAGAAAGACTAAAGACAACTTACAACATGAGAGATAACATTTGCAAACTATACAACTAATGAAAGTTTAATATATAAAACATAAAAATTTCTAGAACTTACTTACAAAAGACAGCCTAATTAAACAATGGGTAAATGACTTGACAGTTCTCAAAACATTATATTAATACTCCAAAAGCACATGAAAAGATGTATGACACAATTAATCATTAGGAAAATACAAATCAAGATCATGGAATTTCACTTCATACCAACTAGAAGGCTATAATAATTATTTGAAGATGGAAAATATTAAGTAATGGAAGAATGTAGAAAAATTGGAATTCTTGTACATTTCCAGTGGGAATGTAAAATGTTATAGTCTCTGAGGATAACTCTTTGGTGGTTTCTCAAAAAATTAAACAAAGTATCACCATTTAACCCAACATTTACAATCCTAAATGTGTATCTAAAGGAACTGAAAAGTGGTACTCCAACAAATTGATGCACGTGCACATTTATAGCAGCTACATTCATACTATCTCAAATGCAGAGAAAACTCAAATATTCATCAGTGGCTGCATGGATATACAAATTGTCATATATATAGAAAATGTAATATTTAGTCATGAAAAGAAACATCATACTGAACTATGCTGTATTATAAATGTACTTTTAAAACATTAGGCTTAGTGAAAGATGCTGGAAGTAAATGGCAACATATTATAGGATTCCATTTACAAAAAAAAATCCAGAATAGGTATATTCATAGAGAAAGAACGTAGACTTGTGATTCTCCATCACAAATATCTAGCAGAAAACTTGTATTTAGGGCATGATGCCCTAATTCTACTCTATGTAGAATCATATCTACTGAAGATAATTGAATATATACACACACACAATGACACAAACAACCATGCATATAGTAGTTTACAACAAAAACTAGAAACAATCCAAATATCTACCAATGAGCAAAAATACATAGAGATGTTGGCAAGGAATATTACTGTGGGCCAAAAAAGAACAAAGGACCAATGCCTCTAACAATATACATGATTCCAGAGCTATTGTTGAGAGCAAACAGAGAACACAGAGTACAAAAGCTATGGTTCAATTTATAAGAAATTCCTGAACAGGGAAAGCAAAAACTAATCTATGGTTAAAAAGTCAGAAAAGCAGTTTCCTTGACAGCACCAGAGAATGGAAAAAGTTTCTAGAAGGAGGGAGGAAAGGGGAGTCTAGTTCTCAGTAATGTTCCGAGAGGATGAAATTTTTCTGTATCTTCACAGAAGTACGAATTCCACAGGCTTATGAATGTGTTAGATATCACTGGCAGATTTAGATTTACAAATTTTATACCAAGAATATTTTTCATTATTGCTAAAAAATATTGCAATAATATGAAACTCCAGCAACCTTCTACAGTGCTATGGCTTAGCAATTCCAAAATTATTGTCTGTGTGTTCTCAGCTTGGCAAAGTGAACAAGATTTTGAATAGTGGGATACAAATATCATGTATATAGGAGCACTCCCTATGCCTTCAACCCCTCCCTTCCCTTTTTTCCTATTCTCCTCATTGGTTGTAACCTCAGGGCCATGATTGGTCCAAGGACCCTATATAAGCCTCTGTATTTCCTGGATTAAACGGGCTCTGTGTCTCTTTCTGGCAGAGTAGTCTTATCTACCTCCAGAGTCTAGGTGGAGTGACTCCGCCGACCATCACCCCTAGCTTTGTCCCGGGAGATCCCACTTCGTCTTTCCTAAAGATCCCTTTTCATCTCTCAGGACCCCAATTCATCGAGGAGATCCATGAGGCCCGACTCTAAACAACATCTGGTGCCCAATGTGCTCTGGGGCTTTCTCAACCCCGTTGGTGAGTGATTTTGTGGCGGTCCCTCTGTCTGTCTTGCTGGTGAAGGTAACACCAGCCTTTTTTGTGATTGTCTTATGTGTTTGTTTATGCAAACATGTATAACCTGTGTACTTATAAATGATACACAGATGTATATATAGCCATATATATGATTACTGTTATGATTTCCTTGAACTTTGCCTCCTAACACTTCTTTTTAAGTCTATTTATACCTTTTTGTAGGTTTGGTATATTAGGAATAGGCAAGAGATCGCATTTGCTTTAAAACTTTTTGAATTCATATTCTTCCTTTTTCATAACAGTATGTTTTTTTCTCTTTAAAAATCCTAGTTTGGTTTCTTTTTGGTCTCAGAAATGTGTTTTGTCAATACTCAAGAGTCTTCTATACATCTTGTTTCTTTGCTTTTATTGTATGCTCTGTATTTGGTTCATATTTATAAATGTTCATATTTATAAATGCAGAACTGACTTGGAGAATGAACACTGAATTTGTTTATTTCCTAACATGTTGGACACTTCTTTTCCCATTGATGGGAAGGATGATCTATTCCGCTGCTTATTTGGCTACGGACAACATTTACTTTAATGTGTGTATGAAGCATCTATTAGTTTCTTCTGAGGCCTATTGCTGATTCAGGGCTGTGGTTTCTCTTATTCTGACCTATAATTCTCTTTCCATTTGCATTCTTTTCTTATGATTGTAACAATTTCTGTGAGACTTAGAGACAAGAAGTGAGTGAAAATGCCCAGTACTTCACCTTAAACCTGATGTCAAGAGTCTGGATTTAACTAGTAAGGAAGCAAAGCTGTCAAATACTTTTTAGACAGAAAGTGAAATCACCAATGTGTATTCTGGAGCGCTAACAATGGCAGCAGTGTAGGAGAGGTACCATGCGTACATCTCAGCTGTGTCCTGGTTTGTCTCCCCTTCCTTCAGTTATCACGATCAGGGGTATTTCCTTCTCAGAAGTGTCATGTCTTAAAGGAGAGTTTATATGATTAAAGTATTAAGCAGAGCAGCATTGAGGATGAAGCCTTGCACAAATGCACACAAGAATCTGGTTACACAGTGAAGATCCTTATTTGTTTCACCCACTAGTCTACGAGCTTCTTAGAGACAAGAACAATGTCTCATTAAATGAACATGTGTAGCCGTGCACTGGATGTTTGATGTATGCTTAATAAGTAAAAACATATCAAAAGATAAGCTAGAGAAACTTTGTAAAGAAAATGAAGAAGGATATATCCAAAGTCAAGTTAATGGAAAGGAGTTAGCATGTCTGTAGTGCCAGACATGGAAATGAACAGCTAAGTTAGCTGAGTAGCAATAACTCTGACCTTGACCTGAAAGCTTTATAAACAGTCCAGTCATTAATCAGAAAACACAGGCGTGCACACACACACTCACACACACACACACACACACACACACACACACATGAGTGAGGATATACTCATCATCTCTTTGGTGGGAGCTGAAATTTGCAAAGAACAAGGAAGAGGAAGAGTAACACATGACAAAAACAATCCTGGCATTTTGAAGACAAGACCTTGAAGCACATGCACTAGTGGTCTAATATCAACAGAATTTTTTTTCAGACTGGTTTTTGCATGTCATTCATATTCAACTTTTTACCCGAATATTCATCTCTGTGTGCTCTTCTACCCTTGGGAATATGATAAAGTCTTATGCATATTTTAATGCCATTGTAATGGTTAGCTTATAACCCTCTTAAGGTGGTTTAATCAAAAAAATATATGAGATGAATGCCTTAGGTGGTGCCCTCAATCATTTTTGAAGAATATCAAGCAGTGCTAAAGAAAGACAAAATTGGTATATGCCCTTTATTTTAGACAAATTGTCTTTGATTACATATATCATTTTGATCAGTAATTTTAAGTTCATTACTTTCTTCCTAATAATAGTGGCCCTGAGCAAATATTCTGTAGTTGATTTTCATACCTGAAATTATTTTTCACCTTACTGAATACATTAATACTTGAAAGATTTTATTTTAGGGTTTTGATTTTATATGTTTTGTCATTCTGTCAATTCCAAGTATATTTCAACTTTATGGTCAACTGATGTCTTTTTAGTTCAGAGGACATTTGGATAGTGTTTCAAAGGGCTCTATGTGTCAATTTTGCCATTATTTTGCATGCTGTAACTGAACAATCCATCAAGTCTCATCATTTCAATTTGTCACTTTGAGCATTGGGTCCAGTCATCCCCACTAAGCTCTGACCTTGTATGTCTAATTTTGCTTGAGCACCACTCAGGAACTTCAATTTCAGATGGCCAAAAAGAAACTCAATACTCTCCCTTCATCAGGCTCTTTCTATTCTGTGTTCTGTTTTACTTTTCATTTATAAAAATGTTTTTTTATGGAAAGTTTTGAAGGAATTCTTTCATTCTTTGTACTCACTACATCATTATCATCTAACATAAATCTCACCTAGTTTAATCTTCTAAATGTCTCCCAAGTTGGTACTTGAATACTAAGTTGTTCTGAATACTTTTCTAGTCTGTATCTTTAAAAAGTCTCCCAAAACTACTGCAAAAGCTCTTTAATTTTATCATCATTCATTTTTAATTTTTACTCTCTCAATATTATTTCTATCTAGTCACTTTGGGACTCCTTATAATTAAAATTGTCACACATACATACACACACACAAACACATACATACAGACAGACACACATACAGACATACACACACACACACACCATTTCCATTCCTTTTCACTTTTTTCCTGGAATAAACACTAGCTCTCTGATTAGCCCATTCTCCTCTATCATCTGAACACAACTCTGATCATCCTACATTACACTCTCTGGTTCAGCAACAGTGAAATGCTTAATAAATGTTACTGAATAAATAGATGGGTGCATATATGAATGAACTTTACTTCAAGCAATCTGCACTTTTCCATTAACCATCAAACGAATGTTTAAGATTGTATATACTTTCTTTTATGATAGTGATCAAAAAGTTTCTGAGAATCATACTTAAGACACTCTGGAGGGTGGATTTTCCCAAAAATAAATCTTAAGGCATGATGTTAAGAGAAATTAGTTGATTGAGTTTGTGGACAATGATGTCATCTGCTGTAATCTGTTAAAACTGTCCAGCCATCAAACATGCCTAAAGACATATCAATCATAACTTTACCATAGGTATCCCAAACAACCACAAATGCATTCAAAGAAGCTCTTATATACAATTTAAATCACATAAGTATTAAAATTCAAGCAATTTATGAAAATAGCTACATAATTGATAAGGAAATTTTGAAAGGCAAATATTATAATTAAAAGAACAGTAATGATAATGAAACTATTAACCAGTACATCACCCCCTAATATATGCTACATTCTATACGAGGTACTTTATAACTCTTGGATCCTTAATCCCAAATATTGTACTTCAAAGAATTTATTCTGCTCTGTTTAAAAGGAAAGACTCAGGACCAGATAATTAAAGTGATTTCTTCAAGAATAAAACCAGAAATCAGCTTCAAGTCTTTCTGTCATCAAAAGTCATGATACAGCTTCACTTTCCACATCATTTATCCCTGCCTCTCTCCTTTGTTCCTTCTTTCCCTTTTAAACTATCGTACAACCAATTGTGCTTACATTGAAGCCATCAACATGGCTTCAATGCTATAACTGTGCTTCTACTGGTTGTTTTTCAAATTAAACTTGAACATTGACATATTTCCATGAAAGATGGGAAAATTGGCCCACTTAAACTTCTTCTCACATCTCCATTCTCCTCGTGATTGCTTGGCAGATGTCCTTTGGGAAAACATGGATATCAAATACAAGTATAGTAGTAGATTTGTCTCTCTTTCTAGCACAGATTTACTGACATACTTTTGGAAACCATTAATTGTGCATTCTGTCACTATATTTTTAATAGTATTATAATTCATTCCCAGATTGCTAGATAAATGATCTGTTAACTGCCATTTCTATTACATGAATGCAAAGCATAACTGAGAAGTAATAAATAGCCACATACCAAGTAATAAATGGTTTGTTTGCAAAACAAGATTCTGATTGCTTGGATAAAAAAAGTGAAATGTAATATTAAATCAGAAAAAAGCTGAAATCCTGAGAGATGTAGTATTGTGTGGCATGCTGAAATTGAGTGCAGGTTGAGATTTCTTGTTTTCAATTAAAATGGCATCATTCTTGGAAACATTTATTTAGTTGTACTGTATACTATAATTTTTCAATACTTATTCATGATTTTGAGTGGAAACAAAAAATCAAAAATCAATTCTAAAATGATTTAAACTATTTGTTTTTATCGTACTACACTCTAGGAAATATATTACTTCAAAATAACTAATTAAAGACACAAAATAAAATATTTGCTTGTCATTTATTAGCAATTACTTATAGTTGATGAACACATCTTGGGATTTATAGTACTTCAAAATTGCTGTCACAGAGTAGAATGAGGAAATTAATTTTAGTTACAAATGCAAACCTCAACTAAACTTTGGACCAGGAGCTGTGGGACACATAAATATGATGAATATATTCACACCCTATTCCAAAAGCACTGTATATAACCAGCCATAATTATGATGCTCAGAAGTGTTTTGTTTTTTCAACAGGAATCAGAATTGTTGAATTTTAAAACATTTTATACAAAGATCAAGACCTAAACTCAGGCCATATCTGACTTCAGAGAACAAAGTTGAAGTAGTTTTATCAATGCCATTCTTGGGATATGAGAAAAGTAATTTGAAGGCAATACAATCCCTAGAATTTTAATAAAACACTTTTCTCTTTGTAATATTTTGCCTTTCCTTCAAGTCCTACCAAGTATACGGCCTTGTATATATCACTATACATTGTGAATATATCTCTTCCTTTAAAGAAATGTGAAGTGAGACTAACAACTTTCAAATGTCAAACACTATTCCAGCTCTGAATAGCATGTGTTAATTAGGTTTCTGGGCTGTGACTCAAATACCTAACAAGAACAACTTAAGGAGCAAAGTTAATTTATAGATTCATGGTTTCAGAGGTCTCAGTTCATGATCAGCAGATTCCATTGCTCTGGGTCCAAAGTGAGGTAAAATATCTGCAAGGCAGAAGAAAGCTGCTGAGCTTATGGCAGCCAGGAAACAGAAAGAAAAAGTATGATTGAGCCAGAAATAAAATGTATACCCAAAGGCAGGCACCCAGTGACCTAACTTCCTCCAGCCATGCCCCACCGGCCTCCAGCAACCACTCAGTAATCCAATCAAATTATGAATCCATCTGATGAATTAATCCACTGATTAGATTATGGCCCTCATGATCTAATAATTTCTCCTCCTGTATTAGCACAGGAGCTTTTGGATGTTGCTTACATCTAAAGCACAACATTCTGCCATGACCCTCAAAAGCTAATGTTCATCTCACAATTCAAAATGCAACAGTCCATCTCCAAGAGTCCCCGTACTTAAAAGTTTCAACATTGCCCAAAGTCCAAGTTCAATATCTCCTCTGAGACTTAAGGCCAACTCTTGGCTATGAGCCTCTGTAAAAATCAAAAGCAAATTATAAAGTTACATATATCCAATATGTATTGACTCCATTATGGTATAAGTATAAAAATAAAACACAAAACTCTGTGTAGTGCTGGAATATTCAGAGGTGAAATGATTTGATTAAGAGGGCTACAAAATCAGTACATCCTACATTGAATGGACTGACTGGGTGATAAATGTAGACATGTGAGGTGTGGAGGAGGAGGAGGAGGTACTTCATTGAGATCATGCCCTAGAAGAATGCAGCTTGCCTATATCCCCCTTCTCTCCCCCACTACTCTCTCTGCCTCCTGAACTCACCCAGTAGCTTATATCCACAAGGTCTTGTTCCCCTTTGATCTAGAGCAATGGAGTATGGACTGAGATTTCTGAAACTGTGATCCTTGACCAAATATTCTATCATCTGTTTTTTTTTGTTAGTCCTAGTAATAAAAAAGCTAACTAAAACAGAAATTTTTACTGAGAAGTGCAGTCATTTCTATGACTAACATGGCCATGAGGCTCAGAAGCCTTTAGAGCTGGTCTGTGATAGGAATTTTGAAAAGCTTACAGATTCAAACTGGAAAACCTCTAGGATGTTGTAAGCAGAGCTTAATAGGTGATACTGGTGGGAGGCAATAGAAGTTCAGAATGCCAATAAGAATGTGAACTTTGCTCATGATGTTTTGAGGGTTCAGAGGGAAATAAGGACTCTGGTGAATTGGACTAGAGATCATTGATGTAATGTTCTGGCCAAGAACTTGTCTACATTTTGCCCATGTTCTGAACTTTATTTGAGTTTGAATACTTGTACACTGTTCATATAAATTATTATACCATTATGAAACCTATATAACAATTCTTCAGAAAACCAAAAATATAACTATCAAATAATCCAGCAATCCTAATTCTAGGTAATATCCAAAGGAAATGAAATTGCTATATTGACAAATCATCTGCAGTTTCACATTTATTGCAATTTTCTTCACAATAGCTAAGATTCAGAATCAACCTAAGTGTCCATACATAAATGAATAGATAGAGAATGTATGATATATGAATATCACACCTGAGAGGATACCATTTAGCCTTAAAAAGGTAGAAAATGTAATTTTTCACATGGATGAACCTGGAGGATATTATGTTAAGTGAAGTGAGTCAGTCACAAAAAGATAAATACCTCATGATTTTCATATGTGGACTTTAAAGAAATTTAACTCAAAGAAATATAGAGTAAAATGATTGTTACCAGAAACTGGGAGTGGAAGGGTCATCAGAAAATTCTCAAAGGGTAGAAAATTTCAGTTAGACAGAAGCACTGTTTTTGAAATTCATTTCACAGCATAGTAACTATAGATAAAAAATATATATATTAAACATTTTGGAATTCTTAAGAGTAAATTTCAAATGAATGAAATTAGATATATTAATGACCAAATGATTATTAAATGATGTGAAATATCCTGCTCAGTTTTCAGAAGAGAATTAATAAGAAAATGTTCATTATTTGATAAAATAAATTGGTTAATAAGTTTCCTGCTAGTTCTTTTTTAAAGGGCTGATTTCTGTATCATTCTGCATTGATTTAGCTGAAGATTCATAAACCTGGCTTCCTTTGATATATACAATCGTGTATGTCCACCCATTAATTAAACTGTTAACCTCATGACATTATCCATACTCCAACAGTGTAATGGCCCATTCAAAAATGAAAAAGATTAGTGATTTTCAAAAGATATTTATATACATTAAGTTCTTCCCTTTGATACTTACCACTTGTGTTTTCAAAAAGGACATGATCTCAAGGCAATGTGGGAATAAAGGCATAGGCAGATCAATGCCAAAGTGCTTTTTAGTTGTCATGTTTTGACTTCATAAAGGCTTTTAGGTCTAGTGAAAAATTAGGAATTTCACAAAAACCATTGAAATACATCAGAGAAGGAAGATATCCTGTAGCTATAAATCCAATTAGTTAGTTTTAGGGAAATTAGCAGAGTTTAAGTTGATTTCCTTCCTGCTGGGAAGCTATCACTGTTTCTTTAGTAAAACTCAAGAACATTCTCAGTAACACTGCTTCTTCACAGTCAGTGAGCAGAGATGACCAGGTGAGCCCTTGCTATGGAGCAGGGTTTATACAAAATGTTAGTTTAATGCTAAAAGAAATGTAATAGACCAGCCATTACTCATTGCATTTTTAAGTAGATCCTATGCCAAATTCTCTCGTTCATTTTCTTCTTCAAATCCCACAGTAGTTCCCATGAGGGTTCCTATATTTATAGGCATGCAAATTAAGATACAGACATTAAACTTCTCCAAATGACACAGCGAGTTCAAAAGATGGAATTTGAAAACATTTAAGCTACCTTCAGGTCACTGCTATACTATATTGTCTCTACTAGATTGAATGACATAGGTATTAGCTTATTTTAAGTCTTTGTGAAAAACGATTAAAAAAATCCCTGGTTTCTTTTTCCTCATGTGAAAAACAAGTAATGATGCAGAAATTACCTTTCCTTCCTTCCATAATATGTCATGTATTATGTCAGTTTTCCAAAGAAAAAGACACATATTTTCAGCCTTATTTAAGAATGAATAGGTTATCTCTGTGAAGATTCTATATACCCAATATGAACATGCAATTTTTTATGTGAAAACCACATGAACTCCTACATAACAACTTTTCCTCTAAAATTAATTTTATCAGTGACAAAGCACTGTAGTGTATTTATAAATACTTGTAGGTAATTTTATAACTTGATAATCACAATATCATTGATATACATTTGAAAATATTGGAGTATACAGACATTATTTTCAGTCTAGTGTTGTTGCTTGACATAAAAATATGTACTCAATTTTCAGGCAACTGGTCCATGGCCTATAGAATGGGAATTATTGATAAGAGTAATTTAGGTTCCAAGAATCTCTGGAAGAGATGTGTCAGTGTTTTGTTTTTAATAAAGCAATAAGAGAAAAACTTTAATTTTGATGTATTTAATATTATCAAATTGATAATTGAGTACTGGGTACATTTATCAGATAATTACATACACTTAACAATTTATCCTGAAGTTGCATAAGTGGTTCCACACTTTGAAGGCTATATTAGTTTGCTAATCTGCCATAGCAAAATAGTACAGAAAAGGTGGATTAAACAATAGAAATTCAATTCCTCATACTTCTGGGTGCAAGAAGGTCATGAGCAAATAGTCAACAAGGTTGGTTTCCTATGAGTGCTTTCTCCATAGTTTGTAAATGGCCATCATCTCACTATGTCCTTACATAATCTTTCCTCTGTGTGTATCCCAGTATCCTCTTATTATTGGGAGACAAGTCATATCATATGAAAAGCCATTCTAATTGCTTCATTAGGTACTTCTTGAGGAATTTCTAGCTGACCTGACTGAGCCACTAGTGAGAAATGATAAAGTGGAGCTAGCTATGGAATCAAAAGTTTCAAAACAGCTTGTCGAAATGAAGTTGTGAGTAGGGACCTTATAAAGAAATTTATGAAATACTGTTGCTTCACAGCAGCTGCCACCCCACAATCTGTAGCTGAGTGTCTGGTTGTGAATTTTGTTTCTTTGTCCATCATTAGGGCTAGCAAGATGAGAAAGATTAGCAGAAAGCAGAATCCATGAACGATAGGTAGTTTAGATTCATAGGGTTAAACATGCCTGTCAATCACCATATCTAACTCTGGTGACTGTGTAAGAACAAATGTCTAATACTTGGTTCCAGGTCCTCATTTGTCCAATATAAACTACTTATCATACAAGAACAGGATTCTAACTCCCAGTTTAATCAAACAGCACAATACTATAGCACATAAGCATATCAGAAGTAATCCCCTTTTTCATAGTCCACTCAGGTCACTACATCACCTATGAGTAATTGCTATACTAACCTCTAACAACCAAATGTAGTTTTGTACTTTGAGTAGGCTCATAAGGTGTACATTTTTGTTAGCTCTCTGTAGCTCAACATCAACTTTTCTGAGTCAACTTTTTGTAGTGAGCAGTAGCAACTGATTTATTCTTACTAAGATATGCTATTTCATTGAGGGAATAGATCACAGGCTATTTTTTTTCTTTTATGCTAATAATGTACATTTCAATTATTTCTATTTGAGGGTCCATTGCTAATTCTGGTGATAGCAATATTCCAATATTCCTATGCCTATCTAGGGATAGATGTATGCTTAATTTTATTTGCTAATGTCAAGAAGTTTTCCAGAGAAGGTTAACCTCTCAAAACAATATTTCTAGCTTACAGATGTAGACATTTTCACTCTTGTGGGGTTTTTATAAATATGAAATCATGTACTCTGTATCAAAATAGATGAATGCCTAGTAAAGTTGTGAGCATGAAATAATGTAACCCACTTTAAAGCATTTGTGTGCCTGGTACATGTGTCCTCAATTAGTGATGGCTCATTGGTACTCTGTACAGCTTCTTCACAGTTGATGATCACAAAGCAGCCAGAGCACCAACAAATGTTCAGATGGCATTTGTCAATCACACATCACATGCATAATGCTATACTGTGCTCTCTCAGTCAATGGTAAATAATTCCTAGACTCGATTCTCAGGAGTCTCCTAATAATCACAAGGAACATAAGCAAGACTGGGTAGGGCCACATACTCAACTGGCTATGCACCGGCTATGTCTCAAAGCACCAAACAGCAGCAAGTCCACTCTTCACACAGTATTTGAAGGATCATATTAGTACCAGGGGAAGGCAGGATGGTAGGAGTGGCAAATTTTAGTCTAAATGTCTTGATGCTGAATTCTCATCTAGGAGAAATAAACTTTGATTAGGTGCCTTAGCTTGCTTTTCAATCTTGTATTGTAAAATCTTCCCTTTTTACAATTATATAATACTTATAGAAGTATTTTATACTTATGTTTTTGTTATTATAAAGTTGGGTATTACTTATATAATTATGAAAACTGGCTTTTAAAACGAGCTTAGGGCAGAAAGTCAAGCTTTCATTTCTTTTTCCTGCAAGTATTAATTGAGCATCTTGAAACTGATAAAAATGAGATGAAGTGCCCATCCCTCAAGAATTTTATATTTTAGCTGGAACACTGATGGGAAACAGATAAACATATGATATATAAAGTCAAACAAGGCAAACTTCTATGAAAGGCAATAGCAGAAAGCAGAGAGCATACAGGGGAGATAAGGCTCACCAAGAAATACTGTTTAAGAAATTTGGTAAGGGAAGCATTTCAGGATACCTTCTAAACCACGTGCACACAAGTCATCTGAAGGACTGCAGACTCTATTCCTCAGACATCCTGAAGCACACACATTATTATATAAAAATATTAGACTGTCACCTACATCTGGAAGTTAACCCACGAGCATGTGTACACACACACACACACACACACACCAAGAGAGTTGTTACAGCATTTGCCAGATCTTGACAAATTCAGATGATCATCTTCAATATTGAAAAGTTGACCAAGGGACATTTAGCTACGACAATTTCTTATGTTTTCTCACATTATTACAATCATAAATTGTCAAAGAGATAAACATAAGTCACTGGGACTATTAGAGAATGAGTGTACCAGTTAAATTTTTTGTCTTTGTTCTTACTGATTTATTTCCAAATAAGATAATTTTTTGTTTATTGTATAAATTTTTTTATTAAGTCAACTCCATTCATTTTCAGGAAATCCAACTGGGAGCCCTGTCCTCAGGACTGTGATGAATTACAGGATTCATAAAGATGATGGTACTCTAACAATGTAAATATTTAGGTTTCCTTGTCCTGGATGTATAAAACATGTCATTTTCTCTGAGTGCTCAGATGATATAATTCTTTTAATCATATATTCCTTCACTGTTTTCCTAAGGTAATGCAAAACCTTTACAAAATCTATGTTTTTTAAGAAATTTCATCATGGAATTAGTAGATTAGGCCCAACACAGATTAAATAATTTGAGGAAGAAGTCTGGTCCCGTTTCTCCCTGGACTACATTTCAGGAGTGTTTAAAAAGTTCCCATTTGGTGTCAAACTCTCAAGGTATTTTAATTTAAAAACAAAACAAAACAGAAATCTTGTCCCAGGTGGATTTATTCTAAGTAGGTTGAATAATTAATCTGTGAGAATTCCCATATTTACCAAAACAAGATGCTAAATGGATTGAGATCATAGAAGAACATTGGTATAAACAGACCTAATTATGTCATTTATTTACATGAATTTTAATCAGTTTTCTTAAAACTCAGTTGCAAAAGTGCTATCAAACAATACATGTCTTTTTGTTCCTGGTTTATTTCACTTAACATGATCTCCAATTTTATTCATGTTGCTGCAGATGACAGGAAGTGATTCTTTTTATGGCTGAATAGTATTCCAGTGTGCACGTGACACTTTTTTGTCTATTCATCAAGATGAGAGGTGATCTCTTATTGCAGTTTAGAATTGCTTTTCCTTGATGATTGCTGAGTTTAGAACTCTTTTATGTTCCTTCTGAGGATTTGTATCCCTTGTTTTGAGAAAGTTATAATTAGATGCTTTACCTATTTTTCATTTTTACATTTTTTGCTATTGAGTTTTTGGAACTCTTCATATATTATGTATATGAAACTGATCAGATGATGGTTTCTGTGGGAATGATCTTCACTGTGTTGATTATTTTCTTGGTTGTACAAAGCCTTTTAGATTGTTGTAATCCCATTTGTTTATTTTTGATGTGTTTCCTGTGCTTTTGGAGTCTTGTCCAAAAATCCTTGCCTATTTCATGATCCTGAAGCATGTCTCCAGTGTTTTCTTCTAGGAGTTTTACAGTTTCAGATCTTTCACATCAAAAAACTTCTAATTTATTCTTCCTGCTTCTGTTATCACCAGTTCTGTATGTTTCAATTACTTGTTGAATGAATTGTTACATTATAACCACCCAACTTCCTGACTTCAAGACTAGCCCTATTGCAATTTATATTCACAATGGGAACAGAATAGTATATCTAAGACATACATTTTCTTATTTTTTTTATGTACTGAATTCCAGTGAATATATGCTCTTGTCATGTTTAGGATACTAAGAATTACCTCATTTCAAGATTGCATTGTTTTCCATTTTCTTTGAAGACAAGTTCAAATATCAGTTATTCTACTTCACTCATATGTTCTAGATTTCTCTACTTCGTTCTCCAAAACTATACTCATGCACACTTATTTTTCTCATTTTTAATATAAATGCCTACATACGTGCGCATACAGACACATGTATAGCTTTGCTTTGTTACTGTGTATTTCTTCTCAATAAAATAATGCTGCTTTCTGCTTTAAATGGCCAAATTGTTTAAAGTCATGTTATTCAGATTTTTGAATTTCCTATTCATTGCTAAGTCCAGTACAATTTTTATTTTGACATTTCCATACACTAAACTTCTCTTATTGCAGCCACAGTACACCTTCCTTTGTAGTTCGATCCTTTGGTAACATTTTACCCTTTTGAAACCCCCCCACCCTTGGAACTCTTTATTTGACTTCTCTGACACCATGCTACATATGCTTTCTTTCTCACTTTATACTATCTCATTCTTTCTTATTCATGATTAATTCATAATATTTGTCAGGTCTGTCTTAAACCCTCTTTGTTTTTTCTATGCTACATACTCCATCTGTTCAATTTAACTCATTTCCATGGCTTCAATTACTAATATTATAGGTTGTTATCTCCAAAATCAGTCTCTTGCCTAGAATTTTCTTTAACCTACCCAGCAGTTTATCCATTTGTTTCTAGCTTATTTCAAATGGATTGTCATATAGATATCTCAAATTTGGCATCTGTAATAGTGAGCTTACCTCCTGTCAAATTGCACTGAGCTGGCCAGCATTTCCAATAATACAGTCTTCCTCTCTGTTATCAATCCCAGACATCTGAACAGAATCCTTATGTCCCTTTTCTCCTTTATCACCCACACTGAGTGAATAACCAAGTCCTCTCATTTTTCTGTGTAACTATATCTCCCTTCTTACCCTATTCATGTTGCTTTTTACTCTATAATAACTTATTGCACATAATTTTTCAATGTCCTTATAATATGTCTTTTCACACAGCCATTGAATTCATTCTCCATGATTTTAGGGAAGAGAGCTTTGTGATATGAATATTGCCCTATTACTATCTGATTAACAATTTATAAAAATGTGAGATAAAGTTCTAGTACATAAATATAACCATCAAGATTTCCTAACCATTTAGTCTCATTTCTCTCTAGACTTTTCTTGCTTGCCTATTCCAATGTTCACTACATTGGCAAAACTTCAAACAATAGCAGTGGCTGTACAAAAATACGTACTCTTTTTTGTCTCTCAAATATGGAGCCCTCCTCCCTTTCCTTGAATTTATACCAAGTGCTGTACAACTTAGAGAGTAAGAGTCTCCTTATCATGGAGATCTTTCCTGACCACAATGTAGCCTCATTCTCCCATGGCACAAGCTCATTATGAATCTTTACATGTCTATAATTTCATGTGTGATCAGGTAGCATTTCTGATATTGTCATCTATTTAAGGTACTCCCTGGATTTTTCTAGTAGGAAGCAATGAATTATATTCAGTACCTATTTATTTAATAAAGGCTTATTTTTAGTGAATTTATTTAAAGAATGAGTAAGTGAACAATGTCTGAGATATTCTATGTATTTAATTATTTTGTAGAATGGGGCAACGAATGTTGAGGTGGTATTATCTATAGTCCTATTGAATTGCTTTTCTAAAGCATATGTTTCATTGATCTCAGTAGATTTATAATTACTAGGTAATTAAAATTGCTTATTTCATGATTGTTTATTATCCCTCAAAAACACACACATGAAAACATCTCTTTTTTTAATTATTAGTAAAATAATTGGTTGGGACTTTTTTTCAGTAAATCTTATTCTTCCAAAATAAAGGAAAGCTTCACATATAAATTATTATATTTAAATTATATCTCAAAAAGACCCAATAAAGCTAATTTACTAATCAATAGAGACCTCAAAAATTTATTATGATTGTGATTTTATAGATAGTCTTTCTTTATGGCAAACATAATTTATTATAGATAATTATATATAAGTGGAACTGAAGTTTAACTTGATAGACCTCAAGATGAGAATTTTGCTATATTCCAGTGGCTGACAAAGAATGACATTAATGACTCTTTAAAACGGACATAAGGAAATCAACTAGTCAATTGCCTCAGGGAGTTTAATATCTAAATAACCTTAGTAAAGTGATTAGCTGTTTTTCTAGTATCATTTTTACAAATTAAGAAAACTTTCAAACTTGTGAATATGAATGTATATTTAATTATAAGAGACAATATAGAGGTAGTTAATCAGATAATGATTTCTGTCTTATTACTAGGATTTTCTTACTTTAAATATGCTTAAATCATAAATGTTTTTAATAAAGATGGAAGTAAATGTACATTGTGGAAAGTAACTCAAAGCAGCATGGTATTTTATTTAAAAATAAACTCTGTTATGTGTTAAGGCAAAAGTATTATTACAATATTATTTCAATCATGAAAGTCACAAAAATTTTTTTGATCTTGAATTTGTGCATGGATTGTTTTTTAAATAATGTGAGAGACCAGATGGAGAACCTAGGACATAAGAAAAGGAGTATAGATTAATTAGTTAATTCTTCATTGCTAGTATTGTAGATGAGATTGAAACAAAATGCTCACAGAAATAGTGAACACATGGATAGTTTTGTTTCTAGTAGAATTACAGTCTACAATGTTTCCCATATAGTAATGTTGGCTCACTGAATGTATTCATTTATGGCTACCCAACAATTTCTTTTTATTCTGTCTTGAAGTAAAGAATGCTTGTTCAGATAGCTGTGTTTATTCTTTTCTCAGTGGGAGCAAAATCTGCTTTTATGCCAGGGCTTTCCTCTACACACTTGCTGCTGTAGGTTGTAAGACCATTATAAGTAATGAATGAATCTATTTAAAGAGAAGAATAAATTAACAGGGAATGTTAGGACTGATTTTTCTAGAATGATCATGGATGTTTTATTTCTTCATCTCAACTGGAACCATAAATTAAGGATACTACCAAAATCAGAATAGTTGTAATATTTTAACTGCTCAATCTTATTTACTTGAGCATATAGCAAAAGTTCTTCATTTCCATAATGGTGAAATGGTACAACTGGTAAAAGATGATCTTTTGATTCTAGAAACCTGGACTGCCATTACCAAGGATGCAGGGCTGGGGCTGTAGCTCTGGAAAAGCTACAACCCAGCAAGTGTGATGCTCTGGGTTCAATCACCAGGACTACACCACACACACACACACACACACACACACACACACATGAAACAAAAACAAGAAAGGAAACGTGTTGAATTTGAGAAGATCTTTCAAATTATATTCTAGGTTTTTTATAGTTTTTTCATATTTTTGTCTTTTTTATTAATTTAAAAATATAATATAAAATCTTTTAGTGTTCACGCATTTTTTAAACTCTTTGACAGCTTAAGGGACTTCTTTTGGCATAAACAAATTTGTCATTATTTGACATTAACTATGTGAGTTACTATAGTGCAAATCTAAATATCTTATAAATCTTCTATTTTATAGTTTATTGAGTCCTTTCAGTTCCAACCAAATTGTAGCCATGTTAGTAATAGCTTTTAAAATTCTAACAATTTATTTCACCAAAATTGTGTTTTCCTTCTTCAAGTTTCATTATCTCTGCCAACTTTGAGCAAAAATAACTATCTGCCTTAGAATTTAGGACTCTTTATTGTTACCTGTAGCACTGGGATAGAATATAAGAAACCATTCCAAAAAATAGAATCTGTTATTTTATTGAACTTATTAATTAATGAGTGAATGTTAGCACTTCTTTAAAAAATATTTAAAGATATAAATATTTTTAGGCATTTCATAAACGAATGTTAGAACATATTGCTAGTTTGAGTACAGTGCTTGTTACGTTTCTAAAGGGCAATAAAATGCAACCTTTGCAGTCTTCCATTCTACTAAATAGAAACTAGATTCTTCTAGATTAAAATCTGTAGGTTAAAATATAATTTCACCAAGTTTGAAACTTTCATCAGTGGTAAAGAAGAATTAGATAAAAAGCACATCCCCTTACATAATCATTAAGTGGATTTGTCTCTACCAGAATTTGGTAGGGCATAGTATCACAACACTTGATAACAGTTTTAATAAAATGCTGAAAGAATGATATATGCAAAAAAGTAGGAGAATTCCTTCCCCAAATAAATAAAGGATCCAGCTAACAAGCCCTGTGAGCCATAACAGACAAATAAAAGAAAAAAATTGGGCCCTAAAAAACCTAAGATTTATCATGTAACTTGTACACATAAAATAATAAGAGAATAGAATTATATAATTCTTTAAGAGCTTTTAGATGAAAAGACTGGGAAAGAAGTGCTAAAATAATGTGCCATTAAGAATGCATTTAGCAGGGCTTGGTGGTGCACACCTATAAATCCCAGCCTCTCAGGAGGCTGAGGAGAGTTCAAAGCCAGCCTGACCAAATTAGTGAGGCACTTAAAAACTCAGCAAGAACCTGTGTCTAAATAAAATATTTTAAAAAAGGATTGGGAATAAGGCTCTGTGGTTAAGCATCCCTAGTACCATAATAATAATAATAATAATAATAATAATAATAATAATAATAATAATGTATTTAAATTATATGACATTAATTCCCATGATACTCCTCTGGGCTGGGTATTTTAATACTAATTTTAGAAGTGAGAGTACATACATTTTCAAAGCTTAAATAATTGAAGAACTAAGCCATGATATGGAGGATCTGCTTTTCAGGAGTAAATATGGTGGAAAGTGGAAAGAAGTCTCATTTACAAAGATAGCATAGATATTAAGAGTACTATATTTACGTTACCATAGATAATACCTGATTTTTTTTTCATATTTTCCTCATATTCCCTGACCACAACCATTTTACCCTGAACTACAGAGTCTTAAAACAATGTAAATCATTACTTAGTTGTCAGAAAATCCAATACTACTCTTTTCCCTCAAGTTTATATTAAGTTTTCTTAAGAAAGTCATGCCAATACTCTGACTGAGAGATGATAAATCCCAATGGCAGCCTTATAGATTAGCAATTATTCTTGCATATAACTACTCTAAATCTGAGATAGGATAACTTTATGATCATTGTCTAGTATATGTCAATGAATATTTCATTTCTTGTATCTCCTTAATTGCTTCTATATTTTCCAGTCAATTCTTCTTATTATGTGACATGGCATTAAAGATTTTTTACCCTGATTTTCACTTATTTTTTCTTTCATTTTAGAGCCAGGCCTTTCAAAGAAGCTTCCTGTATCTCCAAGACAGTTTTTCCCCCTTAAGAATCTATTTTAAAATTAATAATACATTTCTTCATAATTGTTCTGTATTACCAATACTCTGCCTCCCAAACATGTTTTTATATTCACTCATTCCATTTCCTTTTCAAAATATTGTGATTTTTCAGGGCATCTATTGTTCATACAGATACAGTTAGAAAGAAAGTAGAGTGTTACAGCCAACACAGACTTAATAACTAAAGCTTTTGAAAAGTTTGAATAACAATATTGAATTCTAAAGGCTTAAGGAAATTTGTCATTTTTTTTCTTTTTTGCCTAGAATTAGCTACAACTATTGTACATTTTGCTAGAGTATTTCTTAGTGAAATATTATAGAGTCTGCCTGCAGATCAGGCTAGGCAGAACTCAGGCATAAAACTGGAAAATTACATCTTTCATACCTTTACTCCCACTATCTCCTTTCTTAGCATCCACTTCACCCTGAGCTGTTTCCAATATTTCCAAATGATTCTCTCATTCAACTTTACAAATCATTTATATTACAGTGGACTAACATTTAAAATATATTTTAGGAAAAAAATTACTTTATTCAAGCTTTTCTTTTGAATTTATGACAACTATACACACACATATATACACATATAGACATATACACACATAAACATATACATTATATATATATAATCTTTTCATGAGCATAATAATAATAATATTAATGGAAATAATAATAATAACTAACATTTATTTGGTTCCTGGTATTATTCATATTCATGAGTTTTAAATTATTCTCTCATTTAATCTCTATAATAACTCCTTAAAGTACATATTATTATTAAATTTATTTATTGATTTTACCCATGAGATGCAGATAAATCAAGTAGTTTATAAAAAAATAATTCTGCAAGATACTTCAGTTAGGAGGAGGAATAAAGAAAACTCAGAGATATAAGGTTGACCAGACCTTCTAGGGTCCACAACCAACTATGGAACAATGACTGATAAATCAATTGTCTCTTTAGATTTGAGCAAATGGGAGGAAGTAAAGTTATTGATAAGTAGTTTCTGAAAGACCATTGGCAGTCCAGTGAAGAAGAGAAAGGAGGTAAGTTCATTTGGATGCTCTTTGCTCTACTTGGTCCCAGGAGCACCTCCCTCCCTCTTGGCATCTATGCCTGCCTACCTTTCTTACCTTTTCCCTTTCATTACTGAGGTCCTATATTAGATTTCATACCATGTTTTTTCAGTTGCCTGCTCAATACAAACCAATGTCACAACTTTCACTTAAAAGTATAAACAGTTCACTATTTTTGAGTTAAAAATAGTATCTTTAGAATATATTTTAATCCAAATGAGGTAAAACTAGGATGCAATATCAAGTATGTATATCATGAAGAACAGAATTCTTACCAAACATAATTTGTAATTACAAATTTTTGAGAACTGTCTTTCCTAATCATTGTGTATATCAATTGTTTAATATTATAATAATATTATTTTAAGAAATGTTTGGAGACATAAGGCTTGGGGATCCTCTCTCCTGGAAAATTAAAGACAGAGCTGACTGTCAGTAACTGAAGGAAATTTTGTTTGGGGAAGTTTCAGACACTGTTGAGACATTCCAAGCTCATTTCAAAGAAGTGTTTTCTGAGCTCAGTTTTGGAATCTGCTGTGAAAATATTTTTTATGACATAGAGTAAGAAGGGTTTTTTCTTATATCTTTGTTTCTGAGTCATTTGTTCTTGAAGACATTGTTAGCAAACTGTTCTTTTGATAATTCTCCCATCTTGATAGAATTTCAGGAACTAGGACTGAAAATTCAAGTTACTGACTTCTAATTTGCCAAAGGGAATCCAGTACTTATTCAAGCTTTAAAAATATGTGGACATGATGAATATATAGGGAGAGACACATGGATGATAGAAAAATAAGTCTGAAGGAAGATATATGAGTCCAAACTATTTTGCTGGAATTTTCAAATGGTCACTACAAATACATGAAAAGACAGAAACTCTGAATCATTTCTACCTACATTTATAATTTTTACTCTAAGTAATATTAAAAACTTTACAAATCAAATCTATTTTAACATGTTCTTTTTATTTATGAAATTTAGTTGTGGGAGGAATATAAGCATTTCATGAGAAGAAAAAATGTGTGATTATGAAATAGTCTAATGTTGTTTTTATTTTAAATCAGCCCCACCCCATGTCACCTCTGCTATTCACTTATATCCAGCATATACATAGTATTTGTATACAGAAATGAGGATTTCATAAAAACTCTAGATCCATTAAAAGTAGAAATTTTAGACATATTCTGATATAAAATTTAATATATGTAATATAATAACAAATATTTGCATGTGAGTTGGGCAGAAAAATAATGTTGAAAATAGTGTAAATGTTTCTACTTCAAACTTTCCCATATAAGTGAAAAAAAATAAGCAGCTGGTAAGTTTAAAAATGTGTCAAATATTTACAACTATTGAAAACAGAGCAAAATTTTTTTCTCAGAAATTTGGTCTACTTGTCAGAACATTTGCTCCTTCAAACTTAACTTTTGCTTTATTGAATTGTTCACATGATGCCAGTAGATTAAGTCTACGAAAATTTTTAATGACAATACTCTTTTAGTGTAGAAATTGTGTCAGTTCCTTTAAAGTCAGTAGTAAAGAGTAGAACATTGTTGAGTGATTCCCATGAAAGCATGTATGGAGGTGGTAAGAGGGAAAACAAAATGTAAAGATGATGTCAGTTTTCACATTATATAGCTTTACATTTAATGGGTTAGAAATATTTGAACCAGAATTTTCTCATTGAGAATATAAAATAGTATCAAATTTTCACCTAAGGTTATACTGGAATATTGATATTAGGGAGGAAAATTCATTGTTAGCTTCCTGGAATGAATGGACACTGAGTTTAGTAGAACTAATTAAATGGAAATATATATCTCACACACATAGTTGTCCAAGATGGGAAGAGTTTGATTTCAGACAGATTCCCTCCATAAATTGATTGAGAGCTATGATCCTTCTTGTGGAAACAATCTGTGGTTCCACCATGACATAGAGCCTTATGAGGCAAGTATCACCCTGATTACAAAACCAGACAGAGACATATCAAAGAAAGAAAACTTCAGACCAATATCCCTGATGAACATAGATGCAAAAATTCTCAATAAAATTCTAGTAAATTGCATAAAAATCATCAAAAAAATAGTGCACCATGATCAAGCAGGGTTGATCCCAGGGATGACAAGTTTGGTTCAACATAATGGAAATCAATTGATGTAATACATCACATCAATAGACTTAAAGATAAGAATCATATGATTTTGTCAATCAGTGCAGAGAAGGCATTTGACAAAATACAGCACCCTTTTATGCTCAAAACACTAGAAAAACTTGGGATAGTAGGAACATTCCTCAACTCTGTAAAAGCTATCTATGCTAAACCCAAGACGAGCATCATTCTAAATGGAGAAAAATTGGAATCATTCTCTCTGAAAATGGGAACTAGACAGGGATGTCCTCTCTCACCACAGCTATTCAACATAGTCCTTGAAACACTAGCCAGAGCAATTAGACTGATGAAAGAAATTAAAGGGATACAAATTGGAAAAGAAGAACTCAAACAATCATTATTTGCAGACAACATGATTCTATACTTAGAGCATCCAAAAAATTCTACCAGAAAACTTTTAGAACTAATAAATGATTTCAGCAAAGTAGCAGGATATAAAATCAACACCCATAAATCAATTGCGTATCTGTAAATCAGTGATAAACCCTCTGAAAGAGAAATTAGGAAAACTATCCCATTCACAATAGCCTCAACAAAAATAAAATACTTGGGAATCAACTTAACAAAAGAGGCAAAAGATCTCTACAATGCAAACTACAAGACACTGAAGAAAGAAACTGAAGAAGACCTTAGAAGATGGAATAATCTCCCATGCTCCTGGATAGGAAGAATCAATATTGTCAAAATGGCCATACTACCCAAAGCACTATATAGATTCAATGCAATCGCAATTAAAATCCCAATGTCATTCCTTATAGAAATAGAAAAGGCAATCATGAAATTCATTTGGAAGAATAAGAGACCCAGAATAGCCAAAGCAATCCTTAGCAAGAAGAGTGAAGCAGGAGGCATCACAATACCAGACCTCAGATTATACTACAAAGCTATAGTAACAAAAACAGCATGGTACTGGCACCAAAATAGACACGTAGACCAATGGTATAGAATGGAAGACACAGAGACGAACCCACTTACATACAGTTACCTTATACT
>CM053401.1:17535443-17565866 GCA_028644305.1 Xerus rutilus
AATAAGTGTTGGCAAGGTTGTGGGGAAAAAGGCACGCTCTTACATTGCTGGTGGAACTGCAAATTGGTACAACCAATCTGGAAAGCAGTATGGAGATTCCTTAGAAAACTTGGAATGGAACCACCATTTGAGCCTGCTATCCCACTTCTAAGTCTTTACCCAAAAGACTTAAAAACAGCATACTGCAATGACGCAGCCACATCAATGTTTATAGCAGCTCAATTCACAATAGCTAAATTGTGGAACCAACCTAGATGCCCTTCGATAGATGACTGGATAAAGAAATTGTGGTATATATACACAATGGAATATTACTCAGCAATAAGAGAGAATAAAATTATGGCATTTGCAGGTAAATGGATGGAGTTGGAGAATATCATGCTAGGTGAAGTTAGCCAATCTCAGAAAACCAAATGCCGAATGTACTAGTTGATAAGTGGATGCTGATCCATAATGTGGGGAAGGACATGGGAACAATAGTGGATCGCTGTTCACAGGGGTGTAAGGGATGAGGGGGCATGGGGACAGCAAGGGTGGTGGAATATGATGGACATCATAGCCCTAACTTTATGTATGACTGCATATATGTTGTGATTCTATACAACTCACAACTAGAGAATTGATATGTTATCCTCTATCTATGCACAATGAATCATTTACACTGTTAACATGTAAGCCTAAATAAAAAAAAAAAAAGTTACTTTGTTGAGTGGCGCATGGTGAGGTGTATCCGTAGTCCCAGCTAAAAGGGAGGCTGAGGCAGGAGAATCACTTGAGTTGAGGAGTTTGAGGCCAGAGTTGGAGGGGTATGTTTGATTTTTGGACATTTTGAATCAATGTGTTGAATTATTACTTAATTTAGTTCAGATACTAACTTAAAAATAAACCTTTCTAAACTGATTTGAGAATAGAAATTTAATGTCCACAAAAATATTTATTTAAATGGTCCAATTAAGCCTGAGAAGACTTTCAGGGATGGTGATTGGTTACAAGTAGAAAGACATTTTAAAATGAACCAGAGATACAGCAAAAGAGGAAGTAGAAGGCAATTTAACAAGGTAATGACTAACAATTTGAGTCATTGTGAATAACAACACCATGATAATTTCCATGCTGTTTTTGTTTTATAGAATACTGGAACCAATAATGTTTACTAAGCAGATCACATACGTTCAATGAAACGAGTTTAGCAGTTGAACAAGAACAGAGTGTATTGCATATAATACATCCTATTTGATGACTTACAACATACATTAACTATTTGTAGAAACCTTTCAATAAGGAAAAGTGTTTAACTTTAGTTTCATGAAAGTATTTGATAAGAAAATGATTTGTTGCACTAGAAAATGTATTGATATTTTTCAAGACATAGAATTCTGAAAAGCACGAACCAAAATTGAATCTCTGAATAAGCAAAACGGGAATACCATTTCATATTTTTAAATGATGTTATTTCCATATTCACTGAAAGAACAATCGCTAAAATATGACCACTAACTTTCTAAATATATTCTATTTCATAATCACAATTTCATATATGTGTATATGGTTTACTCTTTTAAACACTTTTACTGCAACTACTTTTTTTTTTTTGCTTTTTGAGAAACAGAGGTTAAAAAAATTTATATTTGTTCCTCAAAACTTTATATATCTTTGTATGATTCTTTCTTTGGACTAGATGCTCTGTTAGATATTGTGACTAAAATTGTCAGAGTCCTGACCTAATGGAGGTGAAAATTTAGTTGAAAAGACAGATATGAAATAGATGTTTACATAAATATTTATATATACTATAAATCAATATTAGAGAAATATGAAAATTAATAACAGTTCATGTTTAGATTAGTAGAGTTAAACCTTACGTGAAGAAGTAAAATCTAAGCTGAGATGAAGAAATATTCAAGATAATTTGGAGAAAGAAGAAATCCACAATTCCTGAAGTTTAGTGAACAAAGGATAAAGTAATTTAAAGTGAACAAACTTCTTGCAATGGATGACTGTTCTTGTTTTCTCATTTTCTGAGACTATATTATCTTCTCTACAGACAAATTGTAATACAACATCTTTTCTTCATCTTCCTCTGATGTTCCTTTATAAGAAGATGCTGCATGCTATGGCAAGTGAACTCCTTGTCTTCTTACCAAGAAATCAGGTAATTTACCCACAAAGCTCAATCAATACTTAGATGAAGAGATATGAAGAAAACCACAACAAGACATATTCCCACTGTAAGTCATAACACATGATAAAAATGAAATCTAAAGTGTACCTGGAGGAAGGAGACATTAAATCCAGAGGAACATACCCAAGGAAAGCAATGGTTTTTCATTAGAAAAATTCAAGCAAGAAATTAATGAAGGAACATGTTTAAAGTATTGAAAGGAAGAAAAATCTAGAATTCTTTTTTTTTAATTTTTTTTTAGTTGGAGATGGACACAATGTCTTTATTTTACCGCTTTGTATGTGATGCTGAGGATTGAACCCAGGGCCTCACGCATGCTAGGCAAGCGCTCTACCGCTGAGCTACAGTCCCAGCCCGAAAAATCTAGAATTCTATATGCAGCAAAATATCTTTCAAAACTGATGAAAAACATAAAAAATCCTAAACCACAATAATTCACTATATATAAAGATAGGTTGGAAATAATTTACCACTTGCAGACTGACAAATATTAAAGTCCTTCTGTTAGCTGATGTGCACACAATCTACATCATATTGGATAAAAAGCAAGACAACTCTATTGCAGTATGAGATTCCTAGGATGATGAAACAGGGTACCACAAACCGGAGAGCTCATAAAAATGGACTTTGTTGTCATATAATACTGCAAACTTCAGTCCAAAATCAAAATGTCAGCAGAGCGAGGGACACTCCCATGACTTCTCAAATTTCTGATGCCTTCTAGTACAGTTTATTGTTACTGAACTTGTTAGAGGCATTACTCCAGTTTCTTCTCTTAATGTAGCTAGGTACATTCTCCCTTTATGTATAGGTCCCTGTGTCCAAATTTGCTTTTCTTATAAAATCAGCAATCATAGGATTAGGGCTTTTCCTATTCTAATATGAAGTCATCTTAACTTATTATATTAGCAAAAACTTTATGTCCAATTAATTCACACTCATAGGTACCAGTGTTTAGGAGTTTATATAGATATTTTTGGGGGGAGGTACTGGGGATTGAAGCCCACCACAGAGCCACATCTCCATCCCTATTTTGTTTTTTATTTAGAGACAGGGTATCATTGAGTTGCTTAGTGCCTAGCTTTTGCTGAGGCTGGCTTTGAACTCTTGACTCTCTTACCACAGCCTCAGACACCACTGTGATTAGAGGTGTGCACTGCCATGCCAGTCAGGACTTTATACTTTGAAGATACAATTCAAATGATAACAGATTCTCAAAAGAAATGTATTTAAGCATAATGACATAAATAGGTAAAGGTACAAATATAGAAAGTTCATGTGACTAATCCAGAGAAATCTGAACTATTATGCTAATAAAAGTTGGTCTATTGTGTTAATATAAAATAGATTTAAAAGAAAAATTATTATGAAATAAAAAGTTGGTTTATCAACTCCCTTAATAATATAGCTACAAAAAAGTGAATAGAGCTGAAAAGTTTTGAAAAATCTCAACTAATTGGCATAAATTTCAATACCTCTCTATATATAATTGATATAATAAGTAGACAGAAAATCAGCAAGGATATAAAAAACCTGAACACCACCATCAATCAATTTGACCTAATTCGCATTTATATAACATCACTCCCCAGAGTGGCAGGATACATATTCTTTTCAATTACTCAAGGAAGGAACCATTTTCTGGTCTTAAAACCAATCTCACTAAATCCAAAAGTTTCTAAGTAATGAAGATGATGTAATTAATCTGTCCAAATTATAATTATGTTTTTATGTCCAAATTATGTTTTTATCTTCAAAAGATACTGATAAAAAGATCACAAGGCACAGAATGAAGAAAACATTTTTAGATTATTTATCTGATAAATGAATTCTGTTCCAAGTGTATTTGAAAATTCTCAAACTCAAAATTAACGAAAAAATTCTCCAACATAAAATAATCATTTGAAGAGACACTTTAACAGAGAAGACATATAGATGGCAAATGAACACAAGAAAAGATGTTTGTCATCACTAATAAATAAAATAATCACTTAAGTTAAAATCCCAATGAGATACTATTACACACTTAAAAGAATGGATATAGTGGACAACTAACCTAGTCGCATCTGCTTATAATGCAAAATTGCAACTACTTTGAAAATGCTTGACATTTTCTTAGAACCTTAAATATTTTCACATCATATGATGCATAGTTCATACAAACATATTGCACTTTTTTTTTTTGTTATCTTCTCCACTGTAAGCCAGAAGCACCTGGCAGGAGGAAACCAAGGTTAGCAAAAGTGAGACGTGGGAAACACCTAAACAGTAGCCATGCATTCGAAGCATGTTATTAAGTGACTAAACTCTCATCTGGAAAGCTCAAGAAAAAAACTCAAAAATAGGTGGGGAAATGTTGACCATGCAGATTAGGCATATCCAAGCTATAAGATTCCACCAAAACAAGTTTACAAGTTTAAGTAAGAGATGGGGTCATCATGTGGGATTCTAAAGGGAAAGTGTTGCAATGGAGTATAATGACCAGGAAGCATGCGTGGAATGGGAGGAAGGCCCTAGATTTAGAAGATTTGGCAGGGGGAATTTTTGCACTACACTCCACAGGCAGTCTGAACAACTGATGAATCAAGTTGTTTATTTGTTGGCTGAAACACCCACATGGGTCATAAACCATGCTAGGCACTGGAGATAACAGAGATGAACAAGATGCAATCTCTGCCCTGAAGGAGCTCACACACAAGAACATAAGCAAGTATAAAAACAGTAGCTAGCACCATGATAAAGATTGGCATGGGCGCTGGGGAACATCAGTTTTGAGATCACCAATTTCATTTTTTATGCAATCGTGGAAGGCTCCTCAAAAGAAGTGATACCCGAATAGAGAACAGAAGAATCCATACAAAGATATTGTGTACATGAATGTGTACAGCAGTTTTATCTGTAATACCAAAACCTGGAAAAAATCCAAATGTTTATCAAACAGTGAATGAATTAACAAAATTTAATATATTCATACGGTGAAATTCTAGTCAGCCATTCTCTCGTTTGTTCATATACATTTAACTATGTCATGGGGGTATGATTTTATTTTCATACTGTAAGAAATTCACTGACAATGTAGAACACAATGGTCTTCAGTAAATTTGTATAGTAATGCAAGCTTTAGCCTAACTGTATGGTAGAATAATTCCATTAAAAAATGTGTTCTTCTACCTCTTTGTAGTTGATCCCTGCTGCGCTACCAGGCTCCAGCAAGTGTTTCCAGTTTCTATGGTTTTGCCTTTTCTAGGTTAATTTTTTTTTCTAGAATGTTTAAAATATCTGTAGCCATGCAATGGACAATCTTCTGTGCCTAGCTTTTCTTACTCAGACTGTTTTGAGGTTCAGCTCTTCTGTTCATCAATCAGTAGGTCATTCTTTGCCTTACTGTGTTAGCCATCAGAAGTTTGTCCCCATTCCAGTGGCCATGACCACCTTCCTGCCTTCTTTTTACTTACCTCCAGTGCAGCATTTTGCAGTTGAACATGGTTTCTTCCTAGAATTGTAGTGGATTATGTTTTTCAATGTGTAGATTGGATGGCTGGATTTCTTTAGCTTACTTTCCTAAATCTTTTCTTTCTTATTTGAACTCTCAATATTAGAGTGCCAAAACTAAAATTTTTATCCACATTTTTCTAACTTTAATATTAAAGTCCCATGACTTAAACACTATTTCTGGAGACATTACAAAATGTGAATCTTTATTGATGATTGGATATAAGGACATTCAACTGCTCTTTGAAAACTTTTACTGACATCTGAGAAATATTACAAATATAATCTTATTAAAACAAATACTGATTTTCATGCTCCTTCCACCAAAAAAAAAAAAAAGGAAAAAAAATACAAAAGAAAAATTGTTTTCTTATTCAAATTTTAAATACAGGAATAGTATAAAACTTCTGACTAAAATTTTGTTTCTCAAAAATATTTCAGATACATTGCTTTCAGCGTATTTGGTGCTGTTTTTGTGTTCCAAGCCACCAATATCTTTTTGTTATACTCTCTAATGATACTTCCTGCTTTAAATCTTTCTCTAAAATAATTCACTCTGCATGCAAGAACCAAAGCAGTATGTTTATTAATATTTTTAATTAAGTGCTAATGTTATACTTAAAATCATCTCCTTTTCTTCATATTGCAGTCCTTCTTTACACAGGTCACACTACAATAATTATATATTGAGCAATTACTTTGCACAATAGGTACACACTCTAGCACTTTATGCATATTAATTCTGAATCCTACTAAATCAACTTCCAAAAAATAGAAATATGAACCTGGTAAGAAAAGCTACTAAAGCTCATGGATCACCCCACGAGTAAAAGGGAAGAGGTCAGTGGACTCAAGGCAAAAAACTCTGGCCAAATGTTTCATTCTGGTAAATTCTTATGAGTAGAGCTTACATGATAGAAATATACAGAACGAAACCCACCTAAAAGCTATTTCCAGGCCAGGCATAGTAGTGCACACCTGTAATCCTAGAGGTTCTGTAGGTTGAGGCAGGAAGATTGAGACGTCAAAGCCAGCCTCAGCAAAAGCAAGGCGCTAAGCAACTCAGTGAGACCCTATCTCTAAATAAAATACAAAATAAGGCTGGGGATGTGACTCAGTGGTTGAGTGCCCCTGAGTTCAATCTCTGGTACAAGACCTTCCACTCACATCCTCATGGCTTACTAAAATGAAGAAAGCTGCACAGCCACAAAGGCAAGATGTCATAACCACACATATCCACTCGCTTGTGTTCAACAAGTGCAATATTTTTAATTTCAGTTTTTAATAGTTTTTAATGTTTTTATTTACAAATTCTAAAGCAGCAGTGCTCTCATTTTAATCAGTGTTGCAATTACTATGTCATTTATAAATATCGTGAAAACAAATAGTAATTAGGAAGTTTCTGTCAGAAATGAATGGAAGCTTTAGTACTGAAAATCCTTCTAACTCAAACTTCTGAATTAAAAGAACAAAAAAAGAAATTAAAACTCATGTTGTAACCTAAGTGGTCCATGGAAGGAATATGATAAAAAGACCATTAATTTTATATCCACCTTTAGAAACCTAGTAGAAAACTCTATTCCCCAGATGAAAAATTCCTATCAAAAATGTACAAATAGCACTGGGGTGCAGCTCAGTGGTAGAGTTCTTACCCAGCATGCATGAAGCCCTGCATTTAGTCTCCAACTACCAAACACACACACAATTATAAAATGCTTTTTCCCCCAATGTTAAAAAAAAAACAGTGTGCCCACTACCACTGTTTTGATTTAGCATTACATTAGAGGTCTCATCCAGTACATAATGAAAAAGAAGCTAGACATAGAGATGAGAAAGGAGATGGAGAGAAAGTGAAGAGAGAAGGGGAAAAAGAGAAAGGAAATAAAGAGAAAGGGAGAGAAAGAAAATGAAGAAAGAACAGTGTAGTCATTAGAAATAAAGAGAAACACTAAATAACTTTAAAATTAACAAAAAAAGTGCAATTTTACCAAGGTAACATCAATATTCAAACAGTACTTTTATAAATAAGCATCAACAATCAGAAAATTAAGTTCTGAATCAAGAAATCTTTCACAATTGTTAAGAGTGAAAAACAAACAAACAAACAAAAACCTGAAAAAAAAGCACCCATAAATCTAGAAATTGTAGTAGAGGTGAGATGAAGAAAAAGCCAAGGATTTGAAAAACATAAAATTCATCCTGAACTTTCGAGAACATTTTTATGGATGTGAAAAATTGATATCAAAGCAGTTATATTTCTAAGTCAATTTCCCTTAGTAAATCCCAATTAAAAGAACAGCAAAATTTACATAACTTGATATTTTATGCTGAAATACATGACTTGTCAATGACAGCAACAGCCATTTTAAAAAATGAAAAGAAATAACCCTAGCAGTATTGCGTTTGTTGTGTTGTTGTTGTTGTTTTTCTTTATTTTTTTAACCAGGGCTTGAACTCATGGATGCTTAACCAGTTTTTATACTTTATTTTTGAGACAGGCTCTTACAGAGTCTCTTAGTGCCTCACTAAGTTGCTGAGGCTGGATTGGAACTCTAGATCCTCCTGCCTCAGCCTCCAGAGCTGCTGGGATTACAGGCGGGCAACACCATGCCTGGCAAATTAACTATGTCTTGATTGCCTTCATATGTCAATCATCTATATCCGCTCCACAAAATGAAACTTTTGCACCCATCTTTTTGCCTCACCAAGAATCTTGCTCTCTTCTGCTGCACGGATCATGACCATCTGAAAGCTTATCTCTTCTTCTCCCAGTCCATCATTTGTTAGAGTTCCAACTTTTGTGCTGGGGATTTTTTTAAAATGATGTTGACAAGTATACATCACTTCCCAAAATAATGAGTTTAAACTTGAAACCATTATATACAGAAGAAAGTAGATCAATTTTATTAGAATAGAGAAATCTTGCTCATCATGTGTGACTGCTGAGAAAGAAAGCGGGTCAGCTTAGTCTGCGATTCACCTCAGCATTATTTCATGAATTTTATTTTGACCTGCAATATAAAATTAATTTCTATAGGAAAATTTTCAAAGATATATCTGATACTCAATGGCTGAAAATAAAGTCAATAAAGAACACATAAAATCTATTTTTCCTTAATCTGAAAATGACGCTTAGAATAGTATTCACAAAATTACTTTTCTTCATAAAGGTAACTTAAATATTTTCTTCAAAATGTGCATCATTTTATTATGGGAATTATATTTGTGAATATTTAAAAGTTAAGAGAAGTTCTGGGGCAAAGAATTCACAAATGTCAAAAGAATAATATAAATATCTACTTCCCCATCAAACTGATAAACTGAACATTTTTAGAGACCAATTACTCTTTTATCTTTAAACCCCATAGCACATACCACCTGGTTCACAGTTGGTGCTAATGTTTGTTGAGTCTATGAATCAATTAATCAAAGCAAAGTGTCTCAAAATATCATTACTTGAAAATATTTTTATTGCTATTCATAAAATCATGACTTTATATAGTTTTATTCAAAATTACTTATTTTAGTACAAAATTTACATGTACTAGATATTAGTTGAGAATATACTGTTTTGCTAAATGATGCATGGTTTGATAATAATAATGAAACAATGAGAAAAAATTGTGGTAGTGTCCTCAGAAATTTAAATGAAATTATATGTCCAAGGACTTTCAATTACTAAAGCCTGGTACCCTTTGGAATATAATCTTACAATTCTTGGGACTTGCAATTTGTTTCTTCTTTGTATTGTTTAATATGAGAAGAAAGCAACTACTTGTTTATAACTTTTGATCTACATTCCCTTTTTTAATATATAATAATATAAAGTTTTTTTGTTCTAAGGGCATTCTGAGTTTTTCAAATGCACTTTCACAATTATGCCATAGTAAAGTCAAGCAGGTCTCATATTTTATCAGAAATATCTATATATCTATATCTGTGTATATGATACTGGGGATTGACCTTAGGAACATTGGACCACTGAGACTCTCTCCCAGCCCTATTTTGTATTTTATTTAGAGACAGTGTCTCACTGAGTTGCTTTTAGCACCTTGCTTTTGCTGAGACTGGCTTGGAATTCCCTATCTGCCTGCCTCAGCCTCTGCTTGCCTCAGCCTCCCAAGCTGCTAGGATTATAGGCATGTGTCATCTCACCTGGCAGAAGTATCTGTATTTTAAGATAATAATTTATAGCATACTTTTTCAAAACAGGGCACTAATCATTCTGTATTATAAGTCATTACTTCTTCTATGATCTAGAAGTGCCAGGGAAAATAATTTTATTTTGTGTCTCTTGCTTATGATGGACCAGTCATAGAAAAGGGACCAGAAAGAAAGAGAAAATCAAGTTTTTCATATGAAGAGAGTTTCTAGAATGATCATATTTATTTAGAAGAGGTAAGAATTCATTAAAAAATATCATGCTAAGGGAAATAAGCCAATCCCAAAACAACAAAGGCAGAATGTTTTCTCTGATATGCAGGTGTTAATTCACAATAAGGGGAGGAGATAGGGAAAAATAGAGGCACTTTGCATTTGACAGATGGAAGTGAAGGGAGGTTAGGGGGTTTGGGGGTAGGAAAGATAGTAGAATGAATCAGACATTATTACCCTATGTTCATATATGATTCCACAACTGGTATGATTTTACATCATGTAAAACCAGAAGAATGAGAAGTCATACTCCATTCATGTATTATGTGTGAAAATGCACTCTGTCATGTCTAACTAACTAGAACAAAATAAAAAATTCTAACTTTATGTTTTGGTACCAGCCTCATAATCACTGTAAACAAAAACAAACATTCAAACCAAAAACCAAACTCAAATAAACCCTTGTAATTTTATTTCTTATATTGATTACTGGGTGTAAAGTTTGTTGGGTGTCTCTTACTGTATACAGTAGATTACACAAAACTTGTTGTGTAATAGACACAACTCCTTGGTCAATTCCACAACCACTTAAAGAAGATTAAAATAAAACAACACAAAACACATTTAATGTCCTCTATATCCAAAATTTCCTCCCACAACATGGCAAAAAAATGTTAATGTCTAATTGAAATTCCATTTTCTTTTTTTAATTTTTCACAGAACTAAAATTACTTTAACAACTAGATAATTTACGCCATTTCAACTCTAAAACAGCAATTTAAGGAGTTCAAGCAAATTTTGAAGACTCTTCTTTTCTCAGGTGTATCCCTGAGAATAGAAATCAGTAAAAAAAATTTTAATAGGTCTTCTGATAGCCTGAAATTGTGTTACATTTCACAAAATAGCAATAGTTGGTCCATGACAGCAGGCTGATAATTATAAGTTCCTGATTAAAGATAAAATAAAGAAAACAAATTCCAAGATACTGCTATAATTGGGTAACATTCAAGGGATTCTCTTCTCCCTTTGATAAAGATATTGAAGGCAAATTAAATGGAGCCTAAGCACGACTAAAAAACAAAAGTTATATACATCTTTAATTCACTGAGGGCAAGGACTTAGTGTGTCTGAATAAATCTACTTGCTCAACATCTAAGGGTATCTTGGTCTGTTAAGTCTTTGTTGGTACAAGTTGAGAGTCAGTCGTTTTAAACAGTAAATGTGTATTCAGCTTTATTTTCCTTACCACAGCATGAGTCTGATGGCAATTTCCACAGAGTAATTCTACGGAAAAAGATAACATGTGCATAAACAGAAAACACAGTTTTGATTACATTTTTTTTTCCTGAAGATAAACATGAGGGAACAGAAAGAATCATGCTAAAGAGAAAAGATAATCAAGGGAAAACAAGGTTTAATGCCAACTGCAGCAAAACACCAAACAGGAACAAAAAGGTGGCAAATTTTAAAGGCACGAGAGACAAACAGCAGAGTCTTGGTGTGTGATTTTTATATAGAATAGAATGTAGATGAAAAATAAAGAAGGTATGAGAAAACTAGGACAAAAATTAAATCAAATAAAATTTTTATACATGTGGCAACATAAAGTTGGTAGTCATGTGGCCAGAAAAGTTGAATTATATTTGTCCTAAAACTGCCCCCATACATATTTTAAATTTGTCTTTTTTTTTTTTTTTTTTTTGGTACAGAGGATTAAATTCAGGGATACTTGACCACTGAGCAACATCTCAAACCCTATTTTGTGTTTTATTCAGAGATAGGATCTCACTGAGTTGCTCAGCGCCTCGCCATTGCTGAGGCTGGCTTTGAACTTGCAATTCTCCAGTCACGGCCTCACAAAGTGCTGAGATCACAGGCCTGCACCACCGTACCCGGCTTTCTTTTAAAGATTTCTTGATACATATTAACTGCAACCTAATTTGATGTGTTAACAGCCTATAATCCAAATGGGTGTATACTCTATAGCCAAATCTCAACTAATCTTATCAGCTATATGTCCAGCGGATTCAAGGCTGACAGCCAATAAAACATGATCATATTAAGCAAATGTGAACTATAGCCAATCACATTCTTTCTTTTTTATTTTTATTTTTATACCAGAGATTGAGCCCAGGAGCATTTAACCACTAAGCCTTGTTCCAGCCCTTTTTTACATTTTATTTTGAGACAGGGTATTGCTAAGTTGCTTAGGGCCTCCGTAAGTCTTTGAGGCTGGCTTTGAACTCACAATCCTGAGCCACTAGAATTTCGGGAGTCTTCCATAACTGCCAGCTACACATTTCTCCTTTGTGTGGCCTTTTCCTGGGTATAAATGCAGGAAATGGTGGCATAGAGCACTTTGAACCAGTATTTGTTTGGACTAGTGCCCAATGAATTATTTCAAATAAAATCTGCTGAATTGAATTTAGCAAACATTTTTCTTTTAACAGTTTCCTAGAGTCAACATGTTTTTTAAAATATTTTTTCAGTTGTAAATGAACACAATGCCTTTGTTTATTTATATGTGGTGCTGAGGATTGAACCCAGTGCCACACACATGCCAACCAAGTGCTCTACCACTGAACCAAAGCCCTAGTAATTGATTTTAAATTTTGGTTCTATCTGTGCCTTAGTTTTCTAATGTGTAAAATAGGCAAAATAATGTGTGAAGGTGAAATGCAATAATTCTTTGGAAATGCTTGCAATAGAATATAATTTATAATAACCACAAAATTAGTATGATATATCATTAGGGGTATTGTATTTAAATTGTACTTGACACATTATAAAGAATATTCAAAAAGTTTAGCACATTTGAACCTCAAGACAATCCTGAAAAGGGGCAGGTGTTAATATAGTTATTTCATTTATTTGTGAATGAAGCTCAGGAAGTTATGTTGGGTGCACATGTTTACAGAACAACTTCATGACAGAACTAGAATTTAAACTCAGGTTTCTTATTTTCTACTTCAGTATTTTTAGTATTTTATTTTTGTCCATGTGAAATTATCAAAGATAAAACAACTACCTGTCCTGTTGCTACTGTTTGGGGAGGAGAAAAGTACTTAATGGTCATTTTTCCAAATCAAACTATAAAACATTGACACTTTCCTACATAAAGAATTATAATTTGAATACACCATTGCATATTGATTTATAGAACCACTTGATGATTCTTTATTGAGAGTCTATATGTATTAGGCACACATTTTAGGTGCTTGGATTATACTAATGAATGAGACAAAAACCTATGCTTTTATGGAATATATATAATCCAGGTGGAGGATACTGACAATATTAATAAATACCATTATAAATAATTAATGAGAGATAATAGTAAATCAGCAGAGAGGAAGATCAAGAGTACACAGTGGGAGGACTGACTCTGGTGACCCCTAAGGAAGCCCAGGCCTAGATCAGGCACAGTACCACCCCTGCTAACACAAAGGAGACCAGGCCCAGACCCAGGACTGCCTCCAAGGCCCAGCACAGGAGTCCAGGCCAAAGTCAGGCCCAGGATCAAACTCGTGGACCTTTTTGAGAGCCCAGGCCCAGAACTGCCCCTGCATAGAGTGCAGGTCCATGCTGTTGCTCCTTTCCTGAATCCATCTTGGGACACTGCAGCCATTGCTATAGCCCTTCCCATGTAGTAGCCTCCACTTTGGGACAATAGACAGGGCATGGAGGCAGCTGCCCGCAATGGCACAGCACACCAAAGTACTGCATCTATGAACAGGCAGCCCAAAGCCATTGTAAGTCCCACCTTTTCAGCCCCATCTCTGAAAGTATTTGCATCCATCTTGGGCCATCCCTACTGATATCTTGAGTTACCTCCACTACTGCTCCCACCATCTTTAGTTACAGTCACATCCATCAAGGGACACCTGTGGGGGACTGGAAGCAAATGCCAAATGAGATACAGATAATCAGGAGGGTCTCTACAAGATCATAGGGTAGAAACTGCAATACCTCAGATCTGCACTGCAAGAAAAGAAAACACATAACCAACATGAACAAAACAAGGAAAGAGAATGCCCTAAACAAACCAAGAAACTACTACAACACAATCTATTCACAGCACAGTTTATGAAAAATCAGATAAAGAGTTCAAAATGTACATAATTAAAATGACCTGCAAATTAAAGAATGACTTAAGTGAGAAAATATAGGCAAAAATTGATCACACCAACAAAGAGATAAGAGAGCAAATATAGGTAGCAAAAGATTACTTCAAGAAAGAGCTAGAGATTGTGAAAAATATCTCAGAAATTCTTGAAATGAAACAACTAATAAACAAATAAAAACCTCAATAAAAAGCATCACCAACAGACTATATAACTTGAAAGACAGAAGCTCAGACAGTGAAGACAAAATACACAATCTTGAAAATAAAGTGGACCACACAGTGAAGATGGAGAGAAATAATGAAAAGAATACCCAAGAATTATGAGATAGCATTGAAAGACCAAATCTAAGATTTAATGAGATAGAGGAAGGCACAGAATTTCAAACCAAAGGAATGTGCAATCTCTTCAATAAAATAATATCAGAAAATTTCCCAAACATGAAGAATGAATTGGAAAACAAAATACAAGAGGCTTAGAAGACACCTAATGTGTAAAATTACAACAGATCTGCACCAAGGAACCTTATAATGAAAATGCCTAACATACAGAATAAGGAGAGAATTTTAAAGGCTACAGGAGAAAAAAATCAAATTACATATAGGGGGAGACCAATTCAAATCTCAGCAGACTATTTCAACTCAGATCCTCAAAGCCAGGAGATCCTGGAACAATATATACCAAGCTCTGAAAGAAAATAAACATCAACCAAGAATCTTATACCCAGAAAAATTAAGCTTCAGATTTGATGATGAAATGGAAACCTTCCATGATAAACAAAAGTTAAAAGAATTTACAGCAAGAAAGACTGCACTACAGAGCATTCTTGGCAAAATATTCCATGAGGAGGAAATGATAACCAACAATGAAAATCTGCAAAGAGAGGAACTACACTAAAGAAAAGGCCAATCAAAGGAGAAATCAAGTCAAGTTAAAAACCAAAAATAAACCAAAATGACCAGGGTTACAAATCATATTTCAATAACAACCTTGAAAGTAAATGGCCTAAACTCATCAATTAAAAGACACAGACTGAGATATTGGGTGAAAAAAAAAAAGATCCAACAATATGTTGCCTTCAAGAAACTCATCTCACAGGCAAAGACATCCACAGACTGAAGGTGAAAGGATGAGAAAAAAATGTATCACTCATGTGGACCACATAAATATACAGGAGTTTCCATCTTCATACCAGATGAAGTGGAATTCTAAGCAAAGTTTGTGAAAAGGGATAAAGAAGGACATTTCACACTGCTTAAAGGAAATGATACATCAACAAGACATAATAATCATAAATATCTATACCCTAAACAATGGGACATCTATATATATCAAATAAACCCTTTTCAACTACAAGAACCAAATAGACCACAACACAATAATACTGGGTGACTTTAACACACCTCTCTAACCACTGGATAGGTATTCCAAACAAAAACTAAACAAAGAAACTATAGAACTCAATAAAACAATCAATAATTTAGACTTAACAGATATATATAGAATATTCCATCTATCCATGAGCAAATACACTTTTTCTCAGCAGCACATAGATTCTTCTCCAAAAGAGACAATATGTTATGCACAAGAGTTTTAGCAAATACAAAAAAATTAGATAGACTATCCTTCATTCTATCTGTCCATAATGGAATGAAATTAGAAATCAATGATAAAATTTAAAAAACAAAAAAAACTACCAAAATACCTGGAGACTAAATAATATGCCATTTAATGATGCATGGATAACAGAATACAACAGGGAGTAGACAAAAAAAAATTCTTTGAGGTAAATAAGAACTCCAATGCAACATATCAAACTCTCTGGGACACTATGAAGACAATGCTAACAGGAAATTTTATTGCATTAAGCTCATTCATTAAAAAAAGAAATAGTCAACAAATAAATGACCTTACATTACATCTCAAAGCCCTAGAAAAAGAACAAACCAACACCAAAAAAAGTAGAGGGCAGGAAAAAACTAAAAATGAGGGCTGAAATTCATGAAATTCAAACAAAAGAAACAATTCAAAAAATTGACAAAACAAAAAGCTACTTCTTTGAAAAAATAAATAAAATTGACTAACCCTTAGCCACTCTAACAAAAAGAAGGAGAAAGAAAACCAAAATTACTAAAATTCATGATGAAAAAGGAAATATCATGACAGACACTATTGAAACACTATTGATAATTAGAAACTATTTTGAAAATTTATATTCCAGTAAAATAGAATACTCCAAACACAAATTTCTAAAGTATATGACTTACCGAAACTAGACAAGGAGGATATACACAACTTAAACAGATGAATTTCAAGCAAAGAAATAGAAGATGCCATCAAAAGTCTACCAACCAAGAATAGCCCAAGACCAGAGGTATTCTCAGTTGAGTTTTACAAGACCTACAAAGTAGAATTAATACCAATACTCCTTAAATTATGCCATAAAATAGAAAAGGAGGGAATCCTTTCAAACTTATTCTACGAGGCTAGTATCACCCTGATACCAAAACCAAACAGAGACAAAACAAAGAAAGAAAATTTCAAATGAATATCTCTAATGAAAATAGATGCAAAAATTCTTAATAAAATTTTGGCAAATTGCATACAAAAACATATTAAAAAAATAGTTCACCATGATCTAGTGGAGTTCATTCCAGGAATGCAAGATTGGTTCAACATAAAGAAATCAAAAAATGTAATCCATCACATCAATAGACTTAAAGATAAGAATCATATGATTATACCAATTGATGCAGAGAAAGCATTTTACAAAATACAGCACCCTTTCATGTTCAAAACAGTAGAAAAGCTAGAGATAGTAGAACATACCTCAACATTGTAAAAGCTATCTATGCTAAACTGAAGGCCAACATCATCCTTAATGGGAAAAAATAAAAGGAACCATTCCCTCTAAAAATAGGAACAAGATAGGAATGCCCTCTTTCACCATTGCTATTCAACATACCAATATACCGATGAAAGAAATTAAATGGATACAAATAGAAAAATAAGAACTCAAACTATCATTATTTGCCAACAACATGATTTTATACTCAGAGAATCCAAAAAATTCCACCAGAAATCTTCTAGAATTAATAAATGAAAAGTAGGATATAAAATCAATACCCATAAATCAAATGCATTTCTACACATCGGTGATGAAACCTCTCAAAGAGAAATTAGGAAAACTATTTCATTCACAATAGCCTCAAAAAAATAAGTAAATAAAATTCTTTGGAATCAATTTAACAAAAGAGGTGAAAGAACTCTGCAATGAAAACTATAGGACACTAAAGAAAGAAGTTGAAGAAGGTCTTAGAAGAGGAAAGATCTCCCATGCTCTTTCATATGCAGAATTAATATTGTCAATATGGCCATACTACCGAAAGCACTATACAGATTCTGTGTGATTCCAATTAAAATCCCAACATCTTTCCTTATAAAAATAGAAAAGGCAATAATAAAATTCATTTGGAAAAATAAAAGCCCCAGAAGAGCCAAAGCAATCCTTAGCAAGAAGAGTGAAGCAGGAGGCATCACAATACCAGATCTTAAACTATACTACAAAGCTATGGTAACAAAAGTGGCATGGGATTGGCACCAAAAAAGACATGTAGACCAATGGTACAGAATAGAAGACACACAGAAAAATCCACATAAATACAGTTATCTTATACTAGACAAAGATGCCAAAAACATACATTGGAGAAAAGATAGCCTCTTCAACAAATGGTGCTGGGAAAACTGGAAATCCATATGCAGCAAAATGAAACTAAACCTCTATCTCTCAGAATGCACAAAACTCAACTCAAAGCAGATCAAGGACATAGGATTTAGACAAGAGTCATTGTGCCCAATAGAGGAAAGAGTAGGCCCAAACCTTCGTTATGTCGGATTAGGCCACATCTTCCTTAGCAATACTTCTAAAGCTCAATAAATAAAATCAATAATCAATAAATGATATGGATTCAAACTTAAAAGCTCTTCTCAACAAAAGAAATAATCAATGAGTTGAAGAGAGAGCCTACATTTGGGGAGCAATTTTTTTTTTTTTTTTTTTTTGCCACACACACATCAGACAGAGCACCAATCTCCAGGATATACAAAGAGCTCAAAAAGCTTTACACCAAAAAAAACAAATAACACAATCAATAAATGGGAAAAGAAACTGAATAGACACTCTCAGAAGATATGCAATTGATCAATAAATATATGAAAAAATGTTCAACATCTTAAACAATTAGAGAAATGCAAATCATAAAACAAAGGTTTCATCTCCTACCATTCAGAATGGTAGTTATCAAGAATAGAAACAACAATAAGTGTTGGCAAGGTTGTGGGGGAAAAGGCACACTCATACATTGGTGGTGGGACTACAAATTGGCGCAACCAATCTGGAAAGCACTATGAAGATTCCTTAGAAAACTTGGAAGGAAACCACCATTTGGACCAGCTATCCCACTGCTTAGTCTATACCAAAAGGACTTAAAAACAGCATACTACAGTGACACAGACACTTCTGTGTTTATAATAGCTTAATTCACAATAGCTAAACTGTGAAATCAACCTCAATGCCCTTCAATAGATGAATAGATAAACAAACTGTGGTATATATACACAAGGGAATATTACTCAGCATTAAAAGAGAATAAAATTATGGCATTGGCATGTAAAGAATGGAGTTAGAGAATATCATGATAAGAAAAATAAGCCAATCCCAGAAAAACCAAAGGCCGAATGTTCTCTCTGATAATTGGATGGTGATCCATAAAGGGGGAGGGAGCATGGGAAGAATGGAGGAACTTTGGTCAAAGAGAAGGGATGGAAGGGGAATGGGCATGAGAGCAGGAAATATGATGGAATGAGATGGACACCATTGCCCTAGGTACATGTATGACTGCACATATGGTGTGACTCTATGTCATGTACAACCAGCGAAATGAAAAGTTGTGCTCCATTTGTATACAATGAATCAAAATGCATTCTGCTGTCATGTTTTCCTAATTAGAATAAATAAATTAACAACAAAAAAGAGTGTACAGAGTGGGGATCCAATTGCAAACATATTAGCTTTGTAGAAACTAACAACAGATATTGTTAAAAAAAATAAGCCTCATATATTTAAAATAAAGGTTGCCACACTATGTCATCAAACATTTTTAAATATGCAAAAACAAAATGTTAAATTATAAGGCATGAAGGTAAAAGATTAATATAACAATGCAAATACATACAAATAAAATGAATATGAATACATATCCATAAGTATCTATAGCTGTACAGACATGAAGATAAGTATGACAGATAGAGGAAGAATTTCTTTATAAAAACTCTTGAATAATAATTTGAATGATCTAAAAATAGAAAAAAGCAGTTCACAATAAAAGAAATAGTCAAGACTATTTAAAAAAACACTCATTAATTTAACATAAAATAGAATGAATTACAATAAGCTTTCAATTGCAAGCTGGCATAAAAGATTACCATATATTATGAAGTTTCATGATGCTCAAAATATATGAGTGTAGGAAAATTAGCATGCATAATCAAATACTGAGATAACCTTTCTGAAAAAATGAATTTAGCTGTAGCTGTCAAATAAAGAGTACAAACATTTTGACCAAACAGTTTATCTCTCAAAATTAAATGAACGAAGAAAAACAAGTTTGCAAAGGTACATGTATATCACAGAATTCCCAAATGGTCCCCACAAAATCCTGAACCCTGATGTTCACACATCTTCCATTTATTGAATGAAGCACTAATGCAGGCAATGTCATAAGGGATATTGCAGGTATAATTAAAATTATAATTTAGTTGACCTTAAGGTAAAGAGAGTATCAGGGTAGACTTAACTTGATTATAGAAACACTTTAAAAGTAGAGAGATTATTTCAGATAATGTCAGAAAAGGAATTCAGAGAGATGTGCTCTTGCTGACCTTTAAGAAAGTAGATTCTGTCTGTGAACTGCTATGAGGATCACATAACAAGGTACTTCAGGTAGTTTCTAGAAGTGTTCTTCAGTCAACAGCTGGCAGATAAATGAGGATTTTATCTGAAGGGAATGAACTCTGCCAACTCTCAGTAACCTTGAAAGAGGACCTTGTTTCAGATGAGAATATCATTTAGGCAACATAATAGTGATTTCAGCCTGGTGAGACTACTGGACAGAGAATCTGAACATGTAGTGGATTCTGATCTACAGAACTTTGCTAGTAAGTGTGGGTTGTTTCAAGCCACTGAGTTTTTGGAACTATGTTATGCAGCAAAAGACAGAAGATACAATGAGTGAAGATGTCCATTTCTTCATTATATGGTAATACTGAACATGTAAAGAAATACCTCACTGACTAATGAATGAAGATTATGGAATAAGAAAGGATTTTTAATTTTCATCCTATAAAAATGATAACATTATTAGTTAATGAAATAAACAAATTCAAAATATCTTCCAGTTTTATTCACCCTAGCCCCCTTTAATCCTCATAGTCAAATCCTAGGCCTGTCCTAGGATTCTGGAATGGCTGAGTACATAACACCAGACACTGAACTGATAACTATAGCAGCAGCTTATTATCCACATAAACTTTTACCTTGGGGGAGAATATCACAAATGCACCATACAGAGCCAAAAGGCATTGCAGTCAGGAGCAGAATAGATAATTAGAGGTGGTACAAATCAGGCTTTATAGTAATAAGAGGTTGAGTGACTCCTGGATCCCATAACAGGATGTGATTTACCTGTTGAATAATTATTCACTCTGGCAGGAAAATTGGACTCAAGACCAGTTAGAGTTGCATGTCTAATTGCTGGCAGACTCCCTCTGGCGGAAGTATGTTCCTACTGGTTGGAGGGCATATTATGAGACAGCAGTGTTCAGATAGGTGGTTCCGACTTTGGTATCTTTTGAGGTTTAGTGATATTAAAGGAATATTTAATAATGGACTTCTTTTCAGGCTAATGAGAGGTTCAGAGGTCAACCTTGCCTTTCTGTAAAGCTAAGTCTTATGAGAATTAATTTACTGCATGAGCTCAGCATTAATTCTAAAGTTGATGATCCCAATAGCCTAAACACCTTCCTCTAGGCCTCACCTCTTAAAGTTCCACAACCCCTTAATTAGCCACATTGACAACAACTTTTCAGCATATGAAACCTAAAGAACAAACCACATCCAAATATAGAAGTCCATGTTTGTTAATCTTTAACACAAACAAGAATTCATAACAGGTAGTTATAGATTTAAGAATGTAAACATTCATATTTCTTATCATTGACACTTGGGTCAATATTTGAAAAATTTTTGTCAAATTTTTTAGCATTAGAAAAGGTGACTCAGTAAAGCCATGTTAGCTATTATTTTTTTTTTTTTTTTTTTTTTAAATATTTTTTAGTTGTAGATGGACACAATGTCTTTATTTTATTGCTTTGTATGTGGTGCTGAGGATCGAACCCAGTAGTTTATCTTTTGTTTAAAATGTAAAATTCAAATTATAACATGAACTTTACTGATTTCTTCTCGATATCACTGAAATTTATTTGCTACAAAATCTAGTGAATTTTATTATTTTCTGCAATATCATTGTTTCTAGGATAAAATTTAATTCTTATTTCTTCCTGAAAGAGTCTGCTTTGTTAGTGGGCCTGAAAAAATCTTTATAAAGATCAGGAAATATGTATCCATCACATTTTATTTGCAAGACACTTTTCTATATTGCAGACATTTTTACTCACTTTATACTTACAAAATGCATATATGTAAATTTCAATATAAATATGCAACTGTTGCTTACTGTGAAGCACAACATATTCACATGTATACAACTATAAAAAATGCTACATCAACAATTCATTCATCCATTCATGAAAACATTCTTTCTACAAAATTTAAATCACCAAGTATTTTCAGCAGTATGCAGAGTGTTGGCAATCTACTAATAAGTTGATTCCAAATGTCTTTCTCCTCATGAATTTTATAGTCTGATAGGAGAAGCAAAAGTAAATCATTTAGGTACAACGTGATACACATGATTATAAGGTGAAAGCAAAGCTCTATGGAATTTTAACAGAAGACTCTCAGCCCTGTGCTTTGGTTTGCAGGCAGGCTCATCACATAGTTAAGAAATAGTCACCCAGGTGTAATCTGAATGCAGGGACACTTGATGCATAAATTAAATCCCAACGTCTTAAAGATTTATATATAGACTCAGCACCAGGGGTTTTACTTGAGTATGTGTGGGTGTTGGGAATTGAAATTGTGCTGGCAGTTTCAGGTCTCTTTTCTTCAAGACTTAAAGCTTTGAAATTATACATAAGGAAACACTGCAGAAAATTATTGCTGCATTCCCGTGTGTGCAAATCAATGGAAAAAAAGGTAGAAGGTGTCTTGAATAATTTAAAATTATAAAAACACTTTTAAATGTAGTTATTTTGGGAGCCTGTGGTAGGACAGCATTTTTTTCCCCTTCCTTAGTAGTGAGACTAGGAAAAAAAGAAGAGCAGTCTCAGAAGAGCCCCAGATATTATTTGAGGATTTGTAATATAAATCTCTCACATAAGGATGTATTGATAGCTAACATGGCTTTACTGAGTCACCTTCTATCCCTCAAACACTGCAACAATACACAGTGCCTTGCAAATGCCCTGTCCTGAATTTGAAAACCAATTGTTTGTAACTCTGGGAATTTCAGTAATTGTGTCCTCTTAGCTATCCAGGCATTCGGTATCTATTGTGAAGACTGCTTTTATTTCAGTAATATACTACTTATGCCACGAAAATAGTATTTACCCTGTTTACTCAAAGAAATTTGTTTTGTAGAAATATGTTCACCACATTATGATCAGTGATTTAAATTCACCAGATTCATTCAGAATTGTTTAATAAAATATGTTAGTAATCAGTGCCAGATGAATGGACACGTGAAAAATATCTCCAGTTCATACTCAACACTTGAATATAATATAGAAGTATCAAGAAAATATTATATACCTTTTCAAATTTTGGAAAAAGTTGAAAATGTTTTAGGGGAAAAAATGATTGGTCTTCAACAAACATTTTCAGAAGAACAAATTCTATGTTCTAGATTCTGCAATAAAGTGTTATATATGGGTATTGACAGAAATAAAAATAGAAAATTTCTTTAGGTGCTGTAAAGCTGGCAGATTAGTGGAAATACATCTATCCCTTTTTTCAATATCACATAGTAGTAAAACATTTATAGATGTCTATTATTTGTCAAGTGCTCGCAGCTTCTATCAGAAAGACAGAAACCTAACACAATTTGGGAAGTTTGTTTTTTCCTCTAACTTTGCAATTTCCACTCAAAGATTTCCTGTTGGTCTGTTAACATCTGCTTATTTTAAAGTATGCAATTATGAAAAATAAGCAAAACCAACTTAGACTGTGTATAGAATCCATTTCAAAATAGTTTGAAGAAAGAGGCAAAGTGAATAAAGCCAATGTTTTCATGGGGGAAGAAAAGGAGTTAAGAAATTCAACAATGCAGAGGAAACTGCTCAGTGATTATTCAGTAAGCATGTCCTCACGCTATTCATGCCAGTAGACATGCAGGGGCTGAGAGAAGTCGGGCTGAGAGAAGTGAAGCATTTAGCTTCACTAGCTGCTGGCACCTTTGATGTATATCACTTTAAACAGAAGCCATTTGCCAATTGCCATCCATGTGGATCCATGAGACAAAGAACACTGCTTCTATTATTTCATATGTACTTATCCAATTGTTTCCAAAGCTATAAGTAGTTTAAACATAGTCCCACTATGCTTTAACTTTAAACTCTATAAAATTTTAGAAGTACTGGAATATGTCTAAATTCGCCATGTGTGCCATAGTTCCAACATTCACATTGTGAAACATCTTAAATTGAATGCTTTTTTTTTTTTTTTTGCAATTTTGTTTACTGTCATGCAAGGAAATCTCTTCTCCAAAAGTTTTAACACCATATTCCCATAAACCTGTAGTCACATTCTAGTTTTATTTAGTCAGGAAAACTAACATTAAAAAAAAATCACCCCTTATTGCCATAGCCCAGCTATATTTCAGCTCTTATTTAAGATATTTTTAACCTATACTTTCAGTTTCTCCTTAAAAATATGGAAGGCTGTATAAAGAATGTATACCTAGTTAAAAGCACAAATAAATGTTAAAATCTTGACTATTTTCTCTAATGTTTCTCTTTAACTTTATATTATATACATTAATCTCATCTACCTAGTGAAAGTGTTCCCCTACAGTAATTTTTCACTTGATTTCAACTATATATAAAAAATTAGAGATAATGTTAGTGTGATAGAAAGCAAACACAATTAAAATAATAAGGAAGATATTTTAGATTTTTCTCCCAAAACTCCAATGATGGAATTATTTACATATTAATGTTAGAGGGCTTTAATCAAATTATCCATATGTCTTAATTGGATCAAAATAGCAATGAAATTGATTTCCTTAACAATGTAGGAATAAAAGCCATGACTTTTTCTTTTGTTCATTCATTCATACATTGACACAGTCAAGAGTTACCTAATTCAATCCATTACCAAAATATCAGTCCTCCAATCCAATAACTAAGACAAAGATTTGAGGAAAAAGGAAAAAGAATATTTATTGTTTTACTAGCAAAGGAAAAACACAGGGGACTTCTGTCTCAGAGTCTGTGATTCTCCCTATCAAGGAGAGCAGGGGCTTTTTAAAGAGGTGATTCAGAGAAATCCCATTTCTCCAGGATTAGAAAGGAGAGATTAGGGATGGAGAAGGTCAGGGAAGAGAAGATCAGTGAGGAGAAGGTCAGGGAGAGGTCAGGGAGAAGAAGGTCAGGGAGGAGAAGGTTGAGGAGAAGAAGATGAGGAAAAAGAAGTTTAGTAAAAAGAAGAAAAATGGCAGTTATAGAGCAACAAGGGATATAATCAACGTGGAAAGTGAACCACTGTTACAAATCCATAGTGCTACACACTGGGAATATGGTGATAACAACAGGTACATGATTTCTGTCTAAGGTATGAAACTGTACATGGGTAAAAAAAACTACATATAATAAGCAATTACTAATGTACCAACTTGAAAAATTGTGATAAGATTATACATTTTCTGTTTCCTTTTTTATTTTTTCCACAGGACTGGAGATTGATCCTACAAATTTTCTAAGCAAGTATTCTGCTACTGAGCTACATCACCAGTCCTTTTTATTTTGAGACACAGTCTCACTAATTTTGGTTATGCCTGGTCAAAGTTAGACATTTTCGTCTGGGATAACCATAAAATACTTGCAGAGAACATTGATATTTAATCTGAGAACAATGAAGGCATGACACTGATAACTAAGACTTTTCGAGTATTTACTATCAGTAGGTTCAGTTTTAAGTGTTTTTCCTATTTGAATGACTCTGACTAACTCTCTGAGATAGATACTGTATTATTCCTAATTTTACAGATGAGACAATTTGGACATAGTTAAGCATTAGAGATTATTTGTGTAACACACTCTATTCAAAAGCAATCGCTTATCCCTGACAGGAGAAAGAGCTTTATATGTTCAAGGAAACCAAGGCATGGTAGGAATTCAGTGGCAAGAGACACACATTACAGAGCCTAGACTTTAGAGGAACTCATAGTCAATGCTGTTACAGTGGGTCACTTCATGCTTTGGAAATGGCCTTTGTTGATCTCCTACTATGACTTATTTTTTTGAAAAGATTTTATTGTTCTTTTTAGTTATACATGACAGTAGAATGTATTTTCACATATTTTAGATACATGGAGTATAACTTCCCATTCTTGTGGTTATACATGATGTGGCATTATACTGGGTATATATTCATATATGAACATAGGAAAGGTATGTCCAATTCATTCTACTGTTTTTCCTATTCCCATTCCTTCTTCCTTCTCTTTATTCCACTTTGTCTAATCCTATGAACTCCTATTCTTCCCTCCCCTATTACTGTGTTATCATCTGCATATTATAGAGAAATCTGGCCTTTTATTTTGGGGGGTGCTTATTTCACTTCCATGATATTCTCCAGTTCCATCCATTTACTGGCAAATGCCATAATTTCATTCTTCTTTGTGACTGAATAATATTGTGTATCTATACCACATTTTCTTTATCCATTCATCTGTTGAAGTGCACCAAGGCTGGTTCCATATCTTGGCTATTGTGAATTGAGCTCCTATAAACATCGATATGGCTGCATACTAGAGTATGTTGATTTCAAGTCCTTTGGGTATATATCAAGGAGTGAAATAACTGAGTCAAATGGTGATTCCATTCCATGTTTTCTGAGGAATCTCCATATTGTATTCCAGAGTGTTTCCAACAATTTGTAGTTCCACCAGTAGTGTATGAGTGTATCTTTGTTCCCACATTCTTGCCAATATTTATTGCTATTTTATTCTGAATAATTGCCATTCTGACTGGAGTGAGATGGAATCTCAGTTTAGTTTTGATTTTCATTTTTCTAATTGTTAGAAATATTAAATATTTTTTCATATATTTGTTGGCCAATCACATTTCTTCTTCTGTGAAATGTCTATTTAATTCCTTTACACAAAATTGTGGGGGTTTTTTTGGTGTTAAATATTTTGAACTCTTTGTATATCCTAGAGATCAATACTGTATCTAAGATGCAGGTGGTAAAGATTTTCTCCCATTCTGTAGGTTCTCTCATCACATTCTTGATTGTTTCCTTTTCTGAGAAAATATTTTTAGTTTAATACCATCCCTTTTATTGAATCTTGATTGTACTTCTTGTGCTTTAGTAGTCTTGTTGAGGAATTTAGTTCCTAAGCCTACATGGTGGTGATTTGGGCCTGCTTTTTCTTCTAATAGGTGCAGTATCTCTTTTCTAGTGACTAAGTTTTTGTTCCACTTTGAGTTGAGTTTTGTGCAGGGTGAGAGATAGGGGTTTAATTTAATTTGCTACATTTGGATTTCAAGTTTTCCCAGCAACATTTGTTGAAGAGTCCATCTTTTCTCCAATATAAGTTATTGGCCCTTTGTCTTGTATGAAATAACTGTATTTATGTGGGGTTGTCTCTGTGTCTTCTAGTCTGTACCATTGATGTACATGTATGTTTTAATGCCAGTATCATGTTATTTTTGTTACTATAACTCTGTAGTATAACTGAAGTTCTGGTATTGTGATGCCTCCTACTTCAGTTTTCTCGCTCAGGATTGGTTTGGCTCTTCTTGGCTTCTTATTTTTTCCAAATGAACTTTATGACTTTTTTCTATTTCTATGAAGACTACCATTGGAATTTTGATAAGAATTGCATTAAATATGTATAGCATTTTTGGTAGTATGGCCATTTTGACAATATTGATTCTACCCACTCAAGATCATGGGAGATCTTTCCATTTTTTAAAGTCTTCTTCAATTTCTTTCCTTAGTATTCTGTAGTTTTAATTGAAGATGTCTTTCACCTATTTTGTTAGATTGATTCCCAAGTACTTTTTTTTTAGGCTATTCTAACTGGGTTGTTTTCCTAATTTCTCTTTCATTTGTTCATGGTGCATTGTAAATATGTTTTTGTATAATATTTTGCCAGGATTTTCATTTTTTTTTCTTTTGAGACAATTTTGAATGGGATAGTTTTCCTAATCACTGATGTATAGAAATGTGTTTCATTTATTGGTGTTGATTTCATAGCCTGGTAATTTGCAGAATTCATTTATTAGTTCTCAAAGTTTCCTAGTAGAGTTGTTTGGTTCTTCTAAATATAAATCATGTTATTAACAAGTAGTGATAATTTGAGCTCTTCTTTTCCTCTTTGTATCCCTTTAATTTCTTTCTTCTTTTCAATTTCTCTGGCTAGAGTTTCCAGGACTATGTTAAATAGAAGTGCTATCATATTTCAGTTTTTAGAAGGAATACTTTGAATTTTTCTCCATTTGGACTGATGTTGTCCTTAGTTTTAACATAAATAGCTTTTAAAATGTTGAGGTATATTTTCACTCTCCCTAGTTTTTCTTTTCTTTTCTTTTCTTTTCTTTTCTTTTTTTTTTTTTTTTTTGGTACTGGGGATTGAACTCAGGGGTACTCGACCACTAAGCCACATCCCCAGCCCTATTTCGTGTTTTATATAGAGACAGGGTCTCATTGAGTTGCGTAGCACCTCGCCGTTGCTGAGGCTGGCTTTGAACTCACGATTCTCCTGTTTCAGCCTCCCAAAGTGCAGAGATTATAGGTGTGTGCCACTGCACCTGGCTTTCCCTGATTTTTCTAATGCTTTGAAAATGAATAGATGCTGTTATTTCGTCAAATGATTTTTCTGCATCTATTGAGATAATCATGTGACTCTTGTCTGTAAGTCTATTGATGTGGTGAATTATGTTTATTGATTTCTGTTGTTGAATCAAACTTGCATCCCTGGGATGAACCCATTTGATCATGGTGTACTACTTTTTAATATGTTTTTATATGCTATCTTACTAGGACTTAATTAAGAATTTGTGCATCTATGTTTATCAGTGATTTTGGTCTGAAGTTTTCTTTATGTGTTTTTTTTTTTTTTTTTTCGGTATCAGGGTGATACTACTTCATAGACTGAGCTTGAAAGGATTAGCTCCTTTCCTATTTCATGGAATAATAAGAGGAAGATTGGTGTTAGTTCTTCTTTGAAGGTCTAGTAGAACAAGGCTGAGATTTCATTTGGCCCTAGGCTTTTTGTTGTTGTTATTGGTAGGCATTTTTTAAAAATTTTTTATTTGTTCCAATTAGTTATACTTAACAGTAGAATGCATTTTGACACATCATACATAAATGGAGTATAACTTCTCATTCGTCTAGTTGTACATGATGTAGAGTTACACCGGTTGTGTAATCATATATGTGCATAGGAATAATGTCCTATTCATTCTACTATCATTCCTACCCTATGCCCCTCCCCTCCTTCCACTCCCTTTTGTCTAGTCCAAAATACCTCTATTCTCTCCTCTTATTGTGGGATTAGCATCCACATATCAAAGAAAACATTCAGCCTTTGTTTGGTTTTTTGGGAATTTCACTCAGCATAATATTCTCCAGTTCCATCCATTTACCAGCAAATGTCATAATTTCATTCTTCTTTAAGGCTGAATAATATTCCATTGCCTGTATATACCAGTTTCTTTATCCATTCATCTGTTGAAGGACATCTAGGTTGATTCCATAGTTTAACTGTTATGAATTGAGCTTCTATAAACATTGATATGCTCAAAGTAGATCAAAGACCTAGGCACTAGAACAGAGACCCTGCACTTAATAGATGAAACACTAGGCCCAAATCTACATCATGAAGGCTTAGGACTTGACTTCCTTAACAAGACTCCTAGAGCGTAAGTTGTAAAATAAAGAATAATGGGATAGAATCGAACTGAAAACCTTTTTCACAGCAAATGAAACAATCAGTAATGTGAAGAGAGAGCCCATGAAATGGGAAAAAATCTTTACCACATGCACCTTAGAGCATTAATCTCCACAATATATAAGGAAGTTATAAAACTCACACTCACAAAACAAATAACCCAAACAATAAATGGGCAAAGGAATTGAGCAGACAGTTCACAGAAGAAATACAATCAATCAATAAATATATGAAAAAATGTTCAACATCTCTAGAAATTAGAGAAATGAAATCAAAACTACACTGAGATTCCATCTCACTCCATCAGAATGGAAATTGTCAACATTATGTTGGCAAGAATGTTGGGAAAAAAGTCTAATCATACATTGCTGTTGGTAGGCTCTTGATGGCATGTTGTGACGTTTTTAAAACAGATGTATTTCTTTCTCTTCCTCTCTCCTTCCTTCTTCCTAATCTTCTCTTCCTAGTCCCACATCCCCATTTTGATGAAACAGGATTACCTTTCTTCTCCATCCTAGGAGAAGACATCCTATGTCTTTGAGCACACACCCACCAAAGGAAGGAAGTAATTCATATTTTGTGGATGGCACCAGAAGATTTAAGAAATGATTATCTCCAAAATTTACAAGTGGATTAGAATCCTAAACAGAGAACACCTGGAATGTAGCCTTTGAATCAGCTCCTTAAAAACCCTGTTTCCAGCCGGGCGCGGTGGCTCACGCTTGTAATCCCAGCACTTAGGGAGGCTGAGACAGGAGAATCGCGAGTTCAAAGCCAGCCTCAGCAATGGCGAGGCACTAAGCAACTCAGTGAGACCCTGTCTCTACATAAAACACAAAATAGGGCTGGGGATGTGGCTCAGTGGTCGAGTGCCCCTGAGTTCAATCCCCAGTAC
>CM053401.1:17565966-17581689 GCA_028644305.1 Xerus rutilus
GCTCCTAAAAACCCTGTTTCCATCAGGGGCAGAAATACAGTCTCTAGAACAGGAATCCCCTGTGCTTCTCCTGTGCTAGCAAAGCAATAAAACTTATTTTACCTTTTTTCAAACCCTTGTCTTTGTTATTGGATCAGCTTAATGGACAAAGATCAAGATTTTTGTAACAATACTAATGATTTTTTTTCTTCTTTTTAAAATTTCTCTTTCTTCTTTTTCTGTCTATGACAAGAAGTCTATTGAAACTTCTAAGAAAAAATGAACTGATGTTGTTATTTCACAGCTTAAGTCTTCACTTATATGCCAGGTAGAATAGGTATTCAAACAAGGAAAAATAAATACCATAAAACTGACTTTGGCTTTTTAAGAATAGAAGACTTAATAAATAAGTAAATAGATTAGATTAAATAAGATTGTGCACAGATTTTTTTAAAAATTTATCTGTACTTGAGTAGAATGTTTCTCCACGTGAGGAAAACTAAGCACTTAGTATCTAAATAAGGTTTCCATACGTCACTGGTAAGCATTTTTTTGTTGTTGTTCTTTCTCCTTTTTCAAGGCCTTTCAATATTTAATGATATTTATTCCAAAGACAAATATTAAAAAACAGACCAAAAAGCATCATAGCCTAAGTCAGTTAATTTATTATTCCCAAACAAACTGTTCTAAGTGGTAACATGAAAAAAGATATCAAAGTTGTTGAAAACTGTAGATACATAGGTAAAGAGCTGGCATTTTTATTTTCAGTTATTCCTTAACTTGGAATCCTATTCATCCCTGACTATCTCAAAAACCATTCCTTCATGCAGTGCTTCTCAGATACAATATGTGAAAAAAATCATTTCCATTTTTCATATACAACACATTAGCCATTATTATATATGTTAAATTATTATATTTATTTATTTATACAATTTTTATCTAACATTCCCAAATTTGTTCCATATCAGTATTTTGATGTGACTTACAGAAAAATGAGTAGAAAAGGGTGAGAATATAAGATGAAAATAAAATCCTTAAGTAAAAACATTGAAAAAATAATGTATTAAAGGAAGTATGAATCAAAGCAGATAAATGAACAAAATGTGTGCCCCAAAGTAATATTTAATACATTGGTTTATAATTAATTATTTCTTTCTCTGTTTCTTCCATTAGATTACAATATTATTGAAGATAGGTATTGTGTATCATCCATCTTCATGTCTGGTCCCTAAGTGGAAGCAATAAGTGTTTGTTGGGTGCACATTGATACGAATGGAAAATGTGACTAATGGTTCCTTAGTCCTAAGACATTTCAGCTGAAAATGGTAAGCCACCATAATTAGGTATTGTGAAATTAGATTAGAATAAGGACATTTAAAAGATCTATCTATAACTCAAAGCTTTGCAATTGGAAATATAAAAGGAGGCATGTAACATCTAAATGAATATTATCCATCAGATTTGACATTTATTAAGCAATAGCAGCACGCTGGGCACTGCCGTAAACACAAACTCTTTCCCAGTGAACTTAGATTTATCTGTGTTGGCTGTTTTCCTGAAAAGACCGATACGATTTCATGGCAGGTGGTAAAAGAATACAGAAGGATGACTTTACTTTTCAACTAGCTTAAATCGACTCCTTTTACTGGGGGATCTATCATATTACCTGGACTAAACATTCTAATTCTATTTCCCCTCTCTTACTTTAGGGACCGTTAATAGATGTATTTAATTAAATATCATACATCTATACTGATACTATTGGCGTTTCTTTGGTATTATTGTTATAAAAATTTTTAAGTAGTATGGAAGAATAGTTCTTTTTTTTTTTTAACATCATGAGCATAGTTCACTTCCTCAATACTCTTATCAGTTCAGATGAAGCTGCCTAGCCCTTAAGGATTGTATGGAAGTAAAACAAATCTTGAAGAAAACTTCCTTTGGAGGCATAATATTAATGAGTGAATGTTACAAGATGGAAATAATAATGTCATTTAAATATTTAGAGATAAGGTCTTACTGAAGATTATGTGTGCTCTTGCCTCTTGTGTCTTCACATGAGAAAGTTTCAAGCAAGATAGAGACTTATTAAAGTGTAGCAAAGTTTATTAGAAAAGAAAGTAGGAGAGCAAGCACCCTTAGCACCCTCAAAGGAGAAAGTGGGTCCTTTCAAAAAGGAGAGTGACAACTCACTTCTTTTTGTCTCAGCTTTTAGTTGGGTAGGAGGGAGAGAGAAAGTCTGCTCCAGTATCACCTCTGGGTTCTGGATTGACAGTCAACATTAGCTTAATGACCAAAGGGTAACTCTTGGTCATTTGGGTTTGTGTAAAGGTCACAAAGGCCCTCTTTCGTCAGGGTTCAGAGAGGATCAAGGTAACATGTATTCTTTTTATTAGAGGCTTTTTGGACCCCAATTCCTTAGTCCTAAAGGAAGAACAACCCTGAAATTATCAAGTTCTCTAGTCAAGGATTCAGATGCACTGTTAATCTTTTTAAACCAAAGTGGGTCAAAATAACATTGTGTGAGTTTCTTCAAAGAAAGACATACTAATCACTCACAGGTAGGCTCAGTCTATAAAATTAACCCATTAAACTCCAAGGTTTCATAGCTCATGGATCATAAGCTATGAACCATGTTAATAGGAACACATACATTAGAATAGATTAAATTTAATAAGGTTTGTTGATTTGGTAAAATTACTATTATCAATCTTATAATTTAACATGTTATAATTTTAATATATATTATTTGAATTTTTGTTACCATTTAGTTTAACTCTTTGCAATGATTTTTAATGTCATAATTAAAAACCTTTCAAGGAATGAACAAGTAGTTGGTTTTTTTAGAAAGAAATGAAATGGAAAATTATTGAAGAATTCTCAGCCTGTCTTGCGGAAAATGAGGTCATGATTTTTTTCTAGAAGCAAAATCAAAATTACGTGAGAGAACAAACAGTACTCTTTATCTCTTCTGATCCCTCCATTCTTTTCTAAGTTAGAAATTTTAATTACTCAGAAAACTTATTTACTTTTTTCTTAAGCAATATGACAGAAAAAGGTTGCCAGCATCTTCAAAGTAAACATAACCTCCGCTTTGTCAACAAAGACAAAATTGTTCTTCCATTTACAAAATCATAGATATTCTTTTGAAGGTCAGGTCCTCACTCCTGAACAAGTCAAATAAAGAAGTGGTATCACAGTGTATTTACAGGGTGTCTTTTATAGGCACTTTTATAGGCACTATTTAATATGCAAAATGATATTTTCTCCCAAATGGAAGAAAAACTGGGCACGAAAACAGTATGTGTTCAGAACCATTGATGGGGGATTCTATGTTCCTGTGTTGAGTGATCAACTGTGAATATTTCTGCTTAGACTGTGTTCACTGGGCTCATGTGTACAGATCTCAGTAACACTTCCTTCTCTTTAGCTTGATGCAGTGTAAACAGCAGGGATACAGATGATTAAAAATGAAGGACTCTCCTTCACATACACTTTCATTCTCCCACAGGTGAAATTAGACCAGACAATTTCTATTGGTCTATTATAGTTCCATTTGTAAATGCTGAAAAAACATATTTGATCCATTAATAATGTTAAACCTGAATCATTACCTTATCAGATACTTAACTCATCTGCTATTTCATGTTATTGGCCTTTGAGAACCCTGTCAATTTCTTACTTCAACAATCTCTTTAAAGTAAGTATTGTCCTTTTTTTAGATTAAATTGGATATGTTACATATTTTTAAAAATGTATGTATAGTATATAAAACTTTGGAGCCTGAATTCTCTGTCTTTTCCATTATTTTACTATGTGGAAAATAAATAATAATAACCCTTAGAGTTAATGGGAAGATCATATTTTCAGCACAAGAAAACTAAATCCATAGTTTCATACCCTAATAAATGAATGCACATCAACTTATACATTCATCTTCATTTCAAGCACAATATCCTATCAGGCAAATCAATCATAATATTAAGCATAGCTATTTTAAAATCTGTGTCTGAAAAATCAAATACCTGGATTACTTACATGTCTATTGTTATTTTTTCTTTTGAATTTTTGTTGATTGGATTTTATTTTCTAGTGCATTGTGTGTTATTTAGTAAACATATTGCATGGACAATTATAGTGGTTTTGAATGTTTCTTTCTGCATAGAGTCTCCTGTATGATAGAGTAGGGGCAAATAACTTTGAACATCAGCATATTTCTGTTTACACTTATTTAAATGACATAATCTTTCAGGAGACTCAACAAAAAGACTGGGTACTAACCAAGGCCCCTTACTATTAGCCAGACTTGAGTTTCAGTTTTTGAATATACAGCATCATGAAACTGCTACAAGTCTCTTTTTAGTTCTTTAACAATTTTCAACTTCTTTCTGCTTGATTTCTCAGCTTCTAATTCATGAGATCTTAAGACTTAGTAAACACTATAAGAGCCATAACTTATGGAATTATAGGTTCACATTTCTGATTATACTTTTCTCCAGTGTCCTGGCATCTGAATTCCACTTTTTGTATCTCCAGTCTTGTGAGATTATCAGATAAGCAAGTTTGCCATTTTCTACTGAGCCCTAAACAATGATCTCTGTGAATCACGAAGTTTTCTGGGAGTTACAGAGAGGATCAGGTTAATCTTACTCTGCCATATTTACTCTTTCAAGTGGAGCCTTGAAACTCAGACTGCCTTGGTGATCCCCAGATTCCCTAAAAATCTAGGGAAAAATTTGTTTTTTGCTACAAGTTTCATTGTTCCTGGAAAGGACTAGCTTTGGTACAAATTCCTTTGCCATATCTAGAGACAGAAGTATTCAGTATTATAGATCCTAGGACATCAAAACTGATCACTCACATGAAATATTTCCCTGCAGAACAAAAAATAAGTACACTTGAACATAGCATTAATCATTGATATCTCTATCTGTATCTTTGTAGATATATACAGATATATACATAGATATAGTTATGTCACCTTTTATCATCAGTGGAAATAGGAAAGAATTCTAATATGCCACTAATTATAATTATTACACAGCTTTCAACATTTATATGGCAGTAGTAGAGGGCAAAACAAAGATGTTTCTAAAATGACAAACCATAACAAAAAATAAAATTATAGGTGGCAAGACCAATATAAAAGTTAGAAGTTCATATGGAATCCAATTAATAGATGAAGATTTGTGGCTTTGAATCTCAATTTACAGAAAAGTTGCAATATGGGAGTTTTCTATTATTAAGACAGCTCAGGGACAATATACTAAGAGAACAAAGTATGATGTTGTATAATAAATATGATTTTAGTGAAAAAATTAAGCAAAACTAAGGAGCATTTCATCTTTTTGACTGTTTCTTAGTGTTGACTTATTAATTTGATTTCCTGATCAAATATATCTAGAAAACAGAATACCAACTGAATATGCAAGATAGAAGGAAATATCCGCCTCAATGTGTAGTTTAGAGAGAAATATTTTTAATATTTAGCTAATCTCTTGAGTCCACAACAATATGATATCATTATAAGGTGGAGAACTATTTTAAAAATGAAATGAACCAGTCAATTTTAATATAGACTTTAGCATGTACCCAAGTGAATTGATTCATCTTAGAAGTTTTCTTCTATATCCTGAAGTAACTTAGTTATCTACTGTTCTATTTCAGGACAATCCCTAAGATATATTCTTTAAAAGAATATATTTTATTTTTTTAATTTTCATTTAATTTTCAGGTTTTTTAAGCACCAACTTTAAAATGGGTACTCATCAGAGGAACTCACACTATCTCCCAGAGAGCTGAAAAGCAGCTGTTTTACAGGTTGATCAATATATTGAGATGATGGATTAGTATAAATTGAAATCAAACACCATGAAATATATACTTTTTTATGTTTTTATTTTGAATATTGAGCATTGATAATTGTTTTTTTTCCTTCTACAGAAGAACAGTGAAAGGTTATAACATGAACTTAGAATCATTTTAATGGATTAAATATTATAAACCTCATATTTCAATTTGATAATTCCTATTTGATATGGAGAACAAAGGTCTTACGGAGTGAAGCTGAATGTCTGAATTTCATAGGTACTGCTGACTCTATAATGAGATTCTTGAAGATGCTTATTATTCTGTACTAATATATTTGGCCAATATACCAGCTTCACTAGCATCTTTCATTTCTATTATTAACATTAGTTTTTAATAGTTTTTAAAATATAGCATGCATATTACATTGAAAAACTTTATTAATAGAGCCATTTATCTAACATTTTATTTCTCATATCTGTGTTTTTATTCTCTCTGCTCAGCAGAATGTGGTTCCACAAAGTTAAGATCTACTTAGCTTAATAGATGGAAAAGTATGTTACAACAGGGATTAAAGTATTGAATATGCAATTAAGTATATTTTCAATAATATTTAAGCATTACCAATAATCTTAGCCTATGGTTTTTAATCTTCTTGAATCCGTTTCCTCTCTCTCTAAAATAAAATTGACTATACACAAGTGATGAAAGAGATGGGAATATAATTTGCAATACCAACTATAGAATACCATCTCCTCAATAAATTATTTCAAATCTTTCTGACAATTTTAATATTTATCACCAATTAACATTGTTTGGGTGCCTATTTACCATAAATTATTAAAATTATTATCATGATCTTATTCTTGAATTTCAATTACTGACATTTGGCATTTCATGTAATTTTTATGTAAGAATATTTTTTTAATTTAGCAAAGTTTTCTTTATAAAAGGTTTAATTAATTTAATTCTATTTACACATATAATAGTATAAAGTATGCAAACCACTAACCTGAGACTCATAACTTTTTATCTCTGATTATGCCCACCTAATCACTACCACATCTAGAGAAAGGGTATTAATAAAACAAGCAGCCTGTCTCATCATTATCTGCCTCACCTAAAGTAATTGCTTCTCTGATTAGTTTTACAAATTTTGACAAATTGCTCAGATCATGCAATAACCATCACAGTCAAAAGCAGTCCATCAACACCCAAATTTTCTAGTGGGGTGAGCTGGACTCAAGAATGTTTCCTGTCCTTACTCTGGGAGGCAGAGGGTTTGGTATTCTCCCCTTTCCCTCTTCTCTCAGAGGTTTACCACTTTGTTGTTTTAGAAAAGATGGAAACTTTTCCCCATAGCCATATTCTCTGCTCTCTTCTATACCTGAAACACCTGAAGGAAAGATTTATAATCTCCCAATTCCACCTGGCCACAGATAATTTCTGAACACCCTGTAACAGTCCACCGAACCAGATGCAGCTCCCTGGAAGTCCTCAAGTCCCCACAAGGACCGTTAGCCATTCTTCTAAAAGTAGCTGAATTCCTTGCTCTTATGGCAGTCTGAATCCTGGGCTCTCACTCAGGTGCGTCAGTACTTGTATACTCTCTCTGTTTGGAGGCATCTGTCTCTGTCTCTCCAGGATTCAGGCTTGCTAATTCCTTCTGCTAATTCATTTTGTTAGTTCCCTGATGGGTTCATGCAAACTGATTTTTAAGCTATTCACTTTCTTTATTTTTGTATAGATAGGAGCAACATTTTTCACCTCAAAATCTTATCCAAGCTTATATAATTGTTTCCAATGGGAGAATTAATATGAAACAATTATAATAGATAAAATTTCTTGGCTTATTCTTTTTCTTGATTGCATATGACTCCATTGCATAACCCAGTTTTCCTACTTATTTTGGAAGGAGAGGGTCCTTTCTGAATTTTTGGTATTAGGAATAATGCTTCAATGACATTCACACGTGACTTTTTGTCATGTATTTTTACTACACTACTACTGTTGTGATCAAAATACCTAGCAAAAACAACTTAAAGGAAAAAATATATATTTTGACTCAGTTTCAGAGGTCTCAGTTGAAGGTCAGCTGGCTCCAAGGCAAAACATCATAGCAGAGGGCATGGTGGAAGAAAGATAGGCCCCGGTTATGATAGTGAAATAGCAGAGAGAGAGAGACAGGGTGTAGCCAAGGACAGATATACTCTCCAGGGCACATGCTCAATGGCTTACTTCCTCTAACCATACCCTACCTGCCTACAGTTACTACTCAGTAACTATTCAAATTATTAGTCCATCAAATGGATTCATCCACTGATGAGGTTATAGTCCTCACATTCTAATTACTTCTTAAAAGCTCCACCACTGAACCTTGCCACACTGGGGAACATGCTTTCAACACATGAACTTTTGGGGACATTCTGGATCCAAAGAATAATAAATCCTAAAACTAAAAGTGGAATTTCTAGGAAATATAGTAGATGTAGCTCAGAGTTTATTAGGTTCTGTGTTTTCTGATGTATTTCGTAATTTTTAACTTTGCTCTTGACTCTACAAGTGCAGACTCTGTCCTCCACAGCAGATTTTCTCACGATAAAACTCAGGTTGTATGCTTTGGCAGGTCATGCTGCTTTTTCCTATGGGACCCTATTAAATTGTGTCTATTTATTCAATTATGGACAACGTTCACTTTAATTGTTCTCTGAACTGTGGTAAAGTACCTTCTTTTTCCTTTGTACTCTGCATTTTGTAAGGAAGTTCTTTGAAGGTGTTTACATATTACATTCTTCCTCATTTCCTTCTGTTAATTTCATATTTTATTGATTTCATAACTTCTTATTTAATTTTATTTGAACTATAATTTGATTGTTGAAAATGTTCCAGATTTTCCAAGTGAGAGCCTTTCAAGCTTCCTTCTTTTCCCTTATAACTGGTCTCCTCTTTTCTCAAACCTTCTCTACTCTTCACCTCTTGTTGCCCTCCCCCTTTGCATCTCTGAGATGAAACATTTTCCCCCAAATCATAGTTCCTTTTAGTGAAGACTGGTACATACAAGCCATCATTTAGGAGTAGGTTGCTGTTGAAGTATCATTGCTCCCACTCATCTCAAGGGGAAAGGTGAGATTATATACACATGCTCATGTGCAATGATGAATTTCTAGCTAGGTCTTTTACTTTTATTCTGTATTTACCCATAGTTAATTATTTCTGCATTTGTACATATTGACATCTATGTACTTGTACAGATATAAGTAATTCTTATCCCAAACAATACGTTCTTCTATTTTTACCCTGTTTTTAATTTGTAATCTATATGCTGGCTCTGGGATTGCACATACATTTGCTGTCCTCCTTCTCCCATGAAGACACCTTTCCAGTCCCTACTTGGGCTCTGGCTCCAAGTTGAAGTCCGTAACCACCGCCTTATCTGACAGAGTGTCCTCCTCCTGCCCATAGATCTTGGCCTCTTCCTGGGCTAAAGCTGCCTCGCATCTGCTGAGTGGACAGTTCTCTTGTTCTGCTCCCTAAGATCTTTAAAACTTAATAGCATACATTGGGTTGGAATTGGTGGAAAGAAGAAGGGAAAAGGAAGAGAAAGGTAAATATTAAAGCATACCATCTAAACTTTAATATCACATTTAAGGCAATGTGAAATTTAGTTACAAATTAAATATGATTTGCATACAGTACAAAAGTACTCATCTGTTTTCCCCTCAATGAATAACATCAATCCTTTTAATTCTTGCTAAATGGATAGAAAATCAATACTTATTTTCCTATTTTGATTTCTTTAATTGTGGCTGATGTTCAGAATCCTTTAAACTGGTCATGTGTTCTCTACTTTTATAAGGAATGCAGGTATATCATTGCATGTGTGCTCCCTAACATGGGTATAATACTTCCATGACAACATGAAACTGTTATGTTCTAATAACCTAAGAGGAAAGATACTGTACATAAGCAATAAACAATAAGTGATGCATTATTTTATACTAGTGATCATAACAAACTTTACAAATCAGTCCATATAAGTAACTCTTATTAATAGGTCAATAACTTTTGAACTCAGATCCTCCTGGTGTAAAAATGAATAGAATTAACTTTCAGTACTGACTGATTATAAATACATTATTATGATGACGGACTACCCAAAATACTTTTTGTAAATTTAGAGACATAATTGTTTGTATTGTACAAAAAAACTTAAAAGTAAATTAATTGCAAATAAAATATATTTTTCTAATACTTGGTATAAAGACTCTTCAAGTTGAGCATATCTTAATCCAAAGTTCTGTAAAGAGTTTTAAGTTGCAAATGTGAATTGAAACACCTACTACATAGTTTAAACTGCAACTTTTATTGGGTCCAGTATTTTATAACAATATAATGAGATTTAACCCTTCTTTGTTACTCTGGTAAAGAATATACATTTTTTAATTGAAAATACAAAGTGAATATCTCTAAAAGATAGTGTAATATCCTTGAAGCTTCTAAAAGTATGCCAGTTGTTATTTGGCTTTGTGAACTATGAATTATCTGGATTATATTACCCATAATTCAATTCATAGCTAGTAAGTAGTTTTTGAAAGCATAAATGCCAAGTGTAATAGAAATTTCAGTCAATATTTAGACATTTATGTTCTGAATATGCACACACATTCTTAACAAAATATAATAAACAACTTAGTCACAGTGAAAATAACATCTTGATAAATCTTAAAACCTTAAAATTATAAAAATTATATGCCATGAGCCACAGCTTTGCATTAATCTCTGATCTTTTTTCAGTGAACACAGAGTATCTATTTTGCTAGGTACTATATGTGGAATTCAATAGAATAGCCCCTCATTTAGGAGGCCATCTTACATCAAGTTTGAGGGAGATATGAGCATTAAACCATTGGGGGCTAGAGAAATATAACTTAAGATGAAATATTTAGTAAGGGAGAGAATTCAGAATCAAAACTGCACATGAAGGCCAATATTTATTTGGGTTTTATTGATATAGCAGGAAACTCCTTTCTGATACTGTTGGAACATTTAAATCATGCTCAAATGTTAACAATTTTTGCTTAAGTAAAAGTCAGTCAAGAGAATAACATAGAATTGGTGGAGGGTCAAGTTCACAAGAAGAACATCAACATATTTGTTTCCCCCTCAAAATTTCTACCAGAACCAAAGTTCAAATTAGCAAAAAGAGAAGTTGTTCACTGAAACCTGAGTGCTGTGATATATATAATGAATATGGCATTGTCTGCTTTTAGAGTTGTTGACAGAATTAATATATAATACTCAAAAATATCTTGTGTGGGGTCTGTTTCATAGTAAGTGAAGGGTGACATTATGTTTCCCCAAAATGTCCCACCATGGCATAAGGACTATTTTAAGCGAAAGGCTTAAAATATCAGATACAGCAGGATGCGGTGGCTCACACCTGTAACCCCAGTGGCTCAGGAGGCTGAGGCAGGAGGATAATGAGTTCAAAGCCAGCCTCAGCAAAAGTGTGGTGCTAAGCCACTCAGTGAGACCCTGTCTCTAAATAAAAATACAAAATAGGTCTGGAGATGTGGCTCAGTGGTCCAGTGCCCCTGAGTTCAATCTCCGGTACCAAAAAAAAAAAAAAAAAATCAAATACAAAATGAGTATTCTGTCCTCCCCTGTACCGGAAAAAAAGGAACGTTCTTATAAGCCAACACTAGAGAAAACACCTGTGAAAGATGCCCTCTCTCTGTTAGGAGAAAAAACACATACTTGTCACCAGAGAGAGTTAACGTGGAGAAAAATCTGTGCAAACAGCCCTTGTTAAAATAACTCTTATTTTCCTTTAGACTCCCAATACATTTTAGCTACTTTTACACAAATTTTCACTCTTGGTTCAACTTACTGTATAGGAATTTAGGTTTTGTCACCCTGGGTTTTCAGCTTTCTACAGAGGCTCTCACGTACATAAAATATCTCCTGTTAATTTATCTTATGTCAAATTAGTTTTCAGGCTCAAATGGTCACTCCATAGGGATGAAGTTTTTGTATATCCATTGGATATTTTAATATTCTGGACATAGTTTTAACTTTCCATGACTGGAATATTTGGATGTTATCTTTTCTATACTTCCACACTGCCTTATACATTCTCTCTGTAAGTCCCTATTACCAAATGTGGAATAAATCTGCCAAGTAGCTCATGGAAACTGGAAGAGGCTAAATAACAATTTGCTCCATGAATAGCATCCCTGGACCATTGAGTTTATGGTAGTAATGTAGCTGTTTATACTCAGATCAGAAAAATATACTGAAAAAATTTCTGTTGATGTTGGCAAACAATAACATGTACAAGATAATCAACATTGTAATAACTAGTTACTCTATTTGAGAACAGTAAAAGTTCACTTGTGTCTCATCTGACTGGTTTGACTGCATAGACTTGGTTTATGAATTGATTATTAAACTTCAAACTTACACAATATAAAAAGTGATGATTTCAGAGAGAAGAAGGCCTCACCTACAGTGATCTTTTTGAAGGTGAGCACACAGTCTTGAATTAGACATCCAGATCACATCAGAATTCAAAAGAAATACATTGATCAGAAAGTACCTCTTGATTTCTGGTTTCTAGACATTAATGTAATAGAGCAGTTGGGAAGTCACACTGATGACTTACATGAATTTTTAGTATCAAGGTCAGATTTGGCTAATGATAGATTATAACTCATTTAGCCACCTAACTTGTAAGGCCAGATCTATATCATGTTAATAAATCAGATGCTGCATTGCAGATGATCAGTGAGACTCACCAGGGTCTATTAAAACTGTAGATGATGGACAGCAGTTTATTTCAGTGGACAAACCAGGATTTAAAAACTGGTTGCTAGCATATATTAGTTAGAAGCAAGTGATTTTATTTCTTTGCAATTTAATTGCTTTTCTTATATATTGGGGATATATGAATTTTCAAAGAGAACAGGTTATGATCACATATATGAAAGCAACTTTACAGCAAAGCAAGGCATGCTTTATGATTAGTGATCATTCCTTAAACGTTACTAGATATTTGCACACACATTTAACATTAAGACACAGAGAAAGAATTTTTGAAATGTATTGAGATATTTAATAGGAAAGAAAAAGCTGATTAAGGAGGTTGTTCATTGCTTTATTTAATTCATATTCTCTGTGATAGTTTATAAAGTGATGTTATATGACTTTATAAAACTGTTTCAATTATATTTTAATAATGCTTTAAAATTCTGAAAGTGTTCAATAATTTTGCAATTAACAAATGAGACATTAAATCACAATAAATGTTTAAAATATTCTACAATGCAAAATTTCAGATACTTCTAATGTCAAGATCAGTGAATATTTTATATTTTATAAATCAAGTTATGCTAGCCTTTAAGTATTGTTAAAAATATTTTTATTAGCCACAGAAGTCATGTCATGCTGATTTATATGTAAAGATACTAAGGGTCAGAGAGACTATGTGTAGCATGAAAGGACACAACTAATGAAAGATAGTAGTAACATTTCACTCATTTTTTAAAAATTTCAAAGTCAATGTGTTCTTCTTTAATACAATAGGTTATCAATTAGTCTTACATTTAAGGTATTTTATCTATTTAGAAACTACAGAGACAGAATATATATGGACTTAAGGAGATGATGAGTATATACAATCAATTCTGTTTTTCTTTTAGTAATGGACTGTGAAGTCACACAGTCTGTTTTCATTCTTTTTTGTAGCCTTGTGAACATTATTTATCGTATATATATCTCAGGTTCCTCATGTATCTCATTGGACTTTTTTTGAGTATTAAAATGTTTCACACATGAAAAGTGCTTAGAATGAAATCTAGTGCTTACTACACACCTGGTATATGGCTACTATTATTCTAATTGATTTTCTGCTACTATCAAGACCAGTTAACTTCTAGACAGTCCCATTGCAAAATTAAGAAAAGTTTTTTATTAAAAAAACACAATTGGCATGTAACTTATTTAAAACTCATGCAAATTTGATAGTCCATTGTTTTAGGTGCCATTTTCACACAATTCATTATGGAACTCAGTTATGATGGCCTTTCTCTGAAGCTAGTCATTCAGAAAAAATCTCTCTGCCCATCTTTACTTGCAGAGAGAAAGAGCAAAACAGACCATTGCTACACTTGTGAAACATGCATCATCCAATACAAAGGAGGATAAATGGACAACTTATCAATGAAAACAAAATGATAATCATATTTGTTAGTTATTTAGAAGAAAATGTCCTTTAAAAATCTGTTGAAATCATATCAGTTACCATTGACTTTAAACAAACCATTATGTGCCAGGTACTAAGAATTTTATGTGTAGAATTTCTCATCTTTACATGAGTCTTACATGAGAGAAAAGAGCACTTCCACTATACAGCTGAGGAAACAAACACAGAGAGTTTACATAATTTTGAAGGATGAAGAGGACAGGGGTTTAGAGAACGAACTTGATAGTTGGACTGACCTGGTTTAAATTCTGCTTTTTAAAAATTTTATAAATATCTAATACATAAAATTATCTTCTCATTTTTATGATCTATGAAATCCCTCATTATGTTGAAGAATTATGTGTGATAATGTCCATAAATTCTTTAATTTATTATTGAGTATACAGCAAACATTATACATGGTTGCTTATATTACAATTAAACTAACATAAATTTTATTTAAATCTATATTAAAATGAACATTTCTCTGAGTCTAAAGATAACCATAATTAGTAACAATGTATATTGAAGAAAAAAGATGTTAAACTTAAATATTTGAATCAGATATTTCCTAATAAGCTTTCATTATATAAATCGAGGGTTATCATATGGACAACAGGTGCCCACAGACCACTTTAGTTCTGTTTTGTTTTGGCTAGAGAAAGATCTTTTCTGCAATTTTTGATGTACTATGAAACAGTCTTTTATATAGTTGGTAGACTACTATCCACAGGAGATTAATACATCATAACATCAAATCAAGAATGAAAGATTCATTTTCACACAAAAAGCATACCAGCAGTATTTATCATAAAGAAATGATTGATTTATGCTGGGTAGAAGCAATTTACATTTTTTACACACATTCAGGCATATACACATAAATTTTCAAAAGCTTAACATAATTATCTTCAAACATATTTATGATAAATAATGTGATATAAAGGTAAGAGTAGGGAATGCAATTATTGAATATTTTATTTTGTTTTACTAATTAAATAATGACAAAAATATTCTTGAAATAAATTTACATAAAAAATTCTGTTTTGAAGAAATCATTCTGTCATCATCGGGAACAATGCAGTCTGCTATGACTAGTGTTAAAACCACCCAGTATGCAACTTACCAATACCATTTTATTTATAGTGGCAAATCTCCAGATTCCCCTCATCAGTGACTTGAATTTAAAATACTCAGATCTAAGTACTTCCAACTCAGCAGTTTAATTTTAGGGGATTTGTTCATACATTACAAAATGTAACACATTTTTTGAAATGATTTCATCTGTTTAGGTCACAGATGCTACCTTTTCAATAATGTCCTATCTCTTGAAAGGTCCAAATATTTCCCTTCCACTGACTACTGAACTTCATACCTTTTTGGGTATATAGTGAATATTGAAACACTACATAGTGATGACTAATATTGGACTGTCCTCTCTATTTACTAGCATTTTCTTTTCCTTTTTTTATTTATTTTTTTAAACTTTTGATAGAGGGATGAGGTTAAAACCAGGAACACATTTATTTTTTTTTTTATTTATTTTTTTATTTTGTTATTTTATTTTTTTCCCAAAAGTTGCATTTTAATACATGCTGGCAAACATAACAGAAAAAAACAAAATTATCAGAAGCTGTACACACTATTCACTGAAAACATTTGTTGAGGCAAATAGAAAAAAATTGTTACAA
>CM053401.1:17582189-17608119 GCA_028644305.1 Xerus rutilus
TGGGTATAGTAAAGATGGTTGATAAAAAATATATATAAATATATATATATATACTGATCATTGAAAGTGCATATAAAGATGTTTAATATGAAGAATGTAATCTGCTTATAATTTTGTGCAAAGTTAGAAAAATTATGATTGTAACAATTTTTTTCTATTTGCCTCAACAAATGTTTTCAGTGAATAGTGTGTACAGCTTCTGAAAATTTGTTTTTTTCTGTTATGTTTGATAACGTGTATTAAAATGCAACTTTTGAGAAAAAAATAAAGTAAAAAAAAAAAAAGAAAATATCTAATTCACTTCGCAGTCATGAAAGAAATATTAAACCATGATATTTGTTATTAAGAAGTCCATTTGCAGTTAAAAAGTCAGGGAAATTGTTTTGTGTTAAAAGATACTCTATTAGGGGCTGGGATTGTGGCTCAGCGGTAGAGCGCTTGCCTCGCATGCGTGAGGCCTTGGGTTCGATCCTCAGCACTATATACAGAGCAATAAAATAAAGACATTGTGTCCATCTACAAAAAAGTTTAAAAAAAAAAAAAAAAAAAAGATACTCTATTAATAGAAGAAAAATAAAGAGAAAACATGTATAATCATAGCCCAGAGTAGAAAGAATTTAGTTTTTGGGAAAAAAAAACAAAAGGTATCTTTACAATTTTGAATTTTTACAATAATTTCAAATCAAATTGGAAAATGATGTATACATATATAGTTTTAGGTAAAATGTTAATATTGCCCCCAAAAAGCAAACTTTGTTCATCGAGAGGCCTCCACAATGAAAGAGACCAACTAAAAGAAAAATATGTGTTTCTAAAATATGATAGCTTTGGTGGATGGATCCTTCAATCCAGTAAACACATTGGATTAGTCAGGAAACAATATATAAGGTAATGATTTATGTGAGTACTTTGTTTTCCTTTGATTGGCCAAAGGCTTAATACCCCACAGGAATACACTCACAGCTCCTGATTCACCCTCCAACTTAAACGTTGAGAGGAGTTTAACATTCTGCTACTTTAGAATGCTCTATTCTGCAGAAAGAGGCCATTGCACATCACATATTAAATATTAGAGTCCCTCCGCTGAGTGGACATATATTAAATGGCATTTGATGTGATCTTATTGACTATTTGAACATTCTCTAATTATGAACACACTATGGAACTACTATTCTGTGAAGGCTTTCACTGATGGAAGGTCATGTGCTGTGCTTTTTGTTCTCCATCCTTTCCTCCAGATTGACTCCATTATTTTCACATTGTTACACCAGATTGCTGGCCAGCTCTTCATGGGAGAGTTTTCTATCTCTTTGTCCTCTAACTTCAAGTTAGCCAAGTGTGGGTACCCACGGGAACTGAGAGGAGAGGTGAAGGATCCAGTATGTATTATCATCGCTGTCTCCCTGAAAATTCCCACAAGCTGGCTGTGTTCCAAATCACCTGCATTCTCCTGCAGGCACTTTCACTATGCAGTACATGATAACTTTCTTTATCTCCTTTAAAACCATGAGAAGTAACTGCTGTCCACTGTTTTTAGATCCAGGATGCTTCACCATTACATCTATTAAGCCTTCTTATACTTGGTAAATGGTTCATTTGACTAAGTCATCTCTTCCCTGCTGGATCCATAAATAACCACAGAAAACAGATATCTAAAATGAGATGCTAGGATTAAATTGTTCACACATTCAAGAATTCCATGAGTAATCCTTTGCAGATGAGAAATAAGACGCTAGTAACCTTTGCCAGGTATCACAATTAATCCAATTATCACTAGTTTGGGCATAGGATAAAGCACAGGTTGATACTGGAATATCAATTTGCTGTGATCCTCAGTCACCATGAAATGTGAATCTGGTATTTTATTCTTCTGGTTAAGTTTTCTGTTTTGTTACAATCCCTCACACCCTGCCCTGGTCCAGGATTAAATACAAGATCCTTGAGTAATGAACAGAGGCTTTGATCCACGTATATACCTTCAATCCATACCACTTCCCTGAAATTGTAACATCTTACTTCTCCCTGGGAGCAGCAACTAGCCTTGAAAAGTCAAGCCATTGTTTTCAAAGGATGCTCCCCAGGTGCTTTTCAGTCTGGGTTCTCCTTCACTGTCTGGAGCTCCTTCTGCTGTGCTAATGCCACAGTGCTCAGCCACCTTGCTGTTGTCACTGCTTCTCCCCAGCATCCCAGCCTGCCCTGCATCTTTCTCTCCTATGCTCCGTGAGCATTTACAAAAATCTCTAATAAGGCTGCACTGTGCTTTAAAAAAACAATAAGCAATGTATATCTGGTGTCAATAACATTCTCTGGCATGTAGGAAGACTATGAGAAAAAATCCAACTTCGATGATTAGAATTCCTTTGATATGTAGTCTCTCTTTTTATAATGGTTATATGTGGATAAGTTCTCATTAGATTTAAAATTTCAAAAATACATGGAGAAATGTATGAAAATCATCCTTTGTCTCCTCTCCTCAAGATTAACCTATGCTATCAATGTAACAATGCAATGAGATTTTGTCTAAGATGTTTTTCGGGAACTATTTAACCAAATGTAATAGAATGTAATATTTGAAAGAAGATACTTCAGGACATTTTTCATTTGACTAGGAGAAAATCATGATATGTTAATACTAATGATGCCTTAGAATTTAGCATTGCAATAGTTTTTTTTTTTTTTTTTAAAGTACAATAGACTGAAATCTGCTATGAAATAAATAATTCATTTTAGTATTTTGGTGCCTGGGTGGATGCCCTACTTGTTTTGTGGCTAATTCAAAATGACTCAGGGTTCTTTGTGTACTGTTACACTTGCTGTTTCTCTAGCAGCCTACAAATATGTCCAAAAATGTGAACAGGCTGCTTTAGGAACAGGTGTTTCACATTTTCCCTGGTTTTCTGAACATACACCCTTAAACTTAGGAATTATTACATGTAAGCATGTTTTCATACTTTGTGAGTGGTTAAATGTTTAACAAAGCCAAATGGCTCTTTTAAGTAAAAGTACAGTGGATAAAGACACGTATATTGTGATCCATGTTTTCTTTTTGCTGTGTTCACATACTATGTATTAAACATGGAAGGAGTAAAGACAGAAGCAAGAAAAAAGAGGTTTTCAACTTATGTGTGATGGGACACTTCCATGTACACTTTGCTGCAGAATGCTTGAACACTGAAAATATCTCCTTTAACTGATACAATATAAAGAAGCATAATTTTGCAAAGTATTTCTCAAAAATATGTAGGAATCCGGCAGAAAGCAAGAGGGCAGCTCAATCAGCCACTTTAACTTGAAATTCTGATTTATGTCTCATCCTCTAATTAAAATCCAAGGACCCCAAAGCTGAGATATATTATGTATAAATGTACTTTAGCAATGAGATGTCTACTCAATGATGTAAATGTCATGGTGAAATTGGAGGACCTTTTCTTCAACATGGAAAAATGAAATTAATCTTCAACACAAAGAGATCCAAAGCATTTCCAGAGGCCAAACAGAAGGTCCTAAGAAGCCAGACCCCCTTAGAAAGCAGCCTATATCTTGGTTTCATGTTCTGTTAGCATGGAGAGCCAGCAAAAAAGAATCCATATTTTTTGCCTCTAGCCCTAGTTAGGAAAAAAAGGTAAGCAAATGTTCTGGTAATAATGCATCAGCCACGCTAAAATCCTCAGGACAGAATCCACTGAAACCAACATGTTCGCCAAGTTCACTGCTCTATTGAAACGAATAATTAGTTCTACAAGACTTGATTTGTTTAAAATTATTCAGTTAAGTCTTTAAATAGGAAAGGAAAGAAGTATGAGTCATGGAGAAAGTAATTTTTAAATTAAATTTTAAACATTAATCTCTAATTTTTTTACCTCTAACTTGGGATCAGGAAGATGGAATTCATAGCTTTAAAACAAGAATCTCAATTATCTTTTTATAAAGATTCCCACTAAGAGTTTAGCTTTGACTATAAATCAGGAAAAAAAGGAAGAAAAAAAGATAGGACATCAAAAACAAAGACCTTGCATTATAACCAAAGCAGGAAGTTGTATACACCTGTACCCCTTTTCTGTACTGACTTGGTTCTCATCGTGTTTGATGAGAATGTCAGATCTATAAGCCTGAGAGACTACTGGTAGGTTCACTAAGCAAATGAATTGTTTTTCATCATCTTAAATATATTTGTTAATACACAAATAATAAATAAATATAAACTAGCATATATGTATTATATACATATATATACATATATTTTTTGTACCAGGGATTTAACCACAGAGTCACATCCTGAGGCCTTTTTAATTTTTCATTTTGAGACAGTCTTGCTATATTACTTAGGGTTTCTCTAGGTTTCTGAAGCTGACCTTGAACTTGAAATCCTCCTGTCTCAGCCTCCCTTATCACTGGGATTATAAGTATGCATACCACACCTATCTAAATATAGTTATTTAAATATAATATGATAATATATACATATATATAATGATACTTTGTGAATTCAGATTCCTTTTAGAATCAAAGAAGAAACTTAAAAGCAAAGCATGGAGCTCTAAAATGCAGTAAGAAAAAGAAATCAATAAAGGTAATAGGCTAAAGCTTGCAGATATCACCTCATAACTTGAGTCCTCAATCACATACAATTTATTTGGGCACAGGAATCTCATACACAGTAGAAGTTCAATACATATTTATATCCTCATCTTTTCAACCAAGCTTTGGATGCAACTTCGTTTTTGTAATAAATTTCATCTCAAATGCTTTACATTAACTGTACTAACAGGCATACTGTGTCCTACACAAATATCATGACTAACATTTGTTAGCAATTTAATACTTCAAAAGCAGTTTCATCTGCATTATCTTATATGACTTTCACTACTCAGTGAGTTAACTAACATTATCCCTATTTTGTAGAATAAGTCACTTAGAGTCAAAAAAGATTGATTTACCTGACTGTAGTTATTGAATTCCAAACCTTGGTATCAAATAAAGCACTAAAGACTCTAAATGTCATTTTCCTTCTCATATATTATCCATCAAGAAATGATTATTTAATGAACAAAAATTATTTTTTGGCTGATGTCCCTTTCTTAAAATTTACCAAAATACAATATACACAAGTCATGAACTTTGCTGTTGCTGCAAATATAAAAATAGTGATGATGCGTTTTCTCTACTTAAGAAGCTTAGACTCTAAAAAAGCATTATCAGGGGTTCACAGGATTTATGTCAACACTCCAATGCATCCCTCATCTGCCCTTGAGTAGCTAGTGGGTTATCTTATTGAAGTCATTTCTCATGGCATGATCCTCTGGAAAAATAGATCTTATTTAATCAATATAAATGATAAATACAATAAAGAAATGCTGTTTATTAAGGTAAACAAAAATAAGTATCTCTGGCATACTCCATGAGGTTGAAAACAACTACCTAGCAAGAGTTGTGTTTATATAACAATATCTAAATGCATGAAATAAAATTGTGTAATTGCGTGACAGCTTAGGGGAAAAGACATTAACACTTTCTGTGCATATAAATCATCATTTGTTAACTAGAAGCTCATAAGTAAGAAGACAGGTTCAAAAGTGAATATAAAATCTTCTTTGTTCCCAAATAGCATCTGAAGGCCCTCATACCTAATTCAATACCAACTGGTGTTTGGAATGAGTTTTCTCTCTGTGTTTCCAACCTGGTCTTATTTTCCATTACATGATAAAATACAGATTAATATCAATTTCTACTTCTGATATACTCAAATGCACTCCTATAAATGCTAAACCAAAAAGCAAACAACAAAGTATCTAACACAAAAGAAAGCAACAATAAAAACTACTGAGGGTCTCTGTCACACATAAAAGCAGGGACATTTTCTGACAGATGGTTGAACCCTAGAAAATGAGAATGGATTAGAATGAGTTGCTCATTCTGTATGGATTTTAGCTAGAGAGTAGGACAGCATGAGCTCCCCAGAGGGCATTGGAAATTCAGAAAGAAAACAGAGTCTTTTTTCTTTAAGTATCAGACACAACTACTCAAGGCAACCACAGTCAGAAAGTGAAGGGCTAATCCTGGAAGGAACAGGATCAGAGAAGGTGAACTCCAAATTCTATGTGTTGATTATTTTGATATCATGACAGAAATCAGAAAAAAAAAATGGGGTAGATTACCAACAACTATGCAAAAGGCAACATAACTAAATGCAGGTAGAAGCTAAATGATTTTTTCCAAAATTATGCCAAATGTTAATTGTCTTTTGCAAGAAAAATACCAAAACTCTACAAGAATAATACAGAATTAAGAGTGTCCACAATGGCATTTTTAAAATAACATAATGTAATACAAAACTATTAAGCATATTAATAACTTGAAAAGTGTGACCTGCTCTCAAGGAAAAAAAAAGAAAAAAATACAAAAACAAAAGAGATGAACATTGAGATGACCCATATACAAGAATTTTTAAAGTAAGATTTCGAGCAGATATTATAAATATATCTGATTAGAAATAAATAATAATCTTATAATGAGTGGAAAAGTAGAAGATTCCCCAAAAGAGAGAGAGAAACAATGAAAACAAACAATAAAAATGGAAATTTTAGAACTAAAAAGCCAATATCCGATATCAAAAATTTAACAGAATGATGAGCACTTACATTCGCAAGAGTCACCAAGTAAAAATATATGTGAATAGAAAATGTCTCATGTGAAGAAGGCAAGAGAAAAGAATGAAAAAGAAAATGAGCGAAGCTACAGGGCCTGGTAATATGACAAAAACAAAAACATTTTTTTTACATATGTAACTACAATCCCATAGAATTGATAATTTACCAGAAAAACAATTAAAGAAACATTGGGCTGAAATTTTCCCAAATTTACTCAGACATAAATTCTAGATTCAAAAAACTCAGTAAACTTTAATCATAATAAATGTGGGAGACTACAAATAAGTATGTTGTAGTCAATTATTGAAAACAAGAGAAAGATCTTGAAAGTACTCAGAAAAACAAAAGGACCTTATAAAGAGAGGCAAAATTACCTGAATTATATGAATGGCTATATTTTTTAATCAAAAAGTTAATCAGCATCTTAAAAATGATGAATTTAAAACCCTGTCAACCTAGAATTCCATATTCGTACAAATACCTTTCAAAAATGATGGTGCAACAGTTTCAGATAGACAAAAAAATACATGAATGTATCATTGGCAGACTTCTACTGTGAGAAGTATTAAAAGACATTCTTCAGAGCACAGGAATATAATATGATAGGAAAATTTGTACTCTCAAGAAAGAATGAAGAATGTCACAAGGGGAATACATATGAACACTGGAATAAATATGAACAACTAATTTTCTTCTCTAATTTTTAAAATACCTATGACTTTCTAGCAAAATATATTAATTTGTTTTTTTAATGTATGTATGTATATATATGTAAAAATATGACATAATACCATAGTAATAAAAGGTTATACACAATTAAATTATAAGCTGTTGTGGTTTTGATCTGGAATGTCCCCAAAAGGTTCATGATTTGATGACTTGCTTCTCAATTGGAGGTGCTATTCGGAGGCGGTGCTTTAGGAGGAAGGGACTAGTTGGAGGATGTAGGTCACTGAAGAATGTGCTTGAAAGCTGTATCTTGTCCCTGTCCTTGGTCTCTTGCTGCTTCCTGGCTGCCATGAGGTGAGCAGATTGGCTATGTCTCACCGTCCCCATCATGATGTTCTGCCTCACCTCAGGCCCACAGTCAAAGGAGCCAATGAGCATGGAATCAAACCTCTGAGACCTGGAGCCAAATAAACGTTTCCTCTTTTAATGTGCTTTTCTCAGGTATTTTGTCACAAAGACAAAGCTGACTAGCACTCAAGATTTCTGCATTTTGCATGAAATAATAAAATATTAACTATTTGCCAACTGAAAAGCTTAGGATGTATTATCCCTAGAATAGTACATGAAAATATGCAAAAGCTAGTAATATAGTACATTCATTAAAATGGAATACTTAAAAAATCTAAATAATGCAAAAGAAGGCAGGAAATGAGAACCAGAATAACAACAACAACAACAACAAAAAGCCAAAGGAACCCACAGAAAGCAAATTATAAGAAGGTAGACATAAATCTAATTATACTGGTGATTAAATTAAATATTAATGAAGCAAACATTCCATTAAATCATCAAGAAAATATGAACTGATTAAAAAATTTAACTCTGAGGTATATGTAAGAGATGTATATTATAGATAAGACCAAAAGTAAGTGAATAAAATACGTATCATGCAAATAGTGTGCATTAAAAACTGAAGTGCTATCTTTAATATCTGTAGTTGATATCAGATAAAATAAACTTAGGACAAAATAATTATCAATAATTATCAGACATGCATGTTCATTCAATAGTCATAAAAGACTCAGTTCCTCAGGAACACAAAGCTATCTGAAATCTATATGTAACTAATGACAGAAATTTAAAGTCATGAAGGAAAGGCTGACAAAATGAAAGAGACAAAACATTGTTAAAAATTTCAATACTTCTCTCTCAGCTCTTGATATAATTAAACGAACAAAAAAGCAATAATGACAAATGATCTAAACAATATTGTCCCATTATCGGGACCTAACTGATACTTATAAATCAATACATACAACAATTATAAAGTATGCATTCTCTGCAAATATACTTGGTAAATTCATCAACATAAACTACCTGCTGACCCAGAAAAATATGTTCACAACTATTCCAAGGATTGGTAACACTTACAGTATGTTGTCTAACATCAGTGGAATTAAATTAAAAATTAAATTTCTTTAAAATGTAAGAAAACAAATATTTGAATTTTATACAAATTATTTATTATCTATGTATCAAAGAAGAAAGCACAAAGGAATTAGAAATTGCTTTTAACTAAATGATAAGATGTAACATATTTAGTTTTGTGGGGTGCAGCTAAAATGATGCTTAGAAGAAAATGTATGGCTTTTATATAAAAATCAATGACCCAAGATTCTGGAGGGAGGCCTTTATGTAAAGACTAAAAAGATATGAGGTCAGACAACTTACAGGTTCAGATTAAGAGGGGCACCGTAAAATCAGCTAAGGAGTTTGAAATTTACACTGAATGCCCTAGAGAGCCATTGCAATATTCTAAGCAGGGAAGAAGTAGGATCAGATTTTTCATTTTAAAAAGATTATTCTGAGAGCAGTATGAATTATGGATTCATTTTAGAATAGCTTTGAGCAAGGGGAATACATTGCAAGAAGTCACTGTAATAATCTCACGACAGACGGGACCAGATAGCCTAAGATGCTGTCAGTGGGAACTGAAAGAAGTCACCCATGAATAAATTAGGAGACAGTATTCACAGAATTTGATGACTGATTATGTGTGAATGGTGAGCCAAAGGATGGACAACTTTTTGGCTTTGTTTAAAAAGAAAATATAGGAATGCCAAAAAGAGCCATAGATGTGAAAAGCAAGAGTACAGGAGATTCAAAGGGGGAAAAGAAAAAAAGATTCACTAATTTGAGAGGTATATGGCCAGTTACAGATATTCAGTGTGCTAATTTTCTATTTTGTTGATTTCTGCTCTTATCTTTATTATTTTACTCCTTCTTGTTTGAGTTTCCTTTTGTCATCTTTCAAAGTCATTCTGCCTCAACTTCTTAATATTGTACAGGAAAGAGAGGAACTATAAGAAATTAGAGACCAGTTGTAAATAGTGGCCTGAGGAATTATTTCACAACTAGCATACTGAAGATCTTTCTCTTGTCAAGAAGGCCACATAAATGAGATGTGTGTATACAGCACAGTAGTTTCCATAACAGAAGGAGGACTCACCTCCTATTGGGTAGCTATTCAAGTACACTGTTTGGAAGATAACTCTATTCAGCCTGAATCTACTCATCATTTCCATTTCTGAGATAGATTTTACCTGCCTTGCCCATAAATAATGTTCTTCTTTTATCTATGCGTCTATATCGTAACTAAGATACCCTAGCAACAGATGGAAATTTATCGATGTGTTGGGATTTAATTGATTCAAATTCTGTTTCTATCTAATACTCTCTCATCCCCACAAAAGGACAAAAATAATATAGATTGTGTTCTTGTTAGTTACAAAGTCAACTGTTAATTATTTTGAATTGATAAATGGAACATGGAAAATATAATAGTTGAATACTCATTGTAAGTTATTATACCTATTATAAGAAATGAAAAAGACTGTTTTTCAAGAGTGTGGGAGAAAACCATTCTGTAACAACAACTCATACTGGTATATTAAATACTGAATTCTTGATTCTAAACAAACTAGAAATATCATGAATACACTTTCTACTAATTTTCACACTGCATTACATTTTACTTTTTTTATATTTGACATTATTTACCAAGTCCTCTTTTGAAAACTACACTAATGTGATTGCCTTAATATGTCTCTTAACTTTGTTACTGTTTCTTTATATATTCCTGTTCCTTTTTTGTGCTTTGTTATACTCGCCCCTGTTAAACTAATTATTCCCAAATATACATTTTCTCATAAGCAGTTCTGCTAAACTCCCAGTCACTGTGTCCAACTGACGGGTGGACAGATCCACAAAGATATGCCATAGGACCTCAGTGCAACTTTCCAAACAATGAACTCATATATGACCATTTCCCTACCAACCTCCTGCATTCACTTAATCAATTTTTGACATAAATAACCATGCATTCACCAAAACCTGGAAGCCATCCATTTAATCTCTTTCATCCTCACATTCAGTCAATTAATTCCCATTAGCTCTACCTCTAAAAGATGCCTGGGATCTGTCCACTTCTTTACTTTCATTATGTATCAATGTGAAATTACTACAATATTTGTGAATTTCCTCCTTCAAATCCATTCTCTTTTTAGGTATTGGAATAACTGACAAAGGAAAAATAACACACACATACATATGCAAAAGTGCCTAAAACTGATTATTGTTTTCATTTTTAATTATTGTACGTCCTCTATGGCTTAGAAAATAGTCCTGTTCATGACACTAAGTTAGTTCAAGGAAGCATTTTAAGAATAGATGATAAATAAATCAACAGACAGCATGAAAAATTAATGCTAACTATGAACACGTCCAAATTTTCCATAATGTAGTCATATAAAGGCATGATTCTGAATGTGATACTTGTCTATTCAAGTATATATTGAGCCGCTGATATTAGTTAGGCACAGTGTCTCCTAGAAATACACTAATGAAGAAGGCAAAGTTCATGCTCAGGTGATGCTCACATTATTTATACGATCAATGATTAATTTCTAAGCATTGATACAAGTTCTAAAGACATAATCTAAGTCACTGGAAATGGAGACTTGAAGTTATTTTCAATCAGATTAATCAAAAAAAAAATTCTCCAAGGATGTGAATTTGAGTAATAGTTAAACGTTGAAAAAGAGTTACCCTTGAAGGCAGGGTCACAATTTTTTTGTTTTTTTTTTTGTTTTTTTGTTAACAGGGTTTGAACCCAAGAGTACTTAGGCACTGAGCCACACCCAGCCTTTTTATTTTTGTATTTTTATTTAGATATAGGGTCTCGCTAAGTTACTGAGGACCTCCCTAAATTGCTGCGGCTGGCTTTGGACTCACGATCCTCCTGCCTCAGCCTCCTGAACTCCTGGGATTACAGGCATGCGCCACTGCGTGAGGCTAGGGTCACAATATTTTAAGCAAACAGTCCAGCAACTGGGAAGGTCTAGAGAGAGTCATTCTTGAACACATGATGAACAGTAAGAGGAAAAATGTTGCTAAACAGTGGCTGAGGAAAGAGCTATCTTAAGTCAGGAGTCAAGCCTATCAGACACTCTTCCTGTGCAGTCACTTGACTTGTAAGACCATGTTTCCAGTTTCCCACCTTAAGAGAGGAGTGCACAATTGTGCTTTTTTCTAACAAGGTGTACTTTCTCATGTGTTTATGTTTTAGTCTGCTTTTTTTCCACTGTGACTAAAATACCTGACCTGAACAATTTTTTTTATTTATTTTTTTTGCTTCTGGGCATTGAACTCAGGGGTAATCGACCACCAAGACACATCCCCAGCCCTTTTTGTGTTTTATGTGGAGACAGAGTGTCACCGAGTTGCTTAGCGCCTCGCCGTTGCTGAGGCTGGCTTTGAACTCACGATTCTCCTGTCTCAGCCTCCCTAAGTGCTGGGATTACAGGCTTGAGCCATTGCGCCCGGCTTGACCTGAACAATTTTAAAAGAGGAAAAGTTTATTTAAGGGTTCACGGTTTCAGAGGTCTTAGTCCATAGAAGACTGGCTCCATTTCTCAGGCTAGAGATGAGGCTGAACATCATGGTGGGAGAGGGCGGTGGAGGAAAGCAGCTTACATCACGGTTACCAGGAAGCAGAGAGAGACTCCGTTTACTAGATACAAATATATACCCCAAACCCACACCCCAATTCCCATCTCCTCCAGCTACACCCTACCATTTCAATTACCACTCAGTTAATCTCTATCAGGAGATTAATTCACTGATTGGGTTAAGACTTTTACAACCCAATCATTTTTCCTCTGAACCTTCTTGCATTGTCTCACACATGAGCTTTTGGGGGACACCTCACATCCAAACTGTAACAGTTTTCACCACTATTAACCTATTATTTTAAATTAAATAGAAAACTGAACCTAATAGATTTATAAGACTTCTGTATAGTTTCCAAGAATAAATGATTATAATTTATATGTTTTTTAATCTTTTCCTTAACCTTTTTCAATCACATTGAATTTCCCTTTTCCCTTTTCATTAATATCTCTCCATAGTTTTCCAGTATAAATGCATTTCTAGAAAGGTCTGGACTTCATTTCAACTAAACTATAAATTAATGATGGCTAACCTTTTAAAGTTTCTAATCCAATACACACACACACACACACACACACACATGATTTTATAAACCCTTAAAATATAAACTAAAAGGAAATTGTTCTTATTGGTAGAAAATCATACTCATTTCTTAAATGATGGTGGCCTCCAAAAACTTTTCTAAGTCTCCTTCTGAGGACAAACACTTTAAGGTAACCATGGCAATACAGGTCATGGCTGACGTGAGCATGAAATTGATTCATGTTATAATGTGTCATGACAAGTATGTGTATTAAAGTAATTATATATTCCTGAAAATGTTCATGTTCGTCATTTTGCATAAGTTTTCCTTGCATTCTAGTGTAAAACCATTGCATGCAAAGCATAGATTTTTACCACTTTTTAAGACACACACTGAAACCATATTAAACAAGCACCAGAGCTGTTTCAGGAACTAAAGCTTTTTTAGATTTTCAGACATCAGGGGAAAATGCAGAAGATTTGTGAGAGTATCTAAATTTGGCGATAATCTCTGCCTCTTCCTACATAGCATTTTTAACACTTTGGCCCCTAGAGTGTCTGTTTGATACAACCTGGAATCTAACAAAGTCACCTTCTACTGAAGGAGATATTTGAGTAAATTACTGGGAGACCTTGTGATTTGTGAGTAAGAGATTGTGTGTGTGCTTAATTCAAGCCACAGTCATTAAGATTATATATTGCACAATCCAATGTTAGTGAGATGTGTATGCTGCTGAGTCTAGATGTCCTTAGTCATTTACGGAAATGTCTCTAACTCAGCAGTTTCAAGATTCCTTACTAAGAATACTGTTCTCCCTCTTAGAAAAGCCCTCTCTCATTTCTCCTTTTTATTTGAAATCCTATGAATAAAGTAGATGCTCAGAAAAAGACATTAACAAATCCCCATGAAGGACAAGCACAACTTAATTGATTTACACATCCCTCATTCAGCATACAGATTCAGAGATTCATCTGTGACCGCACCCTAAAGATCTGCCTGGAATGTAATATGATAAGAAAATCTACTCTAAAATATCTAATAAATTGAAAAAGATGGAAAATAAATACTACCTAAAGCAGTTATATTTCTCAAAGACATTTGTAGGGAATGCTTTCAAATGTAGAGCAGTTCCACTTTAGACTTGATTACTCCTTCTGGGCGCTAGTAATCATCTGAATAGCAGTTATTGCTTCTTAATAATGACCATTATGGTCTCTTGTTCAGTTCTTCTGTTCTCACACACAGTGTTCAGAATGTCAAGGTTGACTGTGTCATGAATTATTCAAAGTGATCACTTTCTGAATTGCCATTCCTGGTCCAGGGGTAGGTTTCCATTGAAACGCCTTCACTGAGTAGCTCACCAGAATATATCTGAAAAGAAGCAAAAATTTTGGGTTTGTTTCTTTTTTTCTAGACATGACACTGTAAAAAGAGACAGAAAGATACTGGGGCTCAGAATAGATGGAGTTTCTTATAGAGAAAAGCTTTCAACACTAACAGTGTAATGCAATGAATTTGATTTTTATACAAACAATCCCACTGCAAGATACTCATGCTTTCCTCCCTCTTAGGCAGAATGCCCTGGCAGTGTCTCTGTATGACCATTTTTTTAACCGAGGGTCTGTAGCTCAGAACCAAAAAAAAACACTTACTGAAAGAGAAACCATTTCCAATAAAAGCAACAGGATTTCAGCGTACTGGGCCAAGCCAATTTCTGCTTTGTATAACTGCTCAGGTTCTAACCGTTATTTTTTATTTATTTTTTTCCTAATAGATTGAAAGGCTTCTTTTTACTGCTGAGCTATAGCAATGCAATCCAGTGAAAATAGCCAAGTGTCTTTCTGTATAAACTTGTAATTTCCTTTTCTGTGAAGGTTATTTTTGAAATAAAAGAAAGTTATAAATCAAAGAAAACTATTAGGTCCTCTCCTTCCTCAGTCCTTCAATCCTAGCCAGTTCCATAGTTTTTAGCCCAATTTGATAAAATTCAATTTAACAAATTTCATTAAACATTTAACATAGGACTTGATTAAATATAAAATGTACTACTTCACCTAAGCATATGATTTTCAAAATCAGATGAAAAATTAAATTTGATTAAATTTTCAAAAATAAAATTTAAAAATGAGAAAAAGTAGCCTTGGTTACTGAGAAATGTTTCAGAATCTGAAGCAGAGTTTAATAGCAAAGGTGGAGGAAGGCCAAGATTCACTACAGCTGAGAAATTTGGCGGTCATTGATACCGCTAATTATCAGTGTCCAGTTCTGCTTCCTCAAATGTTGGAGTTTGAACACTAGATAAGCAGGCCAGTTAAGCATAAAAAGCACATTTTATTTAAAAAATAGTAATATAGACTTCTGAGAGGGAAAAGGAGGCCCATAACTGGTATCCTGATATCCCAAGAAGTGAGAGCATCTTGCCTCTTTTATACATTTTAGACTCTCTTTGTTCTCCTGCTCTCTTCTATTTATCTCTTTTCTTCCTGCATAAGTGACTAGGCCCAAGAGATGCCAGTAGGGTGGCCAAAAGGTGAGAAGCAAGTGGACTGGAAGGGCCAAGGTAGAGTGAGCTATAGCCCAGGGGATATTAATTAGCAGGTCCCAGTCTGCTCAGGAGGTGCTTCCTTAACAACCTTGTGGGAGGGGCAGTATATGCAGATAATCTTGGTAATCAAAGGGCTCTGGAGGCATTAACATTCCCATCTCCCAGGGGCCCTTGTCTCCAACTTCCCAGACCCAAAGTGAAGGACTTGAGCTAAATAAACCCCATGAAAGGCTTCAAACCCTCCAGAAAAACTAGTGCACCTGAGTTTAGATCCCAGGAAAAGCCACACATTGCTCAAGGCTGAAGCCACCCTGGGGCCACTCTCAGACCAGCCAATCAAAAAGGTTAAAAAATATAGTATTCCTGTGGTCTGAGTCAGGGTCAGGAGACTATAGATAGTTACTTTGCACAAACTAGCCAATCACTCGCTGCTTGCCCAAACCCCACCATGTGCCCTTTAAATTCACCCCATAATTGGTTATTTTCAAAAGATTCTCACAAGTCATGATTGGGTCCCACCAAATGTAACAAGCACCCCCCAGATTCTGAATGGTCAATATTGTCACTCGAGGTGCTGTATGATCGTAACTGGTGCTTGTGTAATGATGTGGTGCATACGTCATGTCCACTGTAACCACCCCCGTCTCTTCCACCCATAAAATCTCTGCTCAGCTATTGTTCTGGGCTCCCTACACGGACTTGCTGCATCAGTGAAGTCTGAGAATCCAAGCTTAAGCCCGAATAAAGGCTCTTTGCTTTTACATATGTGCCTTGGCTCCCTGGTGGTCTTTGGGGACTTGGTGATCCGGGCATAACACAAAGCAGCCTCAATTTTCTCCATCCAACTGATTACCTATCTACACTGACTGCCTGTCTTTAATTCTTGCTTCTTCATCAGAATTCCATTATTTCTGCCTCTTTACACAAGATGGTTTTATCTTCCTGTAGACTGTTAGGTCTGGTCAGGGTCCAGGATGTTCAATTAGGGGGACTGGTCAGTAGCTGCAGAATGGAGAGGCAAGCCAGATCCTGACACCACCAGTAGACATGCCTCCTGTCAATCAGTGGGTTTTCCTGACCTATCTAGGAAGGACTCTGGAGGGAAAAGGAGGCCCATAACTGGTATCCTGATATCCTAAGAAGTGAGAGCATCTTGCCTCTTTTATACATTTTAGACTCTCTTTGTTCTCCTGCTCTCTTCTATTTATCTCTTTTCTTCCTGCATAAGTGACTAGGCCCAAGAAGGACTAGGCCTTCTCTTCCTGCCCCCAAGCTCTCCCCTTCCTGACCGGGCTTTCTTGAAATTCTTTGTGCACTGAAGCCCCAGCGCCATTTCTCCCAGACACGCTCTGATGGATGGGTGGATTCGGCCCGAGAGCGTGTATTCCAGTAAAGTCTTGCCAAGTGGCCTAATTCATCGCCTCCCTGGTCGTCTAATCTTTACATAGACCAGCCTCCTTCAACTGGGAAAAATCATTCTATGGACACCTCCCCAGTTTATGCAGAGTTGCAGTGTCCCAGGGGAGGGATCAAGTGGTTTATCTAAGGTCAGGTGCCCATGAAATTTTAGCCAAGGGGATGTGAATCAAACAACACCACAGCTCCTAAGAGTAAGTTTTGGTTGAGAGTAGAGAGGTGGGGAGGGGTCCTCTCAGAAGGAGCCTTTGTTGGCATAAAGTAATAGGTATTTCTGAGTTATAAGATTACCCATTGTGCTAAAAATATATTTGAGAAATGCAATATTCTAAAATAAGGTCCAATTGAAATGAAATTGCAAAATCAATCAAATCAACAACTAAGGATGGCTTTCTCTCTTAGAGAAATATCATGCAATATGCTTCTCAGTTTAGAGAATAATTATTTATCTTATGGATTTTCAAGTATTATTTCTCACTGCTTACATCATACCAGATGAGCTCATAAGATACACAAGTAGAATAAGTTTGGATTCATGAAGTGATATATTTAAGAATTTCAGAAATAATAATTATTTTAGTAATGATAATGAAAAATAATGATCAAAATAGCTACCTGATATTGTGTTATATATATGTCAGAATTTTCATATATGCTATTTCAGTTTTTCTTTTGGCAAACTGAAGAGTTATATATTATTTTCTATAATTCACAGATAAGCTAAATGAAATCCAAAAAAGCAAAATAAATTACCCAAAATGATCCAAAAATAGAGATAGGATTTAAATTGACATCAATCAATTTGAAGTCCTCACTTCTTCCAACCATACAATATAAACTGTCTCCACTCAACCTCTAAATGGGATTCAAAACTAATATATCCCCAAATCTCATGAATGCATTTTATTTTCCAAAAAACACATTTTTTTTTTTTTGGTACTGGAGATTGAACTCAGGGGCACTCGACCACTGAGCCACATCCCCAGCCCTATTTTGTGTTTTATGTAGAGACAGGGTCTCAGTGAGTTGCTTAGCGCCTCGCCATTGCTGAGGCTGGCTTTGAACTCGCGATTCTCCTGTCTCAGCCTCCCTAAGTGCTGGGATTACAGGCTTGCGCCACTGCGCCCAGCTCAAAAAACATTTCTTAAAAATATGCTGTGGGATAATAACAAATTTAATTGTATGTGGAAGTACAATTGACCAAAAGTAAGTCTTGGTCTAAGCTCAGAGTCAAGTTAGAACTAAAACTAAAGCAGCCCATAAGAGAAATGCAAAAACAAATATTGACGCCACTCAAAAAACTCAAAATTTTCAAGAACATCATAGAAGACCACATCCTTATAAAACGTCACAAAAGAGGTAATATACTCCACCCAAAGGAAAGGAGAACTACCACTTTTACCCTTCTTCTAGACCTGTCAACAAAGACCAACAAGGGTAACAGTGCCAGAAAGTCAGCAGGTACCTCATTTAATTTGCTATCACTACTAAAGGATCTTATATAACCCTTAACTAATATATATATATATATATACATATTTCCATGAAATAATTTCTCATATCTCTTCAGGTAGCTGATGTTGACATATTCCAATACCAATAAAATGTGCCTACAAGTTTCATCCTATAGAATTAGACAGAAAATAATTACTTTTTAGTTGGAATCCATATGGATCATTTAATGGTTATGTGAACTTGAAGATTTGCCCCATCCCATTTACCCCAAATAAAGAAAAAAAAACCAAAACTAAACTAAAATCTAAAACATCTTTAGGATTCTCTTTTCTTAATATGTGTGGGTTAATATGTATGTCTTTGTATTCATAGAGCCATTAGGAATCAGAATATGACACCCCAAAATATGGCATTTGGACTGAAAAAACAAAAGAAGAAGGTCATCCTATGACCTTCTCCTTTCTTTCTATGTGAGCTGGACATAAAATAATTCTATGATCTACCTCGCCAGAAGGTAGGTCATAAGACCTTCCTGTGATAGGTGTTTTGCCTTATACTAGGAGTTTAAGAAGAATCTGAACAGACAGCCCTCTTCTGGCTCTTCTTCACCTCTCCAGGTGATTACCATTAGATCATATCCTTTTTGTTTGATCATAATTCTATATGGTCCATTCTTCATAAAACCTAACCATAAAACACAGTACTCTCTGAGTTTTCAGGCTGTTTTATTGAAGGCAACTGTGTCATGTAAAATGTTGGTTAAATAAATTCTTTATGTTTTCCCCTTGTTAATCTGTCTTTGGTTAAAGGGATGCCAGGCATGACTCTTGTGATGGGTAAGAAAAGGATTACTTTTCCTGCCTTATAATATTGCTTGCTGAATCTATTAAAAATCAAGCTTATGTGAAAAGAAAACTTTCAAAGTTCTGTGAGAAAAGCTGAAAGGCTCAAGGGAACTGAGTAGTAAACATTTATTTTTCAATAAAATCTCCTTTAACTCTTCTCTATTAATTTACAGTAGTGAATGAGCAAATAAACATTTCTTCTATGCCTCATAAATAGAAATTTTAGCTGGAAAAAATACTAATCCTATACAAGATACTTTTTTTCATTCTAGTCAAATATCTATACTAATAGTGATATCTTTGTGGATTATTACAAGTTCTGCTAATTGTCAATCACTAGAAAATCATCAGATGAGTCTATTGAGGAAATCAGAGAGGTATAAAACACTGTAAGTCAAGGTTCATGCCTCCAGGAAATTTCTCTGAAACAGAATTTGAGAAATATTAAGCATCAGACCATCGGACGATGAGCAGTGAGAGAGAGCTTGCCTAGGGCATGTGAGGACCTGGGCTCATCTCCAGCAACACCTCCCTTCCACACAAAAAACCTCATAAATAAATAAAAAATCTGATAGTGATACAATTGTACAAAAGAAAGAATTTGACTGATATACTTGGGCAAATTATTTAAATGAAGATTGGAAATTGAGCCAGCTATCACTGGCTGGAGAAGTCACTGTGTAGAAGGGATGGAAAAAAAAAAAAAAGGACAGAATTAAGGAAATAGCCCAAGTGCAAGCTTAAGGTGAGAACTAAAAAGACACTCGCAAAGTCCACACACAGTTCAAAGACAACGCCATACGCTGAAGTCTCACACAAGAGATTTATTGTCAATAGCAAAGAGCAAACCAACAAGGCTGTCCCTCCGAGGAGGGCAGCAGCATTTCGGCACCCACAGAGCAGCTTTATCACCAGCAGGAAGAATTCCACATGCCTGATTGGGCCTTGTGATACAGGCTAGGGTGGGGTTGACCTTTTAGCAGTTGCTTGTCTTACAGGAAGCTAAGTAGCATAGCTTCAGGATCAAAACTTAGGGGTTCCTAGATAAAATGGCTCCAGACCTAAAATGGCAGATCTGATGTCAATATTCCTCCCTTTTTGTTTTTATAGATAGCGGGGGTGGGGACAATGGTCTTTCTTCTGCAGCTTCCTCGGCTACCTGTTGGATATCCCCTATCAGCTGATTGGAGAGCTGATGATAATGGATGTGGTTATTCCTGCGTTCCTGTGGCTAGGTCTACCCTAACCCCCAGGGTGGCTATAGGGGAACAAATCCAATAGCCCTTTTGTGTGGAGAGCTCATATGAGTCATGGGAGGGATAGGGACTTCCTCATCCACTGAGATGATGTCTATAGATGGAAATAAGAGAACTAAAGCACATATACCCTTCTATCTGTTGGTAGGCAACAATATATAGTTGTCCCACACAGGAAGGAGGCCTCGGAGGCCAATGAGCAGCGGGGGTTTTGAGACATGTGTTGTAGGCTTCTTTGTTCTCCTGCTCTCTTCCTCTTATTTCTCCTTCCTGTATATGTGACTCGGCCCAGGAGATGCTCACTGGGATGGCCAAAAAGGTGAAAAGCAGATGGATAGAAACTCTTTTGGTCTTAGAGTACAATTATGTAGATCAAAGCATCATGGTGCTGTTCTTTATCTTCTTATCAACAATTACAGTAATAAGTAATTAAATGTGAGATTCATGTTATTCCCATTTTATGTTCAAGTTCCAAGTAACAGAAGACAATGGTTTCTGTAACTAAAGGAAATTGATATTATTAGAAAGATTTCTCCCCAAATTGATATTCCCTTGCTAAACTTTCAAACTTGATAAGCAATGTTACAAATACACTGAAGGTTTTATAAAGCAATGAAAACTTTCAATAACATTTACATTTTACTTTTGAAAACTAACATTAGATCATTTTAACTTCCCAAGATCTCAAGGACAAGCTCTTCTAATTGTGAATATACATTCACTATTTTTCAAGCATATGAAATGGCATCATAAACCCAGAATATAAGCACACTAACAATATGCCTATATAAAATGAAGAAATGCAGAATTTAAAGCTGGAGAATTCTGAAAATTATAAAACTTGATCAAATGATCTCACTCTAGATACTTTAAGCTGAAGTTTATTGTTTTAACATGTTTTTAATAAATGATAAAACTGAAGCATAACTACTTTGATTTGCTACTTTATTTAAAAATCAGAAGAACCAGTGCTATGTTCAATGATTTATTCAATAAAAAATTCATTTGGCACCTGGTAAAATTACAATACATTCTAAGTCACAGGAATTATATATGTAAGTAAAACATGCTTCTTGAACTTACATTTAATAGGCAATATAAACAACTAATGATGCCATCATAAAATAGTGACTGATTTTTTTTGTTTGTTTGTTTTTTGTATAGAAGATTGAACCCAGGGTTGCTTAACCCTGAGCCACATCCCCAGCCCTTTTTTATATTTTATTTAGAGACAAGGTCTGCTGAGCAGCTTAGGGCATTGCTAAGTGTGGCTTTGAATTGTGATCCTCCTGCCTCAGCCTCTTCAGCCACTGGGATTACAGGTGTGCACCACTGTTCCTGGCTGTAATCATTTTTTTTTTTTTTTTGGTACCAGGGATTGAACTCAGGGGTACTCGACCACTGAGCCACATCCCCAGCCCTATTTTGTGTTTTATGTAGAGACAGGGTCTCACTGGGTTGCTTAGCACCTAGCCATTGCTGAGGCTGTCTTTGAATTTCGATTCTCCTGTCTCAGCCTCCCTAAATGCTGGGATTACAAGCGTGAGCCACTGTGCCTGGCTTGTAATCATTTTTAATATAGGACTAAGTCAAGATACTAGGAAAGCACAAGTAGGGGAGCATAGCTTGAGGAGATAAGGAAAAATATTCTTTTTCACATATACTGTGTGTTATTTTAAGGGAAGTTTACTAAACATTATAATGAATCTCTTAAAGGTTTCAAAGCTTTTACCATTACAAAAACACTGCTTTAAAAGGTTGCCCCTAATTTAATGATAAAGTTTAGAACCACTAGGGGGAGAGTACAAGGTAAATTAAGAGTGAATAGAACAGGAAAATGTACTCAAAAGATTATGTCATTGGACACATGTTCTTAGCATATTTTTCAAGAGTTACTATTATAAATGAGTTAGTTCTATTTAAATGTGGCAATAAGAAGAAACTATAACTACAAATGGGGAGCAAAACACAAGTTTTGTTTATGTTTATTCACTTTAAAATATAGGCTTACTAAAGTAGTTATCAGTTGTTAAGCATAAGTGAGTTGCTACGGGCCTATTAAAAGAGGTGAATTGCTTATTCTAGATTGCTTAGACTTAAAATATGTTTTAAATAATGACTATCTAACATCAAACGTCTTATAATAGCATCTTATTTAAATGCAGTCATTAACTAAATAGCAATTATGAAAAATATATTTAATGAATTAGAATCAGTGTTGTCCCAAAGACTATCTACAATGGTGGTGTAAGCTCATGTATCAGTTTTTTTCTTTAAAACAGTAGAGATAAGATATTTATGCTACTTTGCTTATTCTATTACATTTCTAACAAATCTCATTTAAGACAACCTCTGCCATCACAAATCAAAATTAAATAAATGACTAAATCTGAGAAGATGCCTTTTGGAGAGAGACATACCCAGTGCCTAAAATTAGTCCTTGGTTTTGTTTATAGCAGCGATGTCAGTTCTATTTCATGATGTTTCTGACTGCCACTCTACCTGTGGAGTCAGACTCTGGAAGGGCACAGTGCACTTATTGTCTGTGTTGCTTTTGTGCTCTTCCTCCTCCTTACAACAGGACTAAAGACAGTGATCACTTACTCTGTGTTTACTGGCATGAATATCTTCTTTTATCCAATATCATACCTACTATTGACATAACTCATTGCAGACAGCCATTTGAACTATAGAGCCAACATTGTCAAACTGAGCCTAGTAGGAAGTAAAGTGGGAAGAGGGGGATGACTGAGATATACCTTATATTGAGTGTGCATAGTAAGCCAGGGATTTAGTTTATTCCTTTAAATATATACGCAATCATCCCTCACTATCTGCAGGGATTGCTTCTTGAGTACCATAATACACAGATGCTCAAGACCCATGTAATGTTACAGTACTTGCATATAACCTAAGCACAAACTACCATATACTTTTTTATTTGTTCTTTTTAGTTATACATAACTATAGCATATAATTTGACATATTTATACAAACATGGTGTACATCTTATTCTAATTAAGATCCTAGTCTCATGGTTGTACATGATGTAGAGACTTTATACAATGCAAACCCTATGTAAGCAGTAGTTATACTCTACTGATTAGATAATAATGACAAGAAAAAGTCTTTACATGTTCAGAACAGAAAGAATTCTAAAAATATTTTGAATCTGGTTGGATGTAAAGAAGGGAATATATTTGTGTATATATATGTATATATACATATATGTATACTCATATATTCTCAAAAATAAATAGTAAGCCATATTTGTATACAAAATCTCATTTATGACTTAAAATAATCAGAAAATTTGATAGATGATCCAGCTTGAATGCAAAGAGGTTGTACTTTGACAAATTGAACAAAGTATGCTTGCTACAAGTCTAAATTTATCTGATTGAGATTTTAGTAATTACAGAATGAGACAAAAAACATAAAGATGTTTCAGAAAGTTGAGAAAATAAATTGAATAGTAGCCTGATAGGTTTAAAGTAGTCTAAGTTTTCAAACTATGATACTGACTTCTGTATATATAGGAAATAGTATGCATAAGAGACAAGAATGGAGAAGAATGGCTAGCATTCTAGATGGCTCCCGTGACCTTGGCCTCAAGAGAGGTAAGAACATTATTACTATGATTATGTTGTTAGATGGTCAAAGGGATTTTCCATATATAATTGAGATTGCTATAAGTGTCCTTACAATAGGTAGATTATCTGAGTGTGCCTAATCTATTCAAGTGAACTCTTCTAAAAGCAGAATTTTATGGTTCCTCACAAAAGGGCAAGGCACAATAATGCCAGTGTGTCTTTATTAAATTGAAGATGGAGGAGATTACATAAGCTATGCAGAAGTTGACAATGGCTTTCCCCAGTTGATTGTAAGAAAGAAAACAACTACTGCATTCCTACAACCACAAGAACTAAAGTCTATGTACAGGTGGACGAGGTTGGAAGTGTAGTCTTCTCCAGAGTCTCCAGGTAATAGCTCAGTTTGACTGACACCTTAGCTTCTGTCTTCTGAGGCCCTAATCAGAGAAAACTGTTAAGATTGCTTATAATTATGACCTATACAACTTTGAGATAAGTGGGTGTTTTTAAAGTCACTAAGTTTGTGGTAATTTGTTACAGCAGCAATAGAAAACAAAAAAGAAAACAAGAGGGAAAAGTAATTGCTGTCAAGTATCATGCTATGACAAAATTTAGTGAACCAGAAATATCAGAATGATCCTGAAGGTGAATTGGAAATGGCTGGGATGTATCCTGGAAAAAAAAAATTAAAAGGATGTGTTAATAAATGGGAGCTATGAAATGAGAAGGGAGTAATCAAGGAAAGTTTTAAGTTAAGGATTTGCACAAGTGGAGAAACAATGTCATCTTTCATTGTTACAGAAAAAACCTGAGTGATGCTGGATTTTCCATTGCTTTTGGAGGATGTGAAATTGAAGATACCTATTATTATTTGTGACAGTATCAAGTAGTCAATTGGATACTCTTATCTGGAATTCCAAGATGATAACTGACTAGAAATGTAGATTTGTGAATTTGTTCTAAAATTAGAAAATTTATTCTAAAATCAACAAATATAGATTTGTTTTAAAATTCTAGAACTTGATGTTATGACCCAGGGAGATGGAATAAATAGAAGGAGTTACAAAGTCAAAAGCTTGAGCCACCATAAATCTGAAGGTTTGGTGGAGAAGGCAAGATCCTTAATTTTTTTTCTAAAAATTTAATTATTTTATTTAAATGTGTTTCAAGTCATAGTACATAAACAGAGCTCAGTTTTTCCATTTCTCTGGTTGCAAACCAGATAGAGTCACACCATTTGTGTCTTCGTACATGCACCAATAGTAGTAGTGACCATCACAATCAACCATCATTACTATACCCATTCCACTTTCCTTCTTCCCACCTCCCCCCTGCCGCATCCAGAGTTCCTGAACTTCTCCTATGTTTCCCGTTCCCACCTCCCTTATGTATCCTCATCCACTAATCAGAGAGAACATTCGGCATTTGGTTTTTTGGGATTGGCTTACTTCACTAAGCATAATGTTCTCCAATTCCATCCATTTGCCTGCAAATGCCATAATTTTATTTTCTTTTATTGCTGAATAATATTCCATTGTGTATATGTACCACAGTTTCTTTATCCATTCACCTATTGAAGGGCATCTGGGTTGCTTCCATAGTTTTGCAATTGCGAATTGTGCTGCTACAAACATTGAGGTGACTGCTTTATTGTAGTGTGCTATTTTTAAATCTTTAGGGTACAGGCCAAGGAGTGGGATAGCTGGATCAAATGGTGGTTCCATTCCAAGTTCTTTAAGAAATCTCCATACTGCTTTCCAGATTGGTTGCACCAGTTTGCTATCCCACCAGCAATGTTTGAGTGTACCTTTTTCACCACATCCTCGCCAGCACTTATTGTTGCTGGTATTTTGGATAGTTGCCATTCTGACTGGTATGAGATAAAATCTGAGCGTAGTTTTGATTTGCATTTCTCTAATGGCTAGAGATGATGAACATTTCTTCATAAATATATTTATTGATTGTATATCT
>CM053401.1:17608219-17632491 GCA_028644305.1 Xerus rutilus
TGTAGGCTCTCTGTTCACCTCCTTGATAGTTTCTTTTGCTGAGAAGAAGCTTTGTAGTTTAAGACCATCCCATTTACTGATTCTTGCTTTTATTTCTTGTGCTATAGGAGTCTTGTTAAGGAATTCGGGGCCTAATCCAACATGATGGAGATTTGGGCCTCCTTTCTCCTCAATTAGACGCAGGGTCTCTGGTCTAATTCCTAAGTCTTTGACCCACTTTGAGTCAATTTTTGTGCATGGTGAGAGATAGGGGTTAAGTTTCATTTTGCTGCAAATGGATTTCCAGTTTTCCCAGCACCATTTGTTGAAAAGGCTATCTTTTCTCCAATAAATGTTTTTGGTACCTCTGTCTAATATGAGATAGTTGTATTTATGTGCATTACTCTCTGTGTCTTCTATTCTGTACCATTGGTCTACATGTCTATTTTGGTGCCAATACCATGCTGTTTTTGTTACTATTGCTTTGTAATAGAGTTTAAGGTCTGGTATTGTGATGCTTCCTGCTTCACACTTCTTGCTCAGGATAGCTTTGGCTATTCTGGTTCTCGTATTTTTCCAAATGAATTTCATGATTGCATTTTCTATTTCTATAAGAAAAGACTCTGGGATTTTAATTGGGATTGCATTGAATCTGTATAACGTTTTGGGTAGTATGGCCATTTTAATTACATTGATTCTGCCTATCCAGGAACATGGGAGGTCTTTCCATCTTCTAAGATCTTCTTCAGTTTCTTTCTTTAGTGTCTTATAATTTTCGTTGTAGAGGTCTTTCACCACTCTTGTTAGATTGATTCCCAGGTATTTTACTTTTTGGAGGCTATTGCGAATGGAGTGGTTTTTCTGAATTCTCTTTCAGAGGACTCATTGCTGATGTATAGAAATGCATTTGATTTATGGATATTTATTTTATATCCTGAAACTTTGCTGAACTTATTTATCAGTTCTAGAAGTTCTCTGGTGGAACTTTTTGGATCCTCTAAGTATAGAATCATGTCACCTGCAAATAATGATAGTTTGAGTTCTTTTCCTATTCATATCACTTTAATTTCCTTTGTCTGTCTGATTGCTCTGGCTAGAGTTTCAAGGACTATATTGAATAAGGGTGGTAAGAGAGGGCATCTCTGTCTTGTTCCCGTTTTTAGAAGGAATGCTTCCAATTTTTCTCCATTTAGGATGATGTTGGCCTTTGGCTGAGCATATTTTGCTTTAACCATGTTGAGGTATGTTCCTGCTATCCCTAGTTTCTCTAGTGTTTTGAACAAGAAAGGGTTCTGTATTTTGTTGAATGCTTTCTCTGCATCAATTGATAGATTCATGTGATTCTTATCTTTAAGTCTATTGATGTGATGAATTAAGTGTATTGATTTCCGTATGTTGAACCAAACTTGCATCCCTGGAATGAACCCCACTTGATCATGATGTACTATTTTTTTAATGTGCTTTTGTATGCGATTTGCCAAAATTTTATTAAGAATTTTTGCATCTATATTCATCAGAGATATTGTCTGAAATTTTCCTTTTTTGATGTGTCTCTGTCTGGTTTTGGAATCAAGGTGATACTAGCCTCATAGAATGAGTTCGGAAGGGCTCCTTCCCTTTCTATTTTGTGGAATAATTTGAGGAGTATTGGGGTTAGTTCTTCTTTGTAGGTCTTTTAGAACTCAGCTGAGAATTCATCTGGTTCAGGGCTTTTCTTGGTTGGAAGGCTCTTGATGGCCTCTTCTATTTCCTTGCATGTAATTGATCTGTTTAAATCATGAATGACCTCTTGGTTCAGTTTGGGTAGGTCATATGTGTCTAGGAATTTGTCGGTGTCTTCAGGGTTTTCTATTTTACTGGAATATAAGTTTTCAAAATACTTTCTGATTATCCTCTGTATTTCAGCAGGGTCTGTCGTGGTGTTTCCTTTTTCATCACAGATTTTGGTAATTTGGGTTTTCTCTCTCCTTCTTTTTGTTAGGGTGGCTAAGGGTTTGTCAATTTTATTTATTTATTCAAAGAACCAGCTTTTTGTTTTATCAATTTTATTATTTCTTGAGTTTCAATTTCATTAATTTCAGCTCTAATTCTAATCATTTCCTGTATTCTACTTCTTTTTGTGTTGCTTTGTTCTTCTTTTTCTAGGGCTTTGAGTTGTATTGTCAACTCATTGATTTGCTGATTTTTAGTTCTTTGAATATATGAGCTTAGTGCAATGAACTTTCCTCTTAGCACTGCCTTCACAGTGTCCCAGAGATTTTGGTATGTTGTATCAGAGTTCTCATTTACCTCCAAGAATTTTTTAATCTCTTCCCTGATGTCTTCAGTTACCCATGCATTGTTCAATAGCAAATTATTGAGTCTCCAGGTGTTATAGTGGCTTCTTTTTTTAAAGCTGTCATTGATTTCAAGTTTCAGTCCATTATGGTCAGATAGAATGCAGAGTAGTATATCTATTTTTTTGTATTTACTAAGACTTGCTTTGTGGCATAGCATATGATCTATTTTGGAGAAGGAACCATGCGCTGCTGAGAAAAACGTGTATTTGCTTATTGAAGGATGGAATATTCTATATAGATCTATTAAGTCTAGATAATTGATTGTTCTATTAAGTCTTGTTGATTCTTTGTTTAGTTTTTGTTTAGAAGATCTGTGCAGTGGTGAGAGAGTTGTGTTAAAGTCCCCCAGCACTATTGTGTTGGGATCTCTTTGGTTTTTGAATTTGAGAAGGGTTTGTTTGACGACCATGGCTGCCCCATTGTTTGGGGTATAGATATTTAAGATTGTTATGTCTTGTTGATGTATGATTCCCTTACACAGTATGAAATGACCTTCTTTATCCTTTTTCACTAATTTTGGTTTGAAGTCTACTTTATCTGAGATGAGGATGGAAACTCCTGCTTGTTTACGCGGTCCATGTGAGTGATAAATTTTTTCCATCCTTTCATCTTCAATCTGTGAGAATCTCTTTCCATGAGATGAGTCTCTTAGAGGCAGCATATTGTTGGGTCTTTTTTTTTAAGCCAATCTGCCAGTCTGTATCTCTTAATTGCTGAGTTTAGGCCATTGACATTCAATGTTACTATGGAGACATGGTTTGTATTTCTAGAAATTTTGGTTTATTCTTGTTTTTTAACTTGACTTGGTTTCTCTTTTGATTGCCTTTAGTGTAGCTCCTCCCTCTGCAGGTTTTCATTGTTGTTTATCATTTCGTCCTCATGGAATATTTTACCAAGAATGTTGTTTAGTGCCGGCTTTCTTGGTATGAATTCTTTTAATTTTTGTTTATCTTGGAAGGTTTTTATTTCATCATCAAATCTAAAACTTAGTTTTGCTGCATATGAAATTCTTGGTTGGTAACCACTGTCTTTTAGCACTTGGTATATGCTTTGCCATGATCTTCTTGCTCTCAGGGTCTGGGTTGAGAAGTCTGCAGTGATCCTAATTGGCTTCCTTCTATATTTAATCTGTTTCCTTTCTTTTGTGGCTTTTAGGATTCTCTCCTTGTTCTGAATGTTAGGTATTTTCATTATGATGTGTCTTGGTGTAGGTCTGTTGTGATTTTGAACATTTGGTGTCCTGTATGCCTCTTGAATTTGATTATCCAATTCATTCTTTATATTTGGAAAGTTTTCTGATATTATTTCATTGAATAGGTTGTTCATTCCTTTGGTTTGGAATTCTATGCCTTCCTCTATCCCAAAAATTCTTAAGTTTGATCTTTTGATGTGATCCCCTAGATCTTGGATGTTTTGTTCATGGTTTCTTACCATCTTCACTGTGTGGTCAACTCTGTTCTCAAAGTTAAATATTGTATCTTCTTCTCCGAGGTTCTATCTTCCAAATGGTCTAATCTGTTGGTGATACTCTCCATTGAGTTTTTGATTAGGTTTATTGTTTCTTTTATTTAAAGAATTTCTGTTTGGTTCCTTTTCAGATACTCTATCTCCTTATTGAAGTGACCTTTTACTTCCTGTATTTGCCTGTGTATCTCTTTATCAAAATGGTCCTTTGCTGACTGGGCTTGCTCTCTTATATCATTCTTTAGGTCACAGAACATTTTAATTATGTATATCCTGAATTCATGTTCTGTCATTTCTTCTGCTGTACTGACCATGGATTCTAATATTGAAGAATCTTGGTTTGTTTGAGTCATTTTCTTCCCTTGTTTTTTCATGATGTTTGTGTGTCTTTCCTTCTCTGTTGATCCAAGTTGTTAGAATTTTTACACCTATATGTGTATAGATTCCCTGCAGGGTTTCAATACAACTCTTTTATAGGGGGGATCAATATTGGTTGATCGCAATGCAAGGAATATATATATTCAAACCAAATAGCTCCTAACAGCTCCCAAATACATTTACAGATTAGTCACGATATACACCAATTATGAGTTCTTTCACAACCTACTATGTAACCAATAAGTTTGCACAAGTGTCTATAGTTCCTATTGGTGGGCTAGGGACACTGGAGGGTGGGGTGTAGGATAGACTATTGGGGTAGTAGGAAGTGAATATATGGTTATTAGATCTTAGAAAGCATGAAAAAGGAATCCAAGAGAGGCTGGCTATTACTAGAGAGGGCAACAGTGAGTTGGGGAGGACCAGTAGGGAGGAAGAGATGAAGGGTACAGCAATAAGAGATGATAGCAAGAAAAATAAAACATATGTAAGTGGGAGATACAGGACTATGTAGTACCCCTCCAGTATTTGGTTCAGAAATCCCAATCTACTATATCCTACTGTAAAACAAATCTTTGGGTTCACAACTGTTGGGGATTAGAGGGTAGGAGAAGAGTGAGAGAGAAAAGAGGGGAGGATAGAGAAAGAAAGGAAAGAACAGAGAAATAAAACAAAAAGATTAAACAATAGAAATATTAGGAGAAAAAGATAAAGGATAAAATGAAAAGTGAGAGTAGATAAAAGTAGAAGAAAAGAAAAAAAAGAAAAAAAAAGAGTCTCAACGTGAATAGACAGGTATGGTTCCTTTCACCTCCAGTAGGTGGCATTGTTCGTTGCTTGCTGGACTTTCTCCGCTGGTGTCTTGGGTGTGGGTTTCACAACCTGGTGAAATTCTGGGTCACTGGCGAAGCCGTGCATCAAAGATTATACAGAGTTGCTGTCCAATGTCCCCCTTAGACTAGGCTCTCCAGAGACTTGGGGTAGCAGTCTCTGGTCTCCTGTTTTCTGGGCCCCTGTGGAAGTTCCTTTTAGCAGATCTGCGCCCTCCGCTGCTTTTGCCGTTGCTCAAGCACTCTGGAATGGAACTGGGGCGGACCCAAGCCGCCTTTGTGTTGAGCTGTCTCACCTGGCGTCTGTGGTGTGTCTCCTACCCTGAATTTACACTCCCCAGTGGCTGGCTGCTTGGGCCATCGGCCTACGCGAGCCACTGCTGTGGACCCTGTGTGGTTGCGTGGGCGCTGGAGCCAGGTATCTCGTGTAGAAGCAGTCCCGCCCAGGGCGAGCCCTGAGTTGGGGCTCCGAGCCACCGCAGCCACTCTCCGCCACCACTGCTGGAGTCACGCTATGGCAGTGTCTGCTGGCCCTGCTTACATGTGCAAGTGAAATTTCCTGTGGGAGTAGCTGTAGGGTGCTGCCCAAAAGCTGAGTTGGAGAAGTTGTTACCGCAATTTTTGATCTTTTTTTTGGTGAGACTGACCACTGCTTCCCTCTAAGCTGCCATCTTGCCCCGCCTCCCCAAGATCCTTAATTTTCATGAGAAAAAAAGAAAGCTGCAGAGCACAGTGGTGCATACTTGTAAACCCAGTGGCTCATGGAGGCTAAAGCAGGAGGATTGGGGGTTCAAATTCAGCCTCAATTACTTAAAGGTGGCCCTAAGCAACTCAGCAAGATGGTATCTCTAAATTTAAAAAAAAAAAAACAACAAACTGAAGATGTGGCACAGAGGTTAAGTGCCCTGGGTTCAATCTCTGGTACCAAAAAAATTGTTGTTTAGGGGGCTGGGTTTGTGGCTCAATGGTAGCACGCTTGCCTCGCATGTGTGAGGTACTGGGTTTGATTCTCAGCACCACATATAAATAAATAAAATAAAGGTCCATTGACAACTAAAAAAAAAATTTTTTTTAAAGTTGTTTAGAAAGGTAAGAAAAAATGCGCTATTATATAATTTGAGAGCAGAGAATATTTCAAGATGTAGAAAGTTAAAAATTAAAAATTACCGTTTTATTTGGACACAAAAATTTATTTAAAAGAATAGTTTTACTAGTATTGTAAATATTGAATTCGATTTGAAGTAGGTAAAAGAGAATAAACATAAATAATTGGTAGATTAGTACTTAGTGCAGTGATTCTAGAGAGGTAGCAAATGAGATCTGGAGGACCATTTTTTGAATGTTAATTTGCCATATCTTGTAATGTTTTTTGAGCCATTATCAAAATAAAAATTTTGCATAGTGGACCCATTATCAAAGTAAACAGTTTTATGTTTGAATTTCTGTAGTTTCATTTATCCTGTGCTCTTTCATGAGTCACTTTTGTGTAGTTGAGTCACAATTTAAGTACACTCTAAGAATTTTATCTACCTCAAAATGTTTTTGTGGAAATAAAGGATATTGAATAATAAAAAAATTATATAATTCATAGTATATATTCAATCACATGTAAATTCATTTAGGAATATGGCAGAAAATTTTATTTGATTTTTTAAAAATCAAATCATTTATGTTCCTAGTATGACTAACAACACAAAAAATCATCAGGAGGACCTAACTTCAACTGTTTTCAGTTGTTGTAGACATTGAAATTTTATGTCCTCTTTAGATCAATGCCTCCACTTTCAGGAGAAGATAAAAGCTAGCTAAATTTTCTAAGTCATTCTAAAATTTCCAAAAGACACTTTAAATGCTAAAAGTATTATATATCTAACTTAAAAATCTGAAATGGATAATCCCAAGAAATTTTCTTAGTAGTTAAAAAGTTGCATTAGCCCAAATCTTTCTTGGATATATAGCTTCTGACAAATTATACAAATAAAAATTGGTGAAAAGTTACATACAGTAAAGTAGTCCTTGCTATTACTGGGAAACTGTTAATAGAACAGGGAAGAATTAAATCCTCAGAAATTAAAATAAAGATAAGGCAGACAAATATTTATTCTTAAAATTCAAAAGGAGGAAAGCTTCTAGGATTATAGATAAGGTTTTTATAAGGTCTTTGCATTAAAATATTTATGGAGAGAATTAAAATTTAAAGCTTTATCATCTATTTAGAACTTTTGAATGTGTGTTTATTTTGAAAATGAGTTGATCATATCACTTGCATATAGATAGCCATAGATAGTTGTGGATTGAAAAAGAGGAAAATTGGTGATATCTCTTCAATACAAGAGGGACACAATGATTTTCCTCCTTTTCTTCTAAATTCCACCATCACCTTTTGTTTAGCTAACAATGATTTTGCAGCTATATACAAATCCCATGTGAAATGGCCCTGATTTCATAGTCCTGGGCTAAAATGTTTACTAAATATTACAAAAATGGGTAGTATTTGCCTGTTTTGTGCTGACTGACAAAATAGGTAAATTTATTCTATATGTGTAAAATGATATTTAAAATTAAGTACATTTATCTTCAAGCTAAGAAAAATCTCAAAAGCACTCCTTGAAAAGAAAATGTTCTTATAAATGTTCTTATAAATTCTTATTTATAAACATATTCACTTTGTCCTTAAATACTCAATATAATAATAACAACAATAAAGTTGCATACTTTTGTCAAAATAAGTATTTAAATTCTAACTGCTTCCATAGAAACTTAGTTCCCAAATCAAGTCTGTGACCAGCATGTGAGTCTCAGTACTACTGCCAGAGGGTTTGAGTTTTCCATTTAAATTTGTCCCTCTCATTGTGTGACATTAAGTAACTTAATGTCTATATTTGAAAAATATCGCAGGGATATAATATCAAAAGATCTATATGGATATTGCAATTCTGTAAATAAAATTTCTGTCTTCTCATTTTTATAATTCTGTAACCAAAAGCTTGGTCCTTGATGCCATATGCCGAAGAGAAGTTCTTGAGAAAAATGGAAAAGAAGGTTTATTGCTTTGCTAGCAAAGGAGAAATACAGGGGACTCCTGTCCCAAAGGCTGTGGTTTTGCCCATCTGCAGGAACAGGGGACTTTTATAGAAAGCAGTCTATCGTGAGCGCCACAATTTATAATTACTCGGAGGCGGATTGTCTTTAAATGCAAGCATATATTTAATCACACCAATCATCAAATATAATCAATTAATGTAGAAAGTATTGAATGTGTTGGGACACCCCAATTAGCATTTAATGTGCACTAATTAAACACTATAAGCAAGCCATGCTCTCCTAGAGCAACTAAACACTACAAACAATTTACACAATCCTAGGGCAACCATGAGCCCCAAAATACCTCTGGTGCCACATGACTTCTCTTAGCCAAAGAGCAGACGCTGTCTTTGGTGGTTCTCTTGATTCTAAGCAGGCATGACTAAACATGTCACGGGCTGCTGTTCCTTATGACCACCAACTTGGTGAATTCCAGCATGTCCAGGCATATCTATGGCGTATGCTCCTTACAAAGTGATTCAGAGAAAATGAGATTAGGAGAGATCAGGAAGAAGATGATCAGGGAAAAGAAGATCAGGGAGAAATGTAGGGAAAAGAAGATTGGGAAAAAGAAAAAGAAAACGTGATTTTCAAAGCCACAAGGGATATAGTCAAAGTATCAAGTGAAACCCTGTTACAATTTTATTGCCACATCTTCCTTGAATTTTCAAATGGCTGACAAGAGAATGCTTAGACGGGGAGAGAGTTGAGGGCCTAATCACTCAAATGATTGATCTGCCAATCTGAGGGGGGGGGGGATGTAAAAAACATAATAGAATTAACTTTAACTCTCACTTAGCATAATTAAAGAAACTTCAGGAATTTTTCTTGAATACTAATATCCTATTGTCTTCTTTCTGATTGGTCTTGCAAGGTTTTAGTTTTATATAATTTTAACCATGAAGTAATTATAATTTTCAATCACTGTCATGAAGCTAACTAGCATACATATATGCTTCTTGATGTTTATGGGGGGTCATTTTCCACCCCATATTCTCACTCTTCTTCCTGAAGTATTTTCTTTATTAATTCTTTCAGTGCAGGCCATAATGTATTAAAATAACTTATCTTTGTATGTCTAAATATTTTGCTCTTAATTTTGAGTGGAAGTTTAAATGGTTTATAATCTTGGACTTACGTTCTCTCAGTTTCACCAGGATGTTTATTCTTTATTGTCTGTCAGGTAGAAAGTCTGTGGCCAACCTAATTTAATTTGCTTGCACATGATCTCTTTCTCTCTGATAGTTTTTAATAGCTTCTGTTTATCAGTGATGAAATTCAAATTTACTACAAAATGTGTGGTTGTAAACATATCTTCCTTGTTTTGCAGACTGTTCTATGAATTACTGACTTAAATTCTGCATATATCCAGCTACTTTCTGTACAAATATTGTCTGTTACTTTATTTTTCATAGTAATTGGAACATTAAAGTCCATCACACATTATTTAAAAAATAATTTTGGCACTCTGGACATTTAGAAGATAGAGAACATCAAAAACTTTTTGAAATTTGCCATTTTTCCCTTCTCTGTTTCACATCAGGGTTTATTCCCCTTACCATGCCTGCATGTGTTTATTAGAATGTTTTTGCAGTAAAGCCATATTATCATTATTATTATTTTTACTTAGAGTGAATTTGTATTAAGATTATTTATTTTGTAGACTATTTGTGTTACATTCAAATATCGCCATTCAAATATCACCATTATAATAGCTAGAATTTTTGTTTCCTACTGAATTTGTGTGGTGTTTCTGTGTTTGATTTGTTTGTTTTTCACTCACTTCTTCAACTAACTTTTGCAGTTGCCTCAGATTGGATGTCTGAGAACTCTGTCCAGAAATAACATCTGCAGTGGCATTTGTGGTTTATTCTTTACAATAACCTTGGATCTTTCTCAGTCCTCTTGACTCTAAGTAATGCCAAACCTCTGGGGTGATGATGAATTCAGGGAGATTGTGCATGTTAATGGAGTCCTTGATTTTTCTATTATACAGTGATGCCAGAGTAAACTGGAGGTCCCCTGTTTTTGGCTCCTACCAATGATTTCAACAAGTTAAAAGAACTAATAGAGCCGCATGCTGAAATAATTGTCTAACACAAAGGTTCAAATGAGCCTTTTCATAATTCATCTTTTTTTTTCCTTATTTTATCTGAAGCACAAATCACTCCTTTATTCCTTTTAAATTCTCCCCACAAGGTAGAACAGGCAAGGCTAATTGTTGTTATTTTTTTCTTTTAATTAATGGCTTTTTAAACTCATATAATTCTATTAGCAAAATATGTAGTCATAGAGTCAAGATGAAATATATTATTGAGTATTAAAATTGTCTTGGAAAGCTTGAGAAAAAAATTTAAAGTCTTCCTTTTCTATATGTAATCTTGCTTTTGACATCTTTCAGTCTGTAAGTTATAAAAACACACATTATTTTGTAGTTCTCCTTGGTGTTTCCTTTGTTATTGGTGGTAGATGGTGGTGGATTTTAAATTATTTTTCCTTCAATCTTTTTTGTTGTAATAGATTGCTGACCATAAGGGATTCTCCTGGAATCAGCTACCTTAAATTCTTTCATTACTAGTAGTTTACTTACTTTACCTACTCACTGTCTCTCCCCTATGACCAATATTTCCTACTCAGAAGGTGACATTGAGAGAATCACAGATCCAGGCACTTAACTAGCTGATTGTCTGGTTCAGTTCTTAGTTATATTGGCTGTGTTATTTGTCCCCTATTTCTCTAGGCTCTAAGTCAACTTAAATCCAAAATCCAACTCACAGCCTTTTTCTCCTCTTCAGTGCACATGTTAGGATCTTGATCCTACCTGAATGTTTGGCCCCAAGCCTTGAGTCTCACCACTTTAGGGGGCATTTATTCTCTGTCATCTATATTCTCTTTACTTGGGAAATCTGAGTTCCCAGCCAGCTCTTTCAGAGTCTAACAACCCTCAGATTTAATCCATTACTCCTTGAAAAATTTCTGATTCATGGAACTGTGGATCTAATTTTTGACCTTTTTTTGTTTTGATATTTGTCATTGCTATGTGTTTGCAGTACAGTGTCTATGTTAAAGTCTGAGCCAAATGCCCAGACATGCCCAGTTCAGTTAATTTTCAATGTCTCTTATGATTATTTGTTTTTAATAGATGTTTAAAGCTTCTACTCACAGTTTTGTTATCTTTGAATATTTTCCTCATGCTATCTCTACTCCAGAGCATCCTTTCTTCTGACTATGGATACTACATGAAATGTTTCCTTTATATTTTATACTTATGCCCATAATTTTTACTTTCTTCTTCAGCTCTTCACTTTATGATTGAATGTTTAATTTAGTCACAGTGCAATGTATTTACACACTTACATAATTTATATCACATAATATACATGTACAATCCAAGTCCTTATGTAATTTAACTGTATAAAACATTTTTGAAATGCAGTTTACATGAAATATGTTACACATGATGAAGTTATCTTATTTTGTATACAGCCAAGGATTTTTTTCCCCTTGACTAATGAGTCTCACTATGGACTTTAACTCATCTGGCTCATAAATACTTACACTCATAAAAAATTTTTATCTTCAGTTACTAATATAAACCTACATTTCTCTATAAAGATTTTGGACCAATGAGAATGGTATGTGTCTTCCAAAGTATTTGTCATTGTTGCTACTGATTTGGGGAGTAATCTTTTTGAAAAGGTTGTTTTAACATTTTGTGTAAGAAAGGAAAACTTTAGAAAGTGGATCAACCTTTTTATAAAGACTTACGTGCAAGGTTTAGAATACTCATTGACATTTAAAAATTGTGAAAAATCTAATTTTATATTTAGAACTTTTAACATTATTTTCTAAAACCTTTTATAAATGTCACCTCCTACTGATGTCATCTCTTATTAGCTATTAACAATCTTACAAAAAACTAGGTGTATATAAGTTCATTACCCATTCTATTGACAATCTAAATATAAAATATACAGCATTTTCTCTTAGAGAAATTGGATTGTTAATATATATTATATGTTCCTGTTTTTCTGGAATGTACCTGTATGCTATTTCCATTTGCTATAATTGTGAGTTTTCTGCAGCTCAAGATTTCTTATATCATTTTAAATTTAAATATCAAAATACAAAACCAATCATCTATCTTATCTTTTGTACATCTATATTTCAAATAACTACTTGAAAATAAACATTCCAGATACTGAATCAATGTATATGCATACTTTTTGGTAAGGCCCATATTTAAAGGATTAAACCTAATGTTAGAAGACTTTTTCATATATGATAAAGGTATTTCATTTAAAAAATACTGATATTTCAAATACAACATATCTTTGTCTGTTATGCTAGTCCTCTAAGATGGTCATAATTCATATTGATCTCACTATTCTTGATAAAGGAAATGAAATCCAGAACATGGCATTGCATGCAAAGATGCAGACAAGGTTTGAATATAAAATAATTTTAATGGCCATATTTTCCTTGATAAAAGATATGCTATAATTAGTTTTGGTTTTACAAAATGACATGAAGAGAATGCTGAAAAGAAAAAGCAAAACCATAGTCCAAGATCATCTGTCTGCTGACCTGCCCTCTGCCATGTCTGCCCTTGCACTCTTTCAACAGCTAAGGTCACATTATATGATATGCATCAAATATTTTCTCCCATGTGAATAACATTCCCTCCTCCTAGAAAGCTCTTCCTAAAGATTTCCCCATCACTATTTCATCCCATTATACAGGTCTTTTTGTCATTATGATCTCATCAGAAAATTGACCCCTGATCATTCTATCAAAAATAATTAATATTATTAGCACATATTTACCACTGTCTTAATTTCTACAAGATATACTATCTTAAGAAAATTTACTATGCCTTCTATTCTTCAGTATGTACTGTGTAACTTTCCCACTAGAACATAAAGTCCTAAGAGAACATTTTTGTATCCTTAAAATAATGTTATGTCCAATCAGTAAATATTAAAAAGAAATTGTAGCCATTCTTAAGGAAATTAAGACTTTCTACTGATTAGATTTTCTGCTAATCCTTTGAGTTTGATTAAGTCAAACAGAGTCTCCATCCCCCAAATTATTCTTCTGCAAAAGGAGAGACAGTAGAAAAAATATGTCTAGACTACTTATTTCCTAGAATTGTTTCTGGCCTATAATGAGATAACTGTGGAAAAATGTCTTGAGAATTGTAAAACAATATAGACATATAAAATATCATTGTCCAGATTTGCCATCAACTTGCTGAGTGTCCTGTAATATCTCCCAGAATTTACATTTACACAGTTTTGACTGCCATTGAGCTCCCTGGGTCTTGAGGATGACAAATTCAACCATTATTATTAGATTCGACTTTGTTGTATCTAAGTTTTATATTAAAAGATAATGTGCAAACAATTAGACAGCAAGACTAGGAACATATGAGAAAGCTGGGGGCTATGGAAGAGCAGCTGTGAACTTTTACATTTGATCAGTAGAACATTTACTCACCACAGAAGTATTAGCGATATATCTAACATATGAGTTTATAAAACCAAGTGTATATGACATATTTAACAAGCACTCTTCCATATGAGGAAAAGAGTTCATATATATATATGAAAAGAGAGAGGTGTGTGTGTATGTATATATATGTATATATAGTCATTTCGATGTAATATATGCACAGGTATTAGCAGGGGACAACAAAATATATGAACAAGCTATAATTCAAAAAGTAATTATTTCCTTACACAATGATAACTCTAGATGTAAATTGGTAGGACTTGATAGGGTACTTGTTGCACAACTCTGCTGACTCATACTTTTTAATTCTTACATGATATTGACTGAAGTAGAAAAGTAGCTTCATAGAAAATATTGCTTGCAATAGTTGATATAAAATATGCATTGTTTATTATTCTGTATCAATGAATTACTAGAAAAGTTCACCTTGAAGTTAAATACACAATATTTTTAAAACATAAAACTTTTAATGATAAATTAGCAAAGAAAGGGTAAACATTATTTATCTTTTGAAGAAATATCCATTCTTCTTTCACTCAGCATATTTAACTTAATATGATTCTTTACGTATTGTTTTAAACTAATTTTCGTATGGTGCTATGAACAAACTTATCCCTGTATTCATATTAAATCAAAGGCTTGCAGCACATATTGTCATAACCAAAACAGAGATTAGACATGTTTGTTCATACTCCATTTGGACAAGGTGATTACTTTTATGCCTCAAGAAAATACAGTTGCACAGGCTAGTTGTAGTCTAGTGTCTACTCCAATGTCTCCATCATAAACAACAAGGTGAAAAATTAAGAAATTATTTTTCAATTATATGTATTATTTCCTAAAACTTTCTCTCCAATTTAAACCTCAAAAGTATTATTATTTACCATTTCACAGAAGTTATGGCTTCCTGACTCACCAGCTGTGCCTGTCATGTGGAGCAGCTTTATCTTGAGTATTGTGTCTCTTATTTACCTCTATAAGGTATTGTGAAGCAAAATTCAAATTTACTAAATTTTGTAAACTTTTTTTTTCAAAAAGTCAACATCTGACTACTGTCTTTCCATATGGAAGAAGTTTATAATTTTCTTTGCTAAATTAAATACTCTTGATCCTTTTGGATTAGTAGAGTTCAAGTAGAAGTTCAACTTTCCAATTCAGTAGCATTTGCTGGTATTTATAACAAATGTGATGTGAATTTAAATTCTATTTAGTAAGTTGTTTTCATAACAGAAAAGTTATCTTTGTAATCAGCAATTATTCAATTAAAACTTCTAAGAAAAAGCCCACTTTAATATTATGGGCCTAGGTCTAGAAAAGACTATGGAAGCCAGACAGGATGGTGCTACACACCTGCGATCCCTACTACTTGTGAGGCTGGGGCAAGAAACCACAAGTTGGAGGCCCATCTGGGCAATTTAGTGAGGCCTTGTCACAAAATAAAAATAAAATAAAATAAAAGGCTGAGTATGTAACTCAGAGCTAGAACATTCCTGTGTTCAATCTCCAGTACCAAAAACAAGCAAACAAACAAAAAAATGAAAAGTATAGTTTTTCATGGGTTAGATCAGGGTCTGGGGAATCTAAAGAAATGTCTGGGCATTTTATTGGTGACTCAAGTCAGAATGACAGCTATAAAAGGAAGGAAAACATATAGCCTGATCACTTTGATTTACTTTAAGCACATTTCATCTGACAACATTCCCAAGTCAATTCTTGAATTCATGTATAATTACCTAGTAAGCCCTAACTAAAATAATGAATATTATATTGGAAACAAGGTAGTGAATTTGAGAAGCAAGAGGGACCTCTGCAACCACAGGCATTTAAGGCTGTCCACTTCCTGGGGAAGGGTGAATATTTAGGAAGTAAAGACTAAGGAAAGATAAACATACTGCTGGAGAAATTTCACAAAGATGAATATATTTATCTCAAAGATTATGTCTGCTTCCAATAGTAACAGACTGAAAGTGGAATGATTTTGAAATATATCCTTTTATGTTCTTACACTATGTTGATATTTATATTCACTAATTTATGTTTTGTAACCTGAAATATTAATTTTGAGTATTTAATCAGGTGGAATCTAAGAAAAGAATCACAGATGAATATGGAAATATTGGCCTTGTTCCATATTTAAAACTATCAAATCTATAATCATATTAAAACATCAGTAAATACTTTGCATCATTATTTTTTAATGTTTATCATTTGAGGCATATTTTTACTTAGTAATTGATTTATTACCTTCCTTCTATATACTCAAAAAACACAAAGTTACACATAAACTTTATAAAGAAAAGAAAAAGCATTTCAACATTAGCAAACCTTCCACATATTGTTTTGAACTCAGAAGCTTTGAAAGGCCAACCAGTTACAGGAGTAAGCCATAGTGGATGACCAAGAGAAAAGCAATCACATGTGTCAGTGGCAGCCTTCAAATGGTGACTTATTTTTCCTAAGAATACTAACAAAAGTTGTCAGTTTTAGAAACAAAGGTCTATAACCTGATACTTTATAAGCAGGTTTTATGAGTGATGGTGATGGTACATTGCAATCATGAACTCAAGATGCAAGTTGAGTATACAAATTAACAGTTAAAACTATCATTCAGTATTTAATTATTCAATATTTGAATAACAAATTTTAAATCTATTTGCTCCAGTGTCTTCTAACCTCCATTGTTTCTGTTGAGATCTAAACTGCCTGTTTTAGTTATTGTGACTTTAAAATCAATATATCTTTCCACCTATGGTCATCTCTATGATTTTCTTTTTGTTTTTGGCTTCTTCATAGCTTGAATATGCTGCGCCTAGGTGTAGTTCATTTTAGATTTGTTTCCCCTGGGATATACAATAGTGTCTTTTGAATCTGTGTGTTGAGGTGTTTCATCAGTTCTAAGAAATAAAAGGCTGTTATAGCCGGGCGCTGTGGCTCAAGCCTGTAATCCCAGCACTTAGGGAGGCTGAGACAGGAGAATCGTGAGTTCAAAGCCAACCTCAGCAAAGGCGAGGCACTAAGCAACTCAGGGAGACCCTGTCTCTACATGAAACACAAAATAGGGCTGGGATGTGGCTCAGTGGTCGAGTGCCCCTGAGTTCAATTACCAGTACCAAAAAAAAAAAAGAAAGAAATAAAAGACTGTTATCATTTCAAATGTTTCTTTTCTTTCATTTGCTCTCTCAGTTTCTTTTAGAACTCTAAATGGAAAGAGCTCACACTCATTCAGCATCCCATATATCTCTTATGCTTGTGATTATATGTGTGTGTGAGTGTGTGTGTGTGTGTACATGTTTTATTTTTTTAATTAGTTTAAATTCAGCCAATATATTTTCTACCCTCTGATACTGCAGTGTAACACTGTTCTGCTTTTAATCTATCTATACAATGGATACAATGGATTCATCTGTTGTTAAGTCCATCTGTTTGTTTGTTTGTTTGTTTTGGTACTGGGGATTGAACTCAGGGGCACTCAACCACTGAGTCATATCTGCAGCCTTATTTTGTATTTTGTTTAGAGACAACATCTCACTGACTTGCTTAGTGCTTCCCTGTTACTGAGGCTGGCTTTGAACTTGCAATCCTCCTGCCTCAGCCTCCTAAAATGCTGGGTTTACAGTCATGCACCACTCTGCCCGACTGAAATATTCTTTAAGTTTTTATGTCTTATGAAGAAATTTTCTTTAATTTTTATTTTATTAGTGTATTATAGTTAGATATAATGATTGGATTCATTTTGACAAACTTTTACTTGCATGAAATTTGATTCACTCCATTTCAGTCCCCAGTGCCTTCCTTTTCCCTCCCTTCACCTCTCCCTCTCCTCCTCTTCTCCTTCTTCTGCTCTACTGACCTTCCTTATACTTGTTCATTTATTTATTTTTGATTGGTGCTTATAGATATACATAAAGGTGAAATTCACTGTGATATATGTATAGATGCTCATAGTGTAGTTTCCTTAAATTCATTCTGCATTTCCTCCCTTTTTTCAGTCCTTCTTTCTTCTTGATTTCTATCTTCTACTATCTTCTCCTCCACTTATCTTGCCAGTACCTTTATGATATCTAATTCCCCTCCACAGTTTTATCTTCATTTTTCTCTAGCTTCTGCTAAAGAAATGAGAGAAAGCATTCAATCCTTGATTTTCTGGGTGAGCTTCTTTCACTTAGCATGATATTCTGTACTTCCATTCATTTACCAACAAATGATTTCATTTACTTTATAACTAAGTAAAACTCCAGGAAGAAACTTTCATATGAAGGTGGGGGAATATGAAGAAAGTTAATGGTGTATAAGAATCTAAAATGTGTCATTTTGCATATCTCATTTAATCCAGCCCTTTTTGGTAATAGTGTTCCCTTTTATAGTTAAAAATAATGATGCGTGTAAAGTATTTGTCTTTCAGCAGTTCATTCAGGTAGTATCAGAAGTTACATTGCAACCAAATATGCCTGACTTGGTCCTGCATGCTATTCAATGCACCATAATTTAAATTTCACCAACTTGAGGCACACTGATTCCAACAAATATGCTCCATCTATACTTAGAGCACTAAAACTAATCTGAGAATGACTTTTATTCACATGGAGGGTAAAAGGATATTTCGTATGTATTTCTGAGCCACTGACTTTGTTATATTAATCCTGTTTAGATATGATTTATTTTAATTTAAATAGTTGTTTTTCTCCTGTTTGCTAATGAAGAAACTATAAATGTACCTCCTATAAGTTCCTTGTTGATTTTTGAATCATCTTATGCTATAAGGTTAAATTTTATAAAATGTGCTTTTCTTACTAAATTCATTTTCAACCCATCATCACTCTGTTTGCTTTGCTTATCTATCATTTTTTATTTGATTATAGAAATGACAGGAACCTCATTTAAAGCATTAGAAAGATTAATACTAACTCCAACATGGAGTGTTTTTATAGTTCATTTACTAGAGGCCTTATATATTTCTTTAAAATACTGCTAAAATTTATCAGTTAAACTAAAAATTCATAACAATTCTTAACATATGAGTAATTCATATTAATATTAAATGAATATTTATTATTTATTTATTTATTAATATTAATATTTATTAATATGTATTAATATTAAATTAAATATGATATTTAATATTAATATAAAAAACTTAGATTATATGAATTACTTAGACCTCTTTGCCCAAGTGAGAGGACTGTAGGGACATCTATCTCATAGTTTTGGAATCATAACTAAGAGAAATTATGTAAATAAAATTATAGGTGATTTTATATGTTATATAATATGAGTTTTTTGTACTGAATTACCAAAACAAACTACACATTCTTTTTGGTAAATTTCTCCATACTTTTTAATTAAGGAATAATTTATAATAGTAGCTTCTGACAAATATACATTCTTTTATTAACTTAAAACAAGTTGGAGGCCTGCAGTCCCATCATAAATTGCATTTCAAGAGGATGTGATGGAGTTTCTTTTTTAATTTAATTGAAATACCAATTTCAAATACAGGTTAAAAGAATCTGTTTATTTTCTTTCTTTATTCATTATCATCATGGGAAGAGTGGCTTATATCCTAATAGCAGAATCTTGGATCAGTGTTAGACTGCCATAAACAAACCAACAGAAAAATGTCTCTTCTGAAGATTCCCTTCCCAAATGGCTGCATTTAAAACAATTCTGATTTTCAACCAGCATATAGTTATACTGTCTGCTAGTTCTTGCATTATCAATTTTGAAGCTAGATGTAGCTATAGAAGAAATATTCAAAATATGTATTAAGTATAATATTGGTACTCTTATCATTTTCAAAATTACCCAAGTTCACTTGTAAAGACATTTTAATAAAATACAGATTATGTCCTGATCTCTGAATTATCTATTCCAACTCTTCCAATACACATAAAATAATATTTTAAACCAATCATCTTTTCTTTCTGCAGAAAAAATTTATTTTTATTATTAAAAATAATAAAATTATAAATTATCACAGAAGACTTTAAAAATAGTGGTTTGAAAAAAAAGATCACTTTTATCACCCTGAAGTTGAAGGAAAGTAACAAGTATTTACTTAGTGCCTACTTAATCCAAGATTGCACAAGATGAGGAAAAAGAGAGGGGAAGTAAGTGAGAGAAGGAGGAGGAGATGAAGGAGGAAAAAAGATGTTTAAGACACTCTCCATTCCAGTGGAGTACTCACAGATTACTCAGACAAGAAAATCAGACAAGATATTATAGAATATGACAAAGGCCAGAACTGTTATGTATAAAATGCTATAGGAATATCAAGGAAAGAGGAATTACTATACTAAATAAATTTAGAAAGATTTAAAAGAAGGCAAGATATTCTAGCCAGTTTAAAAATAAGCATCAGAGTTTGCCACAACCTGCATAAATACACAAAGGAAGTGAGGCTAAGGTTGAGATCTATGAGACAAGAGAGAATTCATATCATGCATCAGGTACTGAAAAAAATCACTATTATTATACAATTCCCATCATAAATAGTTAAGGAATCTAGATAGAAAACAGAAATGAGGATATCATCTTGGTTACATCAGATCTGCTTTTGAATACCACACTCTTGCAAGCATAGAATCTACCCAAATGATTTCCTTGAATACACTCATTTTTCTAAAGGTAAAAAATAAGAGCATATCTAAAACTTGATCAGAAGAATTAAGAAAACAAACATGATCAATAGCCTTCATGACAAATACTATATCCTAGTCATTATTCTTAATTTTCACCAAGGATTTATACTCAATAAAGATTAGAAAGTGGCATGCACTAGTGTAATCTAGGATACAAATTCCACCAGCAATGACCTCTTCACTGTCTGTCTTTGAGACATTATTCAACACATTGTTTTTATGAGTCAAGGTGGAGAACTTTCTCAATTCCTTATAAGGGTCGTGGTTTGCAACCAGTCTAGAGGTATGCGGTATATGCAAGCAGAAGTTCTTAAATGGATGTTGGTAAGAAGACACATGATGACGTTGCTCCTCTGTGACAAGTGTTGCAAATGTTGAGCCATGTCTTGAAAACATCAATTTCAGGTCATTTTTAGAAAGAAAGGCAATGAGTTGAAACATTTCCAAATACAAAAATGTGTGCATTTTATAGCAGGTTAGTAGATCTCACAGCATGCTAGGTGATTAACAGCATGTGACACAATGATGTAAGTGTCGTGAATGTGTTTACATACCATAATGTCAATACTCTATTATTCTGGTGCCTCGACAAAGAAATCAAGATTACTGAGCATATTTGGACTGTGTCCATTCTGGATTTCAAATAGTTTTGGCTATTTATCAAAATCTTGCTTTTTCAATAATATTTTTGACTCAATCCACTTAAATAGTTTCCTTTTTTACACCTAAACATGTATGTATACTTGCATCTAATGTACCTGTGAATGTATATATTTGTCATGAAATAATCATGGAATTATGGTGTATCCTAGATTCAGTACTTTCAGTTAAGAGAAATAAAGGAAAATGACATTATTATTGTCTCTGTCTATTTTTTCCCTTTTTTCTACTTTATCAATTCTGAAAAAATCTCAACATTCATTACTTTGCTCTCTTCTTCTCATATTTCAAAATTTCCACCTTTTTTTTTCCTTTTGATTGAATCCTTAAAGCCTTCAATAATAGATGAATAGTAAGTGCTAAAAGTAAGGGGTTTCTTGGGTGTGGGGACCTGTGGAGACTATGTGGACTATGTGGATTTTATTTTCCAAAACTGTGAACAAAGTCCTCTATCTTTAGTGAGTCTGTTTCTCCTTCTGTATCTATCACTAGTAAATTGATCATACTAGTATTACTATTTCACTTTTTTCTGATACTAGGTTGTCATAAAAAACAATGTGTTTGTGTTTCTCTCCCATTTCCTCTTTTTTTTATTTCAGTGGGAAGAAAATCTTCCAGAGTAAATATAATGTGTTAGGGATTCTTCTAAGTTATTATCTTCAGCTTTTTTTGCAAGCTGGAACTAGAAACACATTCTGTGCCAAAAGAGTTCTATCTTTATGCTTGATCAACTTGGGATTCCAGTGTAAGATATCCCCAGGAGAACCAGCTGGAAGTAGAAGTGAGCACTGAGTTGTCAAGTAACCCTAGCATGTTACCTGATTATTTTTTTCAGTACAGGAATGATTCAAACTAGTAGCAAAAGTATGAAAATTCCATCTCTTCTTAATCTTCTCAACAGCTTAGTTTCTGGGGAAAAGATCAGTCTGATGACTGTAATCCAACTCTCAGGCATTTCTTGTATTGTGTGGGGAGGAAAGGTCTCACTGTTTCCAATAAATACAAAGACATACCAGGAACCTAGAAAATAGAAAATAAATTGAATTCAGCTAGTACTATCAATTGGATAGCAATTTTTTTTGCCAACATTACTTTAGAATTATTTTCATATGAAGTAGTGGAAAGAACTATAAAATGTGAACTTTCAAGACACCAAAGTCTTTCAAATATTCTTTAAAAAGCTGTAAAATATATATCATTCACAATAAAATTAAACTGAAGTGATATATGCATACACACATGTATCAGTAATTTTATAAATGTATATTTCCTGTGTTTGCAATTTCTTATGGAATTGTCCATCATAGAATATTAATATGCATTTTTCCGTGAGGGAAACAACTCACTTTCCACCTATAATAAACTGAGCTCATTGGTTTATTATAGAAGTAAGTAAATTATAACTTCCAGGAGAAAATCTAATTTAAAATATTGTGTAAAGAATAGATATTTTACATTAATGTAGATCTTTTCTCATAAAAATCTATACTTGATGTTGACAGAATTATTGGAAATTTTCTATCATATAAGTTTTCTTTTATGCAAAGCTGATTTTGTTTTTATTTTTTATGCCTTAAATATTTGTTAAAATGCATTACATAGTTCACAGATTTCACACAGCCTCTGCTGAGGGATAATTTGCTCACATTTGTATCATTAACTGCTATGGAAAGTCTAGTTCTTTGGCTGCCTTTCGAAGGGTTTATGAGTGTTTTATGATGTTTCCTGGTTATGCTGTATTTTTACAACTGTTGCATATAGACACAAATGTCATAAATTACTGAAAAAAAGTTATCCTCAATCCTTCTGAGTTTAATGAGGAACAGTTACAGAAAAGGGAAGTTTGCAAGTGCCACTAAAGTTGGCTTGATGGATTCCACATGTACAATAAGTTCAGATCTCTGAGTCAGATTTGTTAAACTTCTCATGCACTCTTTATTTTTTTTCCTCCATTCTGGCATTGTTTTAAAGATATCCTTAATTCTGAATAAAGTGACTGTTTTCTAATGAACATGGTTATTTGTCTCAGCTAAATGGCTGCAAATGCTTCTCTTTCCAGATACAATGAAGAAGTAAGTATATGCTCCTCCAAATCAGGACATTTCTATGTCCATCAATTCTCCATAACTGACATCTTTAGAATTTATTACCATTTTGAATATTGTACTTGACATATTCTATAAACTTAATGCATAGCTTAAAATATAGTATTAAATTATATATATACATATCTACTATTAATATCAAACATTTATTTAATGCCAAATATATGCCTAGAATAGAAGTAAATACCATAGATTCAAATAGCTAAAAAGTGAAAATTACAATATAGTGGAAAACATAACTATTGATAAAGTATAATTCTAAGCACTTGATTCATACTACTACTAATTTTAAAAAAACAAAAAACATTACAGAGAAAAACAGCCTAGCAAGAGGAATACCTTTGAGAGACAAAATAATTGAAATATAAATTTTATCAAAATTATTACTTAACATTCTGAGCAGTACATCATTGATTAATTTCATTGTTGTTGAATTATACAGTGCTCTTACACAGACCTGGATGGTATAGCCTACTATGCACTTGGGCTATGTGGTATATACCATTATACATGCTGACCATCACAGACCAAAATGCTATCATAGTGCATGGCTATTATTTGAAATGGGTTCAAAGAACTGTATCTAATTAGAATATCTGCAATTTTAGCAAACAAGGCTACCCTGAATGTGAAACCCAATTAATAGATTATACTCTGCACCAGATATTACAAAGCAGTGAACACTTAGAGATAATATGAGAAATTCAAATGAATGATCACAAAAATATCACCAATATCCCCAGGATTCAGAGGTCTAGCCTATTTATCATTACTTAACTCTTTCCTGAATCCCATACTAAGTAGGGGAGCCAATGGGTTACAACTGAATTTTCTTTCCTTTCTTTCAAATTCTTCTGAATTAGAAAGAATTTAAAATGAACACCAGAGTAGAGTGAGATAGAGACTAGATAACATGAAATAATTAACTATTTGCTCTAAAGCAATTGGACATTGTTAACTATGACAAGAAAGTGAATATTGTATGGAATGCATTAGAAAGTCTTATGTAGCTCATTACTGTAGACGGCATTATTACTCCAGCTTTTTAAATTATAAAATTGGGCCTTAGTAAGGTTAAATACTTGCTAGAGGTCACAGTTAGTAAGGTGGTGGAGAACCACCTGAGCCAATGAAATAAAACTGTAAGGCCCACATTTTTAACAAACACTTTGTAATAGGATATACTTTAAAACATAGGGCCTGCCTGATATCAAGTTTACTACTAACTTTGAATCTTTCTGTACATTCACATGTACTTAAGGATTTGGATTTTACCTTTTC
>CM053401.1:17632991-17744155 GCA_028644305.1 Xerus rutilus
AATGAAGACTCATAAAAATAACTCTTTCAAGGTAATTTTTTTTGTGTGTGGTACTGGGGATTGAACTCAGAGCCTTATGCATGCAAGGTAAGCGCTCTACCAGCTGAGCTATAAGCTATATCCCCAGCCCTCAAGGTCAATTCTTAAACTATTTATATGTGAACTGTTAATACTGCCCTTGTCATTTATCCTCAAAGTGCTTCATAAATTTTAGTGGACATGTTAAACATGCTATCTCCAACAAAAGACAGCTTTTGTTTGTGTTATTTTAATTACATTGCCAAGGTTCACTCTTACTGCACACCTCACCCCTCAATAATTAATTTCTAAATTTGTTTTTCAGGAAGAAAAATAAATTATTGTATAACCATGTACTAAAATATTGTCATGAACTCTTATTAGATAAGGTGGTCGAAAATTCTGAATCACACACTTGAGGATCTCAATGTGACCAGCAAAGGGACTTCATATATTAAGATTCACGGGTGATTCTGAGTTGAAGCCAATATTTTGAATTACTTTTTGATCACCATAGAGTGTTTTGTGGATATAGATAGGTACAGATAATTATCTCATAAGCACTCAATAGGAAATAAAGATCTTTTAAAAGTTAAGCAGTGTTTAATAATATTTCTACATGAAGTAAATTCTGGGAAACACCAGCTTCATCACCTACTAAGTGTATGTGAATTTTACTTAATTTCTTCTCTCTGAGACGTGAGTTTTCATAGATGTAAATTACAGAAATTATTTACCAAGTTTGCCTCAGGAGTGGTCCTGAATCTCCATGGAATTAACGAATGCACAAATGTGATTTGTAAGCCCTACGCCCTGTGAAAAAATGGACTCTTAAAAGCTTATGGCTGAAAAACAAGCAAATACTGTAAATTATACCAAATGTGTGTGTTCCTAGGGCTTCCTTTACCAGTTCCCCATTCTTGCAGTATTCTGGAGCTCCTGTGTCATCTCTCACAGTCTCACATCACACTTTCAATAGCATCAGGCTTTTTTCACCTATTGGGGGCACACTGATATGCTAATGATTTTCACCCCAAGAAACAACTGGGTATACAGAACCTTTCCTAAGTAGGGGCTTTGATACAAAAAACAAGAAATTATGCACAATGGCAAAGGCCACTAGAAAGAGCAGAGTGTGCACATGAACTAGAAATGGAAATAACATATGATGAGTCTCCACAAAATAGAACTTGGCTTTTTCGAATACAATGTTATTACCAATATGAAATATGGCAGAAACTGCTGGGAGGTAGGAAAAAGGACTGTGGGATTGGCAAAACCTTCTCAAAATGATTGACAACAGAAAAAGTGATTTATGTTTCAGCCTTATTTATGAAAAGAAAAATATTTCCCTTCCAGTCATTATTTACCAATTTTCTTAAGGAGTTCATGACATGCTATAGGAATAAGCTGAAATATTAACTTGTGTAATATACTGTGGAAGTTGTAACCATTATGTGTATATTTCACACACAAAAAAGTTATTGGGGACAGGAAAAAAAGTAATTACAGTTTGCTCTTCCTTTTAGCAAATGAATTTCTTTGTGGTGTGCTAGGTGGTATCTCTTTGCCGCTTAACAAAAGCACTACTCATTCTTGTTTGCATGTTGGCAGGCAGGTAGGTCTTCCCATGGACTTAAAATTGACCATGGACCATTTGCTTATAGGTTATTGGGAGAAATCTGTGAGGAGTCAGAAAGTGAAGAGGTAAGGTTGCCTGCTTATATCTGTGGTTCCTTCTGTGCTGGGCCAGGTGCCTCCCTCTCCAGCACACCGTGGCTCCTAACCATAGCATTTCCTGCAGGTGTAAATCACCCTATGTCCCTGTATTCCTTCAAGAACTCCTTCTTGGGCTTCCTCCTTCTGAGTCAGGTAAGGGCTTTCTATTTTCATTAACAAATGAATTGTGTTACTATTTCCTATTAGCTTTAGTAAAATTCCCTTTCCTAAATTTGTTTTGCAGCATGTGTGATTCGTTGAGTTCCTTAAAACACATATAGTGCATAAAATACACAATTAGGCTTGGTCATTATTCTTAATCCTTCCTTATTAATACTAATTTTATTTTTAAATTTGAAAACAAACAAAAAAAGGCAAACAAACAAAACCAACAAATTGAAACATTTGCTATTTACAAAAGGGAAAATAACCTAACCAGCAAAATTTTCATTCTTTCTTAGTGAAAAGAAAAATACTATTATTTCTAAAGTCCTCTGATTTTTGCAATAAAATTAACTGAGTAGCAATAGAAAGGGTACAATCATCGAAATCAGAAAAATATTTGCTGGACAAAGAACTGTATTTCCCTATTCTATAGTTGTTACTTCTTATCTTTTCCATTTATATTTCTCATCTGCAAATAATAATTTCCCCCTTGGAAACTTTTAGGGCAGGCTAACAAGATAGGCACACCAACAAGAGTGGGAGCTGCAGACTTGAATCTGGAGGCAGTCTTGGGGCAGAAACCCCCCTTGCAAGAGACAAAGCCCACTCACATTATGTAAAGTTATCTATTTTATTCAAAATGTACTGAAATAATGTTAAACACATCTAAAATAATCCCTCCTAGGCACAGCGAGGCTGCTGTTTGACAAAATCCTGGGCACTATAGCCCAGCTGACAGATAAAATTAGTCATTACAAAAGAATTTCAATAAATGAAAAAATTTGCCACAAATCTGAAAAAGGATTGTTATAATTATCACAAGAACCCATTCGAAAAACAAAAGTGTTCACATACACAATGAAGAAAATTCAAATGGTCATTAAAAGATTTGAAAAAAATCATTGCAAACTATTCATCTGACATGGAATTTATGTTTGCAAATATATAAGAAATTCAACAGCAAAATTAATAATTTAATTGAAATAGGGAAATAGTCTGAATACCTATTTCTCAAAAGAGCACATTGAAATGACCAGTAAATATGTAAAAAAATAAATCAACATTACTATTCATCATGGAAATACAAATTAAAACCTCAATGAGCTATCATCTTCCCCTAGCTGGAATGGTTACTATCAAAAAGACAAAAGATAAAAAATCCCAGTAAAAGTGCAGAGAAAGAGGCACTGTTAACACTTTGGTGGAAATGTGAATTAGAACAAAGGTGTTATAGGAAACAGGGTAGGATGTTCCTCAAAAATTAAAAGTAGAATGACAATATGATCCAGCAAACTCACTGCTGAATATACAAAGTAAAGGAAATCACAAAGTCAAAGAGAGATCTACATTCTTGTGTTTGTGCACTGTTCACATTCCTCAAGGTGTGGAATTAGCAGAAGTGTCCATCAGCTGACGAATGGAAAAAGAACATGTAATATGTATACACGATGGGGATATTATCTAGCCATAAGATATTTGTGGTGACTTGTATAAACCTAGAGTTTATAGGAAATGAAATAAGCCAAACACAGAAAGAAAAATATCACATATTCTAACTCTTATGTGAAAAGTAAAAAGTTGATCTCATAAATACAGACAGAATGGGAAGGATGAGGAAAGGATAAAGAGAGGTTGATTAACATGCTCCAAAGTACAGTTAGGTAGAAGGAAAAATTTTTAGTGTTCTATAACACTATGGAGTGACCACAGTTAACAATACTTTATTGACTTTGTCTATTTCAAAACAGATAGAAAAAATGAATGTTCTCATCATAAAGAAATGATAAATATCTGAGATAATGAGTAAGTTAATTAACTTGATTTGATCACTACACACTTTTTAAGTATGTATCAGCGTATCACACTCTGTCCCATAAATACACAATTAACATTTACTAACTAGATATTAGGAAAACAAAAACTTAGGGAAGCATTGCCCATTTATCTAATGTAGGCGAATAAAAACAAAACCATAAAATCAGTGTTTAAAAATGATAGATGTTGTCATTTATGAATTATTTCAAGAAGAAAGACTGAGAAAGTTTGTCAGCTAGGGGCCAAGGAACATCTCACCTAGTCTAAGTATACTGTACCTTAAAAGAGGAGATTTTCTGAAATACCTGGGTATTATCTGGGTCCTTTCTGTTAATTATACTGAGATCAGCAAAGAGGAGAATTCTCAAGAGAGTTCAGTTCAGAGGACAGGACCTCCAGATGTTCATCAGGTGGAAGTTGGAGGTTATAGCATTTAAGTGAAATGTTTGTTTTGTTTTCATACTGAGGATTGAACTCAGGGGTACTTGACCACCGAGCCACATCCCCAGCCCTATTTTTGTGTTTTATTTAGAGACAGGGTCTCACTGAGTTGCTTAGTGCCTCGCCGTTGCGGAAGCTGCCTTTGAACTCATGATTCTCCTGTCTCAGCCTCCCAAAGTGCTGGGATTACAGGGGTGTGCCACCATGCCCTATTTAAGTGAAAATTTTTTTTAAAAAACACAATTTGGAAATCTTGCTTCTAATATTGCATTGCAAAAGTTTACATTATCTCACAGCAAAAGTTAGGATCTATAAATGGCTTAGGCCAATCGTTCAGGATAGAAAAACTGTAAGACTCTAACTTTTTGAATTGGGAATAGGTAATGCTTTATCGTCATACATCCATCAGTTTTCCCTAGACAATTAAGAAAAATTAATTTTGTAAATGCATTATTCATACTGGCCTTCCTTCATATTTCCATTTTAAATGTAAAATGCTGAGTGATGAGCGGGAGTTCCTTCCATTGCTGCTATTGTCCTAAAAATCAAGAAAGGGAGAGAGGGGGAAATTGAGGTCCATGTTGAAATTTTTCTTATTTTTCAAAGTATAGAATATGCTTATAAAGTTATAAAAATTATTCTAAAGCTTCTAGATACCATAAATAAAAGAAATTGTTTGCATTATTTCTTCATCAACAAATTAGAACATATTATCTCAATTCTTAACAAATTGATATTACATGAAATTTAATGTTGTGGAGAAGTGCCTACTTTTTTCATGTGGCATGTACTGATCTTACAAAGGGCAAAGTAGTTGGAAAATGCCAGTTCCAAGCCAGGAAATTAATATAAAAGGAAGAAAAACAAAAGCACCAGCACATAGACTCTTAAATCAGCTCCTGTCAGGAGTGTGACAATCCACTTTTTTCTCTTCCTGTGGCTTTGGCTTGGAGATGAACTCCAAATTACATTTCAGTGCCATGAGGTATCAGTTAAATAAGGAAATAAATGAGTTTGGAGCATAAATTAAAAAAAAAAAAAACATACAACATGAACAAATGAGAATGCCCTGGTCTTATCTTTCATTAGATTCATCATTTGGTGATAATTTCTCTTTTTATGAGAGTTCATATTTAGCCCTCTGAAATGTTTAAGCTCTGTTCTTTAGAAAAGAACTGAAAATGTGCTCCCAGTCAGGGTGGAAAAAAAAAAAGATGTATTGGTTCAGATTCCATTTATCCTTTTATTTATGATTAAACATAATTCCTTATCAATTGCCAATCCCAGAGAAAATGAAATATTTTAGAGGTATTTTCAAGATTATTGGTCTTATAAAATTATATGCATGCATATATAGTCATAAGCAAGTGTCAGGTGCGGTGGCACATGCCTATAATCCCAGCGGCTTGGAAGGCTGAGGCAGGAGGATCATGAGTTCACTAAGCAGCTCAGTGAGATCCTGTCTCTAAGTAAAATACAAAATAGGGCTGAGGGTGTGGCTCAGTGGTTGAGTGGCCCTGAGATCAATCCGGTACCAAAAAAAAAAACAACAAGCTATAAGCATTTTAGGAAGATTTAAAGTTGTCAGAATTTACAGCGACCACAAGACTTTGCCAGAAATTCCAAACAGTAAATTCCATTTATGACAACTGGTGGAAAACACTATGGTTCCCATAAAATGAAAGAAATTTCAATGTCTTGCTGCAGTGATAACAAAATTGAATACATGCAAATAACACACCCAAATAACTTCACATTTAATAGGAAGAAATCAGTCCAGAACTGTTTCAGATGTGGCAGTTTCCACAATTTGGACGTAAGTTTCTGCACTCATTTTCCCTTGACCCATTTCCCTTCGTCATGGAAAGGACATTACACACGCTGTCCTTTTCCTTCATTTTGTATATACCATGGCATCTTTCCCTTAAGGGCCTAAACATTTTTCTTGTTGAAGGTTCTAGCTTGATTTCTTCAATCAGTTTTTCTAGGCTAGCGTTCTGGCTTTGGAAAGAATCAAACTATAGTGTTCAGAAGAAACAAAAGTTGTTTTTAAAAAATCCTATAGATATGGTTTTGTAGCCTGTTCGGACTATTATAACAAACTTACCTTAGACTTGACAAACATTAATTTTCTACAGTTTTAGACCCTAGGAAGCCCAAGATCAATGTGTTCTAATTCCATGATGTTTAGGACCCTCCTTCTGGTTCACAGAGGGCTATAGTCTCATCCTGCTCAGGAAGTACAAGAAGCGAGAGTTCTATGAGGACTTGATCCCATTCATGAGGGTTCACTTATTTTGACCTCATCACCTCCTAAACTGCTACTTTTGAATGCCATTGCATTAAAGATTGGGTTCCAACATGTGACTTCAGTTGGGGATGATATAAATATTCAGTCTATAGTACATGGGGATCTTTTTATTTTTCTGTATGTCTCTTCTTTCAGATTTTTAAAATTCCTATATCAATAAGATACATAATTGCAATAATCTAGGGTGAAATCAAGTTACATCTTGGAGAAAATATATATGTATAAAATTCCCACAAGAACCATATGAGAGAAAAGGAGATGACCTAAGAGATTAAAGTGTGAGCTTATTCAGGATGCCATATTCTATAAAGAAGTCCCTCACCTTGATTTTAAAATGTGTCGATTGCTTGTTTAAAGTATCAGTGAATTCCATGCCCAAAATAACTTCATAAAGGCCAAAGTTTTAAATATTATATTTAAAAATCTACCACTGGATTTATACTATGAAAATAATAAAATATTTTATTTCTCACTAGAGAAGCATTTACTTGACACTCCAACATTTGCAAAGAATGCTGTGAAATCTCTGTGATGAACATAGAAGAAATTTCTACACATGTGATGAGTATCTGTTTCAGCACATGTTAGTCTTGGCCTCTCAGGAAGTATCCAAAAAACCCATCCTTCCTTCAACACACATAAAATATGATTTGAGGACTGGGGATGTGGCTTAATGGTAAGATACTTGTCTATCATACCTGAGGCCCTGGGTTTGATCCCCAACACCAAAAATTGTAAAATAAGCAAATAAAATATTAAAAAAAACACCAAAGTGAGGCATTTACATTGTAATTTATATACAACATCATAATAACAGTGGAAAAATTATTCTGATGTCATTCATAATTAACATTCAAAAGAACTGTCCAGCAAATTGTTATGGAAATTCAAAGGAAAGCAAATCTTTCATCTGAGGACAGTCGAGAAGCTTTTGGGTATAGCTGGGATTTGAAAAGGATAAAAAAATATTAGATCAGAGAACAGCGTAAGTCTATGGTAAAAATTGTTACCAACACCTTGATTGTCTGAGACAGAATTAATGAAATTGACTTGAGGACAAATGAGGAGATTTTGATTTTAAAAAAATGTAAGACTAAAGTTGAATTAAATTAGCACCGTATTCATGGCTTGGGTAATCTTTCATTTTTTTGTTTTTGTTTTCCTGTGATTTCTGTACTTCCACATCAATATAATTAATTATGGATAATTTTTTTTATTAAAGACAATAAATAAAGGTGTGCAAAAAAAAGAAAAAAGACATGGATTAAATAAAGTAACAACTTCATTTAATAGAAGTTAAATATTGTGCTTGTCTATATAAAAATACCTAGATTATCTAATATTAAATTACAAAAACTTGCTGGGCACTGTGGCGCAAGCCTGTAATCTCAGCACTTAGGGAGGCTGAGACAGGAGAATTGCTAGTTTAAAGCCAGCCTCAGCAAGGGTGAGGCACTAAGCAACTCAGTGAGACCCTGTCTCTACAAAAAACAGGGCTGGGGATGTGACTCAGTGGTCGAGTGCCCCTGAGGTCAATCCCTGGTACCAAAAAAAAAAATTACAAAAACTTAATATATTGTAAGGACTCTCCACTCATAATTCACATAATAATATTTGACCATCATATATTAGTAATAAACAATTAGAAAATATTTTTTAAACTCTATTTTCAATAGTACTACAGGCATATGGTTACTAAAAATACTCATAACAAAGCTATATCTTGGCAAAAATTATAAAACATTGCTGAAGGGCACAAAAGGAGATACGAATAAATGAAGATAAAAACTATGTTAGTGAGTTATGAAGTTTCTATTTCTACCCAGATTAATACATGAACTCACTACAATAAAAATAACATGTCATTTTCTTGGAACTCAAGAAAATATTTCCCAAATTCTTAAGAATATATAATGGAAAAAAAAACAGCCAAGATTATATTCAGAGAAAGTAAGCAGAGGTAAGACATTTATGCTGATAGGTAATTAAGAATTAAATCATAACTATATCAACATTGCTATTAAGTCAATGTAGTTCTGGCACTTAGGCAAACAGAGTAATTGGGTATTACTCTGTTACCTATTTGGGTTGATCAAGTATCTATGTGGCTTAGAGTTGGAAACAGTTTAATGAAGATGAGTGACTTGATATATGACAGAGAATAAATAAGAATAAATGTAGAATTAATGGATAATTCAGAAGATGGGTTTGTTTCTTGAATACTAATTAAAAATGAGTTCTAAGGTGAGATCCTGAAAGACTCCAGGGTAAAGGAGTTATTTTCTTACTGTCCTCTAGAAAGTCACTTCATAGCAGGGAGAAAAAGAAACACACAGACATACGCCCTGCAGCTCTAAGAAATCTAGATAAAACAAAAATGTAGAAAAGGTGTTAAAGGCAATGAACTTGGGGCAAGGCTGTGGAAGGAAGTGGGTCGACAACACACCTAGTTACAGAAACCAGAACGGGCTAGCAAAATACATGTCTTCAAAGTAAAAGGAAGAGAGATGGGATGATAGATAAAAGCAAAATGCCTGTCTTTGAACTTCCTAAAGGAAGCAAGAAACATGGGCTGGTAGCAGGAGTTTCCCAGCACAATTATTGTTTCAAGAAACAACTGATTTTACAGTCATTCCAAGATGTCGTCCTCTTTGTCAGAAATTCTCTCCCACTGATGCATCAGGAAATGGTGGATTAAATGACTTGTGGTTTGTTAATACAAATTTTAAAAGACATGAAAAATTGCAAAGTATTTACCTTTTCTGAAATAACAATAGATTTTAGCCTATGGACAACCATATTACTCTTTCACTAGAAAATGAACAAGACTGGGTGATGTTCTGCACATGTGAGTTCTCAGCCACCTGTGTCAGAGCGTAACAAATGATGGAAACCCATCACCCTGGGCTACTTCGCCTTTTATGTTAGAGGTATCAATGCCAGATGGCTTTTTAGACAGACGTTAAATTCTGCAAGGTTCTACATCCATACATACCAGACGGTCTAAATGCACTTTAATCCTTTTTCCTCTAAGACTATACCATGCAGGAGTGAACTTCTAAGAAGACTGCGAAATGTCCCTGGCAGTGACTCCTTTTGCTCAGACTTCTGCTGGGCAGAGGCTCAGCAGGAAGCCGGGCATGTGTGTCCCTAGCTTATTTTGAGAACATCCACAGGACCAGAAACACAAATTACTGAAAAAGGCTTTATTATTATTATTTCTTTTATTTTCCTGAAGTCTTCCTTTATGTTTGTGGCCTTATGCCATGTCCCCTTGGGAGGAGAAAGGCAGCTGAAGGGAAAAGTTAGCAGCCAAAGAATCATTTCTACAAAATGTCTCTCTGTCAACACTTTGATTCCAGCGGAGACAATTTCTGTTTCTCAAGCCAGCGCCAGAGTTTGTGAGCCAAACCTAATAGTAGGACACCCAGTGCTAAACACCTGAAAGGAAATCTTTGTCTTTGCAAAAAGAAAAAAAGAGAGAGAGAATGAAACAAAACAAATCAGGAATGTTTTCATTACATCTCACTGGGTTCCTTTAATTGGTTTATTGCTCACTCTTTTTCCATTGCTCTATTTAGTACAGAAGGGAAAACTCTGGCAGATCTGGTGGAAGCATTAATCTTTCATATTCATTCTAAGTGATTGCTTTGTCTGACAAAAGGGTTTTCTTCTGGGGAGGAGTGAAAACACCAGTTTGTGGTGTTTTCCTATTTCCTGATGTTCTTTTGTTTTTAGTCTAACAGGCAGTAATGGATTTCAGAAATTCCTCCAGCCACCTGAAACTTCTTTCCTTCCTTCCTTCCTTCCTTCCTTCCTTCCTTCCTTCCTTCCTTCCTTCCTTCCTTCCTTCCTTCCTTCCTTTCTCTTTCTTTCTTTCTTTCTTTCTTTCTTTCTTTTCTTTCTTTCCTCTTTTTCTTTCTTTCTTTCTTCCCTCCCTCCCTCCCTCCCTCCCTCCCTCCCTCCCTCCCTCCCTCCCTCCCTTTCTTTCTTTCTTTCTTTCTTTCTTTCTTTCTTTCTTTCTTTCTTTCTTTCTTTCTTTCTTTCTTTCTTTCTTCTTTTCTCTCTCTTTCTCTTTTTTCCCCCTGCATTTGGTGTTGTTTTATTATTTGATGCTCCATGAAAAAATCTCAGTATTGTGAATTTGATTTTGCCATTGGGATTCAACACAGTAGTGTGTTCTTCTTGAAGGAAGAACTAATTTTTTAAAAAAGATAAAAAAAAGATTCCTACTATGAATATCAGCCAAGCATACATTTTTTATGCTTTTTTATTTTATTTTTTCCAGTACTAGGATTAAACTCAGGGTGCTCATCCACTAAGCTACACCCTTTTTTTTGGTAAGTTTTAAGATAGGATCTCACTAAGTAGCCCAGGCTGACATCAAATTTGCAATCCTCCTGCCTTAGCCCTCTGAGTATCTGGGATAACAGGTATGTACACTGTGCTCCACTACTTTTTTTCAATTTTTGCGTGTTCTATAGATAATATTCAGATATGTCATAGAGTTAAGTATATGAGAACTCATTTTTGCATATAAGTGCTTAAAATACTGCTAATGAGAGTGATATATAATGTGTATCCCTAACAAAGTCAAAATGATAAGACTAGGTGAAACAAACGCCAAATAGTGGTGAAGATTCAGATATCAGAAGAGAACATTTCATTAGTTGGTTGTCATTGAAGGATCCCATCAAGATGAGAATCCACAGGACATGAAGTAGGTTTATGAGCTTATATAATATGTAAGAATACATTCAAATGTCATCTATGCACTGATTTGTTACATTATCACAATTAAAGCTAGATACTTTAAAAACATGTCCTTTACACAGTGGATTTGGGGGCAAGAATGCATTTACATCATTTTCAAAAAAACATTCCATAACTGAAAAAAGACATTTTCCATGGAAGAAACTGATAAAAATCGGTACAAATCTGGAAATAAGTTCAAAATAAAATAATACTATAATAAAAATAATGACAATAGTAATGAGCAGGACAAATTAATATGATGTCATGTTTGTATAGAACATCATACCTTATAAAGGAGTTTTATTTTCACTTATCTCCAGGAATTAGAGCCAAGGAGGGCCGTTCTTGGCTGACATCAACTCCCAGAGCCTTTCTTCCTGTTCTCTAGCCATCATAGATACAAGCATGGGAGTTAGACTCAGCAAATGTAGCAACTAGCAGTAGCTGTGAGGTATGGCTCATCCATGAGGAATTAATGGAAGTAGGCTGCTGTTCCAGGTGAGGGAAAACATTGATTTTCCTGTAAAAAGCAATAGGCACTTCTGCAATATGCCTCAATTCACCCACCCCCGCCTCCCTCAGATGTGAACATGATGCTTGATGTAAAAGCATCTTATAAAATCTTTCAAGAATGAGAAAATGCAGGAGAATCTTAGCAGCTCCAAGCTTGATAATTGGGCTGCTGTACCAACAGGAGCAACAGCCTATTCTCATGTGAACAAAATAAACATAATTGGGCTCAACTACTCTAAGTTATGTTTTCTATTATTTTAGTCATTGATTCACAAGTGGGGACAAGGGAAGACTGCCTCAAGAGGACACTTATGGTTGTCAGAATTAAGTATATTGGCATCTTGTGGCTAGTGGTAAGAAATGATGCTAAACATACTACAATATACAAGCCAGACCCTAAGACAAAAGACTATCCAGCCTATAATATCAATATCAATTTTAGGAAAATAAAAACAAACAGACAACAAACATACTATGCCTTTTTATGAGTGAACTGAAAAACTTCTTCCCATATTCCAGATAGAAGAGTTCTCCAAGGTATGTGATTTGCATAGCTTCTTTTTATTTTCTCTATGGTATTATATCATATAAAATTTTTAAGTAAACTTTTTAAAAATTTCTATAAAGTCCAATTTTTTGATTCTATCCTTGTTCCTTGAGCTTCACAGTTAACATATAATCAAGAAATTTCCCTCCTAAGTAATATTCAAGAAGAACAAAAACAGTTGTCCAAGAAAAATAAATGTGCATGAATGTTCACAGCAGCATTATTCATATTATCCAAAAGGTGGGAACAACCCAAATGTCCAACTGATGAATTAAATAAACAAAAGTTTGTACAACTCTAAAATAGAGTGATATTTATTAATTAAAAAAAATGAAATACCAGAAAAAAAAAATGTCAATCATGCCACAGTCGAAAAATCTTGACTGAAGGAGTTATCTGAAATCAGTTAATCAAATATTTAACAGATAAAGTAAATGTAACAATTCGCCAATTTTATCTCTTAAGGAACAAACCAGTATGTTTTCTATGTTTTCATACCACTCTGAACTTCCTACAACATGGTTCAGGTAGCTGCTTCTATTACTTTTTAAAATTTTATAACTGTACTATTGCCATTTAACACTTGCCACTTGTAACACTTAAGGGTTATAAAGTTTACAATTCTGTGTTTGTGTTGGCTTAACTTTTGCCTGAGTTCTGGCCTCTGGGCTAGGAGCATCCAGGGTGCTGTCCAACCTACTTTGAGAATCAGTTAAGGGAAATTTACCAAATGAATGAAAAAATAAATAAATAACTTTTGGTTTCAATCTCTTAGAAATATAAAAACAAACATACAACAAACATACTATTAATGTATTTTAACCATTAAAATGCATTTGTAAGATTTTTGTTGTAGTTCATTGTAATCAGGAGTAAATTGTGTTTCCTCTGAGCTTAACCAAATCAAAACTTCTTCCTTTACAGTTGTGGCTAAGTCAAAATACTCTAGTGCTTTTTGCTTTGTTTTGGTTTTCAGTTTATCATTCTCTCTTGAAAGTAGACAAATAGAACCAAAGGAATAGTTTTGGTCTGACTTGATGCTGCTATGAAAGACAAAGCAAATTTAAAATAATCAAGTTTATATATATATATATATACACACACATATATATGCTTATATTATACTCACCCACATCATAATGTAATCATAATTTTTATGTTTGAAAATTCAGAAATATTAATAAATATCAGTCTTTATGAGTCAATTAATTTTACCCTTATTAACTGAGATGCAAATTTTTTTCTTTCCTCATTTTCAGAACACTTAGTTTTGGAAAAAATGTTCTAGGAAAATATCTAGTTTTTGATTTATTAAAGATTGATATTTCACTATTATGACAAAAATATAGTGAATATTTTTAGAGTTCAATGTAATAATAGTTATAAAAATAATATTTTTATAACTACTATTATATTAATATAGTCACTTATTGAGCATTTACATTGTGGTAAATACTTTGTAAGCACTCTGCATGTTATCTTACTCAATTTTCATAAAACCTTTCAGTAAGACACCATAACTATTCCTACTTTGAATGAGAAAATATGGGTAAGGCTCACTTATGATATTGCCGTTAGTGATGCAGCCATTATGTGCATTCTTTTTACAATTGAACTATTGCATATAATCAAAACATGTCAAACAAAAAATGCAGAGTAATTTGTTGAGAATTAGATGAGAAAAATTAGCCCCAAGGTATATGCTGCTCCTGTCTGAGCCTCTGCTCTTTGTAGGTTGAGAAAAGTTTTTCCTGGTAAAATGGTTCTATATATATATACACACACACATCATATACACACACACACACACACACACACACACACTATACAGCCATGTGGTCTAGTTAGTACTTGTGTATTAGTACATTCATGTAATAAGTGCAAGCACTTTGTTTTTATTCATGTTAGTGATGCGAAGGATAGATCTTGAATTCCGAGGAAACATCAAAATTTTAAGAATTTTTATTGAGATTCACCAAGTTTGCATGTGGATTTTGATTCTGACATTGATTTTTTGGGTAAGAACCCGGCACTACTTCACGTTCCTGAGACCCTTTGCTTACCTTTTTAAATGGAAATTAACACAATTCTCAGTGGATATTATTTGTAGGTAAAGACCCTGATCCACTGCTAGGAATGTTGTTTCTAAGCAATACATGGAAGCTATTTTTTATTATTCTTTCAGTTTTTGAATATTATTGTTCAGTATCAGCATGGCATTAATATGCACTTACTAATCTACTTATTTCAAATTTTATGTTAATAATTCATCTTTATCGCATTATTTAATTACATGACTCATGATTTAACCAACACACATCAGTAGTATCATGACTTACAGAAATTAATGGCTTATCTGCAGCTGAGTATATTGACTCAAAAGAGAACATATAAGATACTTGGAATGTATTTATTATTGATATTTGATGTAAAGTATTCAGTTTATTTAAAAAATGTAACTATTTAGACCTTTTATAGCTATTTTGTTTGTAATGCAGGTTTCCTAAATGCTTTAGATGAAAATATTATATAAAAATAAAAGATATAACCTTAAAAATAAAATGATTTTGTGCTGGGAGTACATTGTAAGAAATCCTGTAAAGTTGAGTACCCCTATTTTACTCTAAAATTTAGACTACAGGGCAATTATGCTAGATAAATATACCAACTCATTTAACTTAAATATGAGACTAACAAGGCAAATTCATAAGTTTAATTGCATTAAAGGTCAATCAGCTTTGCTTTGCTCCATGGAAACAGATTTCATTTCAAGTACTATCGAGCCTTATCCAAATGAATGAAAACAATCATAAGAAATTGCAGGATATTGAAATGTTTAAAGTTCATTATTATAACCAAAATCTTCTGGAACATAAATAAATGCTACCATTTAAATAATGTACATTTTTCACATAAATAGAAATAAATAAAAATGATTAAATATTTTTCTAGCCCATAAAAATATATTTTTAATGTACATCCACTAGTAAGTATAGAGCTCCATGTTACACATTGTATGAAATGGGAACAACTCTGCTGAGTATTCAAAGGCTTCTGAGAACTAATTTCAAAGTCTTCTCTCACATTCCTATTCTGGTCCTTCCAGTATCATCCTTGAACAGGTCATAATTACACCTGGGCTTGTCCTTGACTTGACATTCTTGTCCACTCTTCTTTCCCTTCACAGGTCATAGCCTTTAGTGTTAATACATAGTCAGTAATCATATAATTGATGGACAATATAAAAATGCAACATTCCTATACTTGAAACAATATCATCATAAAATTTATTGGAGCCAGGCACGTGGTGCATGCCTGTAATCCCAGCAGCTCAGGAGGCTGAGGCAGGAGGATTGCAGTGAAAAGTTGGACTTAGCAATTTTGCAAGGCCCTAAGCAACTTAGTGAGACCTTGTCTTAAAATAAAACATAAAAAAGGCTGGAGATGTGCCTCAGTGATTAAGCACCCCTGAGTTCAATCACTGGTACAGGAAAACAAAAAACAAAGAAAAAAAACTAATGGGATTTTTTTTCCTCAACAACCCAGTGGAATTAAGCAGCATGGTTAGATTGAACCAGTTTTAAGGCTGGAGAATTTTATACAATAGTGCTGACTGATTTTGTAATACTGAAGTTAATAAGGTCACCAAAGTCATCATGATTTCTTTTTCTGTGCCATTTCCAAAATGTTGTGCTTGTTGACTTACAGCCTTTACAACAGCTGGGCCTGCTTAAACCTCTTCAAGGTACAAGACCTTGCATGCTGCCTGTCAAGTTCTCTGCAGCCTGTGGATGATCTCCCTGGGATACTAGAGTAAGGATCACCTTGAAACTTATATTAGATTCTCCTAAATGGTACAGAATTTTCAACCTAAAAAGATTCCTGATACTACTATTTTTTTTTCTTTCCAGCATTTACTATATATGTCAAGTGTTTGTTCTGTAATCTCTAGGTCAACTCTTTTAATACAGTAGATTATTTTCCAAATTTAGTAAGATTTTATTCTTCTATCCACATTTTTGGATTCTGAATTTTCTTACCAATCAAATCATTCATATTATCTTAGAAGGCACTTCATATTTAGAGGATCTTTTCATTGTTTCTTTTGAAATACTCTATGATGGAGTTCAGTACAGTTTTATAAGAATAAACTATGTTAGAAAAATCTGCTGAAGATCAATTCCTCTGTATGTGAATAAGCAGTACAGAGGATGGGAAAGTATAAATTAGAATTATAGAAAAATTTACAAAAAGAAGTTTTTGCACTCATTTTAAATTTATCATAAGAGAAAAAGTGTTATAAAATTAAAGAAGGGAAGTGAAGTACATAGGCATTGATTTTAGGAAAAATAACCTACTCTAATTTCAGGGAAAGTGTAAATACTATTTTTTAATAATGGACTTGTGTGTGTTTGAGGGTGTACATGAATGTGTGTGTGCACATCACTGAGAAAGAGAAAATCGGTGATTAATCTACCATAAAATAAACAGAGCCAATGTATTCTTGAGAAATAAACATTTAGAGAAAAAATAAGTTTTTTTCAGTATAGTATTCAATTAATTTTTCACTTAAAAATAGCTTGTCTTAGTCACTCAATGACTCACTCTGCCCCTCAAAGGCCAAGGATATTAAGTTTCCATGAGAAGGAAAGTGAGGAGTAAGTTTATACATCACCCTTTCTTCCAAAATGGGGAAAACAATGAACAGGAAAAAAATAAAATTAGGATTGGAGTCAGTTCTCTTGAATCAAAATTATACTGTCACTTAAAATCATATATTAATTCTAACAGATACAAACTTTAATCTTTTTATTTAATTGCAAATCTATGTTAATATTTTGGAGAGTCATGAGGCTTTGATCAATTCCCTGGTAGGGACAAAGCAAGGCAGTGTTTTTAGCTTACAGAGAGCTGCTCCACAGGTTAAATTTATGCCTTTGTGGGGTAGCTATTCACCTATTAATCAACAGCATACAAGGGACACCGATGTGAAACACAATACTTCTAAATTGATGTCTTTTTAAAAAAATAGACTATGCTAACATGTAAGCCTAAATAAAAAAAAAAGTGAAAAAAAATAGACTATGCATGTTATCAGATCCTTCATAATTTTTAAATGTTAATCTAAATCAGATTAAGTGAAAATTATTAAGATACCTGGCATATAGTTTTCTTATCTAGCAGTGATGCCACTTGCATCTGCTCAAGATATATTTTATTTATTTATTTATTTATTTATTTTGGTGCCATGGATTGAACTCAGGGGTAGTCAACCACTGAGCCACATCCTCAGCCCTATTTTGTGTTTTGTTTTTTTTTAAATTTAGAGACAGGGTCTCACTGAGTTACTAAGTGCTTTGCTGCTGCTGAGGCTGGTTTTGAACTCGCAATTCTCCTGTCTCAGTCTCCCAAAGTGCTGAGATTAACTTTGCTGCTGTTGAGCCTGGTTTTGAACTGGCAATTCTCCTGTCTCAGTCTCCCAAAGTGCTGGGATTATAGGTGTGCGCCCCTGCACCTGGCTTCAGGATATATTTTAAATTCATAATTTGAAAGATGCATTTCAATGATGAAATTTTAGTTCTCATAGCATTCAATGACCTACTAACCCAAATCCTGCCTTCTAGGAAACTACATTCTGATGAAATACAATCCACTAAAAAAATAAAAGTATGTATACATATACATGTGTGTGTGTAAAAAACACTCATAAATATGCAGATGGCAATTGGTTGTGTCTTGTTTTTCTTATTTTTTCATTTTCATGAAAGAAATAAGGGAAGACATAATAACACTTTATTTACTTGGCTAATTTTTTTCTGGAGCTGCTCATAAAAGAATTTAAGACAATCAGAATTATAACTGTGCAATTATATTCTAAAGATAAACTTTCCTGACATCTTTGTCAGTGAAACAATAAGTTGACTATAACAATGAAAATTGTAAAAAATCGAATGAGGAAGAAATTTATCAGGTAAAAGTCTAAGTAATATGCAAAAGTTTGTCTAAATATTTACCTGAAAGAGTGCCACTCTCCACTCTGTGGAGTTGGGGGTTCAATTTAATCAACAAATATTTGAATACTGACTATTTACCAAGTAGAGTTTTAATTTTCTAGGGAATACTAATAGAGCATAGAACACTATTCTTGTTATTACTGAATTTAAAAAGTATGTGTTGTGAATACAACATTAACTCAGATTCCACAATTGGGTGAATATATAATTATGCCATTATTAAAATGTTGTGTTGAAAAAAATAACACAATGTTTATACACAGTGAGGTCAATATAATGTATCATTACTACATATACACAAGCGTGAAATTCTTTGCTATTTATAGACCTCACAGTTGTGTTTTTCTCTATGTATGGCTCTCCACTCCATCTCTTTAAAAGGTTGGCTCAACATATGAGACTTGTTACATTACTCTAGGTGGGCTTATTTTTGAAATTGTATGGATGGAAAATAATTTTGTTTGTTTGGTTAGCCAAACTTGTGCTGTTTATAAAATTAAACATCTTTTAAAATATTGGATAGTCAATTATGCAAATAGAATTATGTCTGTGTGGTTAAAGATTAAAAATTAGAAGGATATTGAAATCATTTAAGTGATGTTCTGTGTAATAACCTTCTTATGGAGTATTGAGAACCAACAAGATAACATGTACACACACACACACACACACACATATATGATTGAATGTAATATCTTTATAATATAATGTGAAATTAAATATTTGACACATGTATGTATGTATATGTATATATGTGTATGGATGTGTGGCTGTGTATGTAGGTGTGTGTGTATATGTGTGTGTATATATATATATATGTGTATTATATATTTTTTTGACATCACGGGGTGGTATTAAACTACAGTCTAGTATATACTTCTGTAAAGTTCCAGAGTTTAGAACTTTTTTTTTTACATAATAAGTATGGTTTTATTATCTAATCATGTTTTCTGAGAATGTAATCAATGTCTTCCCACATCAAGCTCTGGGTTCAAGTATAAGTATTTGTTCTTCATCACAGCTTATGAAATTAAATTTACCTTAAAGAGAGAATAAACTCTTTGATATATATATGATTTCTAAATATGCCTGATACCTTGTGGGCTTTTTTTTTCCACATTACCATAAGACAGCTGCTACATGCCCTTGTAATTTAAACCTTGACAACAAGTGCTGAGTTATTTTAAATATCATTCATTGCATAGAATTGATAGATAAAACAGTAATTTACATGATTATGTAAAACATAGCATACATAGTTGATTTGCAAAATAACTCTGTTGATGAACTCTTCATTCAGGTTAGCTAATATTAAGCAACATAATTTTCCTGGGTGAACTTATTATAATAGATTGAATTTATAAACCATCCAGTGATGCCTATTAAGAAATCAGAAAATTTGGCTTTTCAAGCCTGATCAGGTTCAAACATGAGAGTGTGACTGCTTCCTTACTGATGAAGCATAATGTAATTTTGTGAGCACAGAAGAGAATTAGAAATGAATGTTTGCTGTTTCTTTAAATATAAGCCAGTATTTTCTCATTCATGAAAACCAATAGAAGGAAGCATATCACCCTCACATTGTCTCTCTGAACATAAATGCCATAAAGTAAAAATACTATTCCCATTCTGATTTTCTGTTATTTATTTCTTTGTGCATCTTACATCATAGAAGATCATAATTTTGTACTGGGTAAGGATATAGACATTTTAGCAACATTATTTGGCTTAGAATCATGGCTGTGCTCTATGACTCTACAAATTCTCTGGACTTCAAACTCCTCTGCTGTGATATGTGGAAAATAACACACATATTACTGGATTTGCATTTATCAGTAAATGCAAGAGTTTGAAATAATGTCTGAGATCTAATCATCACCCAGCAACATCAGCTGTTATTTTTTAGTCCCCTGCCGTCAGCAAACATTATCTCATGCTCATGCTAAGATTTTGATTGTAGTCTTGCATTCATTTTCTAAATGAGTTAACCAAAGCATGAAGAGTTTAACTAACTTGTCCATGACCATTTGACTAGTAATTTATAGAACAATGATTCAGACATGGGGATTTTATATCTAGCCTGTGATTCCCCAGTTCAGTTCGATGGTGATAGAATGACCGTCTATTAATGTAGGGTTGTGCTTCAAAGGAATTACAAGCCAAAATTGGAAACTGGGAAAAAACATTAATAAAGAAAATTACAATTAATTTAAAACTAAAAGGGCAGTTGGGCATTTGTCAGGAAGACCAGAAAAGGAAAGGTTAGACATTCCTACAAAAAAGAAGAACGTATGGCCTTGAGAAAATACAGGTCATTCAAATAATTTATTAAGCCAAGCACGTGGAACAGGACAGTAAGTCTTGTAGATAGAGACTAAGTTTTGGGCACCCTGTTAAGTATGGGCTTTCCACCTACATACACGCACACTAACTAGCACTTCTTTGCAAATTGTGGTTTAGATATTTTCAACCAGAAGGGTAGCTCTTTTAGTGCCAGGCCACATCTCCTTCTTCTCTATATTTCCCAAACACCTAGCACAGTGCTAATAACCATTATTATAATTTTCATCTATTGATTATTGATTGCTCTCTCTCCCCCTCATCTCACATATGACATATGTGGATTTTTACCTTTTGTAATTGAATTATTTTATTTAAGATTTTACTATGGAACAGGGGTTATCTCTTTATATGTGGAAAACTGGGATTATGGAAGTTTGTGTACCTTGCCTGACTGTGTTTAGCTAAGAAGGCACTGAATTCCAGTTCAAATCCAGACATTTGCCCTGAATGAACATGGTGTGACAAAGTCACCGGTAACATCATGCCTTCCAAAGAGGATGCACACAGCCCTGTGATTAAATTGTAAAAGTTGAAAAGTTAGTGAGTAAAGTTATCTTTTTGTTGTTTGCAAAACTCCAAATAAAGTCAGATTCTCATTTATTCAGGCAAATATATTCTAAATTTGGATTACATTTGATTAGCTAACTTGGAGATCCAAACTAACAGATCTCTTGACACCTTCCCCCCCTCCTCCGGAAAAAAATAGGTTAGGTGCCTGGCAATGAAAAAGAACCTAGGTATATGTTTGTGTGTTCTACATATGTAATAAGCAGTATAAAACAATAGCTAAGAGCATAGTTTTAACCTGGATTACCCTGGTTCAATGTAGTATTGATTAGCTCTGTTACCAGGGCAAGTCTCCCAGCAATTCCTACTTGAGTGTCCTCATATATAAACAGGAGTTTATAGTACACCCATGCAGTAGACCTGTTCTAAGGATTGAATAGTTGAGCATTCCCTGTGCAGACTTTCTGATCAGGAGTGTGAAAACGTTTGCTACCATTAACAATGCATGATGTGTGTGCATTCTGGATCTTCAAACTTCTTTTGTGTTTATTTCCAACTATCACTGGAGGAAAATGGAAATTGTGAGCATCTATAAACCTATGCCCAGGACTGTTAACTATGCAATGATGTAGTAGACATTGTTGTAAGCCTGAGAAAAGAACACTTCTTAAGTTTCAAGTTGATATGTGAGATCTCAAAAGGAGATTAATAAACAAGAAGAATTCCAGATTGGACATGCTTCGGCAAGGTGTTGCCAGTACAATAAATTAGGGACAGAGCAAAATTAAAGTCACCACAATTGAAGGGAAAGTTGATTATCTCCAAGTTAAGTAAAAACAGTTGTACTTCATTAATAGGCAGTTTTCTCCTAGGAACTTCTAGCCTGAGGCCCTGCATTAAATTAACAAAATTGCTCATAGTCTGGTTTTAAATACAAAAAATCCTTTGGGCCTACCTTCTGTTCACCTTCTGCTTCCATAATGCTATAGATATTTGTTATTCTTTTTGTCTTTATATATATATATATATATTTGTAATTTTTGTATAAATATATATTTTGTATAAATTATTATTGCCTGAATAATAATAATATTATAAATTCCATGTTTTAATTTGCCCTGAGTTCAAAATATTCTGTCATTATCATTTTGTAAATATTTTAATACTTGGACATATACAATCATTCTACTTGATTTTCAAATGTTTGATATTAATCATTTATCTTTTATTTTCATGATGTCAGTCTTAATTTCACAGTGGTAAGCAACATATTCTTGCTTCATTTACCACCATACTCTTATTTTGATTAATATCTCATGCTCTTTAAAATAATTAGTATGTTTCATTTATTGCTTTTGTGTTTTGGATATGAAAATTGATATTAAATGTCATTTGTAATAAACTTTTCTTTATTCTTATAATTTTTTTGTCTATTTTGCCATTTACTACAAGAATTCTGAATTTGCTTATTTCACTTTTAACTTTCTGCCCATTTGGCTTCACGTATTCAGAAGTTATGTTATTAGGACCATATTAATTTATTATTATTTTTTATTTATCATATATAAAATTATATATAATACAGTTTAATCATTTTATGTCATTTTGAGATATGCCTCTTCATCTTACTAGAACTGCCATAAATTCTATTTTGTCTAATACCATTATACCTATTTGAGCTTCATTTGGCTAGTATTTCTGTAACTTTACATCATTTATTTTCGTCCATATCTTTTTTTTTTTCTTTTTTTGGTACTGGGGATTGAACTCAGGGGCACTTGGCCACTGAGCCACACCCCAGCTCTATTTTGTGTTTTATGTAGAGACAGGGTCTCACTGAGTTGCTTAGCACCTTGCTGTTGCTGAGGATGGCTTTGCACTCACCATTCTCCTGTCTCAGCCTCCCAAAGTGCTGGGATTACAGGCTTGTGCCACTGCTCCCGGCTTCGTCCGTATCTTTTTATTTCAAGTGGTTTGTTCATTAGAAACACAAACATTTTTCCCTTTCAAACCCAGTGTTACCATACATATTTTTAAATTAATTAACATGATTTGATGTAATTATTGACATGTGGGCTTAAGGACAGTTTCTAATTTTTCCTCATGTTTTAATTAGCTTATAACCCTTTTATACACTTGTCTATTCTGCCACAAATTAATTTTATTTTTAGATACATCAGAGAAGGTTGCATATACCATTATGATTCATCCTTAAAACTCAAGCATTTAGCACGGCATGGTGGCGCTCACCTGTAATCCCAGCACTTTGGGAGGCTGAGACAAGAGAATGTCAAGTTCAAAGCCAGCCTCAGTCAGCAATGGTGAGGTGCTAAGCAATTTAGTGAGACCTTATTTCTAAAATAAAATACAAAATAGGGGTAGGGATGTGGCTCAGTGGTTGAGTACCCTTGAGTTCAATCCCTGGTACCAAAAAATAAATAAAATAATAAAATAAAATAAAATATAAATAAAATAAAATAAAACTCAAGCATTTATATTTTATTACCTAAAGTTAATATTTTTAATTTTTTATTTATTCTTTTTAGTTATGTATAACATGAAAATGCACCCTGATATTATCACAAAAGCATGAAACATAACCCACTCCAATTAAGCCCCCAGCACTCTCCCACCCCTTCACTCCACAGATTCCTCTTTAATTCATTTACTCATTGTTATTTTTTTTTTAAATTTAATTAGTGTCCTATTCATACACTCAGTGCCCAACATGGGGGCCCACAGTGCCACCTCCATGCACACACAGTTGGGTCAGATTCATTGCATTGTTCTTTCCTTTTCCAGTCTCTCCTTTCTCCTCAATATCCTTCATCCACTCTACTGATGTTTCCTATGTTTTGATGAAATTCCTTCTCCCTCTCTTGTTTCTTTCTCTCTCTCTTTATTTTGTTTGTTTTGTTTTTAATCTTGCCCCTTCATTATTTTGGATTAGCTACTGCATATCATAGAAAACATTTGACCTTTGACTTTTGGGGACTGTCTTATTTCACTTAGCATGATAATCTCCAGTTTCAGCAAATGGCATATACCAGCAAATGCCATAATTTCTTCTTTATGGCTGAGTAATACTCCATTGTGTATATATGCCATAATATTTTTTAAACCTTTTTTTTTTAGTTGTTGATGGATCTTTATTTTATTCACTTATTATTTATATGTGGTGCTGAGGATCGAACCCAGTGCCTCACGCATGCAAGGCAAGCGCTCTACCACTGAGCCACAACTCCAGCCCTGCCATAATATTTTTACCCATTCATCTGTTCAATGGCACTGTTTGGCTCCATAGCTTGGTTACTTTGAACTGTGCTGCTTTATAAGCATTGATGTGGCTGCATTACTATAGTTTGCTGATTTTAAACATTTGGGATATACACTGAGGAGTGGGTTAGTTGGGTCTCGCACTAATTTGCAGTTCCACCAACATTGTATGTGTGTATCTTTTTCCTACAGCCTTGCCAACATTTATTATTATTTGCATTCTTGATAATTACCCTTCTGACTGGAGGGTGAAGACATCTCAATGTAGTATTAATTTGCATGTCCCTAATTGCTAGAGATGTCTAACATTTTTTCATATATTTTTGGACAATTTATGTTTCTCCTTTTGAGAAGTATATGTTTAGTTCTTTTGCCCATTTATTGATTGGGTTTTGTCTTTTGTGTGGTGGTTAAGATTTTTGAGTTCTTTGTATATCCTGTATATTAATGCCCTATCTGAGAAGCAGGTGCCAAAGAGCCCCCATTCTGTGGGCTCTCTTCACCCTCTTAATTGTTTCCTTTGCTGTAACAGAAGACTTTTAATTTAATGCCATCTCATTTCTTAATTTTTTCATCTAAAAGTTTAATATTTTCATTACTTGATATTTTCTTGTTTCCTTATTTGTAAAATAAACACACTCTAATAGCTTAATAATTATGCATATTTTATTTTTCTTCCCAAGTTTTTTATAGATAGCAAAATAAATTTTTGATATACAAGCTATCTAATGTTAGTATTATTACTTTTATAACATTCCTACAATTCAGTGACTGTAAAGAATTTTAACTCAATTTACACATTTCTTTCCAATGTGCAATATTAATAATTTATTTTAAGTTGATATACTTTTTAAACACAATAGATTATTAAATTGTTTTATGTTTGTATTTACCTTCATATTACTTACTTACTTTCCATTCTTTCCTTGTCTCTGTGCATCCAGCTGGAATTATGCTTATGATAAAGAATATTCTTTAATGTTTCCAACATTAAAATTATATGGAAAATAGAAGATGTCAGGGTTTTTTAAATAGTAAATCATTTCTATTTCATTTTTTTAAAAAAAAATCTCTAAAATATTAAATTTAAAAGTGGCAATTGTGGTCTTTTTATACCCACTTCTCCCCTTTATCAGACCACCACCAGTTCATAGTCAATCATCTTTTTTTTATATTTATTTTTTAGTTGTAGGTGGACAGAATATATTTATTTTTATGTGGTGCTGAGGATTGAACCCAGTGCCTCACACGTGCTAGGCAAGCACTTTACCACTGAGCTATAACCCCTGACCCATAGTCAACCATCTTTATGATACTAGTGTGAATTAATTTTCCTTTCTTGATCTTTGTTATGATATCATAAATTATATACTATTTGCATTCAGTTTCACTTAGCCTAACAAGTATACACATGATGTACATACATATAGAAATAAATATTCAATATGAACATAATAAAAAGGTTTTTTTTGTTATTTTTTAAATTTCCCCAATACTTTATCATTAATATTTTAAAATAGTAAAATGTCTTATTTTTAAAATTTCTTCAATACTTTATTATTAATATTTTAAAACATATAAACTTTGTAATAATTTTGTTAGTGAATAGACATATTCCCTTGACTTATGTACTTATTAATATTTTTGTCATATTTGTTTTATTCATGCATATAAATCTTGCTAACCACCCATCATTATGTCTTTTGATCGACTTCAATGAAAGTTTCAGACAACTGTATACTTGTGAAAGTTAATTTTAGGTGTCAATTAGATTAGATTACAGAATACCTAGAAAATTGGTAAAGCACGATTAGGTGTTTCTTTGAGTGTCTTTCCAGGGACAAGCACACAAAGCTGAGTGGCTAAGTGGGAAACACTTGTCCTCAACATGAGTGACCACAATCCAGTTGACAGGGGCTACTGAAAGAACAATACACAGGATCCTCAGGCTTTCTTTCAGTTTAGACAAAAAGTTACACCATTGACTTCCAAACATTTCTGATGCTGTCAGATTCTGCTGAATGTGGGGTCTCCAGCCTGCAGGTGGCCTATTGTAGACTTCCAACTTTCATAATTACATACGCCAATTGGCCTAGGAATTTTCCTGATATATCTATGTATGTGCATCTTTATCAGTCTATCTATCTATGTATCATATTTGTGTCTCTGAAGAAACCAAATACAAAATGCCTTAGCATTTATATTACTAGCTAGAGTTTAATACTCATGTATAGTTCTTTCTGCAGATAAGTTATGTATACAGGGCTATAAATTAAGTGTACAAAGTTAATTATTTTTATTAGGAATTAAGATGTAAAAGTTGGATTATCCATTTTGTTGTGTGTTGATGGGAGATTGGGTTGCTTATAATTTAAGATGATTATAAGTAAGTTATTATGAAGGTAACTGCGTAAGTCCCTTTGTGAAAATCTTTATTAATTTATCTTGGGAAAATACCAGACATTAGGATTGTGACTTTAGACACATAAACATGTAAATTTTTAATTTTTTAAAGACAGAATTGTATCTTTCTCTTATATGAGCACCCTCACACATATAAAAACTCATAGACACAAACACACACCAGTACACAGATGTTATATATAATACACTGCTATCAGAAATAGAATGTTGTAATCCATCAAAATTTTTCTTCTTTTCTGGAGCTCAGTGTTGCTTCCACTGTGAAAATTACTCAATTTCATCTTAATTCTCCTATTATCATGTTTCATATCCTAATCCTATATTTTGCCTCCAGAGGAGAACAATATGGCTTTTCTGAAAACTAAGCTACTCTATTTAATATTTGTACATTTCTTAGAAGGATGATGCTTTGATCTTTCATCATTTAATCATATTGATTTTTCCAATGATTTTCTGTCATCTCCAATCTCAGTTTCTAAACCACTCTTTCCTCCCTTATGACTTTCATTCTTGCACTGATTAATATGTCCATTCTTAAAAATAGGGAGAAAAGTTCTCTTCTCAGTAAGCTTATTTTCTTTCAACATTGAGTGTAATATTACTTTGAGTGTTTCAGAGAGAATACATTAATAATTTATCAATGTATGCCAAAGTAATTAGAAGGTATTTTAGACAAATATGTTTTGAAATAGAATGATTAAAGGTAAAAAAGAAGTAAAATAATAAAAGTAAGTACCTAAAAAGTGCCTCCAGTCTGATTCTTAATTTCTTAATAATTATCTCCTAGAAATTAAAGCAGGACTGGGAAACACAGGGTAATATAACTAACTAGACATAATAATAATTACCCATTCATTTATCCACAAAGACATCTTTGTTCACGGTGCAAGTGTTTGCTGTGCAGATATTTGTTATTGTTGGATGAAATGTTACTTTCATGCTTGAATTCTCAAACACAAGGAATTTGATATTCTTACTCAGTTATCTATGGCTTTCAATCAGACTTGACTCTTTGCCCTAAAGAGATTGGCTCATGTGTGGGTACAGAAAGGTTTCCATGTAGGGTTAATTATTTCTTATAAATATGTTAACATCTTGTCAATCACGTAGGCAAGGCTTAAATTTTTGCCGTTAAACATGGAGGTAGAACTTCAACTTGAAAATAAGCAACCGAAATTCTCATTATCTCTAGGGTCTCAATACCAATCTCATTTCTTTGAGTCTTAGACTATCTTGACGGACGTACAAAGAAAGTTGGCCTGCAATAACCCCCTCCAAAGAATTGAATAGCCTGACAATTTTTGAGGAGGTATTTGAGAATGTTAAAATACATATTGAATATCACTTCTTCAAGATAAAGTTTCATATGGCCATAATTTCATGAAGTCCTGAGCTTGAGAATAAACTAATCAATGTTTCATCTATATCATAATATTGTACTTGGTCATGGGTAGTACATATACACAAATGTACATAAAAAGGGGGAACATAGAAAGTGTTCATGACTCAGAAGTTTAGTAACCTGCAAGACAAAGAATGTTAGGAATAGAATATATTAAATGCTCTTTAAAACTAAGATAATTCAGTTAATTCAAGCAAAATTTTAGTTACTATAATTAGTTACTATAGTCACGGAACTTCTAAGAGAAAAAGGCACTTGTTACAAACCTTTAGTAAAATACATATAACTAAAACAATTCTAATTAAAAAAGCATTTGTAATAGAAAAGTCAAAGTAAATATGAAAGTCTACCAAGAAAAAGGGTACAATATAGCATACACATTGTATCCTCTTTTTTTGTTTTTACATTATTGGGCTCATGGTAGTATCTAGTAATTATTTCTACACTGAATTGCTTGCAATTTATGATAAAAAGTTTGAGTTCAGACTTTTTTCAAAATATTGCAAATATAAAATTTCTATACATATTCTTTCTTTGAAGTATTGTAAGTCTAAATCTGTACTGTTAAATGAGGCCTGTTTTTCCACTATTTCCTGTATTCCCTTAGGTAATGGAATCAATAAGTATCTGAACAAAGACAGCATCCTGTGTACATTCTGCATTTTGCCTTGAGGTGATCTGATTTAAACAAACTTTGTAAGAAACCATGTTACCTGTATAAGAGCAAATACATGAGAAAGAAAGCAATTCTTGACTCATGCTGGGTTTTCTATAAAAGGATTTTACACTAATAAGAAATTTCAATAGGAAAATAAGAAAGGTATGAGTAATTTAGTTGAGAAAAGAATTTCTAAACAGTTCAAAGTGATTTTCTAATGACCTTTTAATATGCATTTTTATAAACTAGACATTTAAAAATTATATTCCTAGCAGTTGAATCTAAATTCTGATAAAATTTTTGAATTGGGAATGTAAGTATTGTAATAAAAAATGCAAATGTAGGGGCTAAGGTTGTGGCTTAGTGACAGAGTGCTTGCTTTGCATGTGTAAGGCACTGGGTTCAATCCACAGCACCACATAAAAATAAATAAACAAAATAAAGACACTGTGTCCATGTATAACTAAAAATGAATTTAAAAAAATGCAAATGTACTGTTCATATGACTGAATATTATATTTTAACCTATTCTCTAATTGATGTGTCTTAAATTGTATTTAAAATAAATATTAATATTAACTCATAACTATATATATGTGTATATATATAAATTTTGAAAATATTCATTACAACAAAATCAGAAGTAAGAAATTTTAGGAGATTAATAATTAAAATGGTTAATTTGTTATTATTATACATTTTTAAATGAGGTAGTTTTAAAATGAGAGATAACCTCTATAATTGAAGGAATAAAACATTGCTAGCTTTCCATTTGGAGACACAAATTTACTACTTCAGTGGTTGCTTATTTTTGACTCACAAAATAAAGAAATCAAACTGGAGAGTCATTGATTTCCAGTTTGAGCATACTAATCTTCTTACTTCTCTCTCTTTAATCAGCAAAAATTCTTCTTTCTTGTCATTGTTTGAATCATCCAAGTGTTCTCCTGAAGGTCTCTTTTAGTTACTTTGAGTATATCATATTGACAATTCAACTTCATTGCAGTTAGGAAGAAGAAAAAATTATAAAATGATTCAGGAAAATTTACTATGTTTTCTAAAATGTGTGTATATATATATGAATATATATATACACACACACATATTTATATATATATATGTTATATATATTACTCTGCAAACCAGTGTATAATGTTATGAATCTCACAATTTATAGTCTCATTTGACATATCATCTCTATTTAACCAATCTGAACTGATTTTGTTCTATTTCTGTTCACTCTGAGAGATAAGAAATAATTTATGAAAACTCAGTGTACCTTGAATATACATCTTCATTATTTGTGACTAAGGACTATATTGATATTTCCACATCTTCTATGGATTTTCTCTTGTTAGTAATTATTGCAGACACCTCATAATCAATGAAAATAAAACCATCATTATTTTAAGTAAAACTTTGTTTTACAATCATTAGTGTCAAGTACACAATACAAACATATATATTTGCATTTATTTTAGATTATAATAAGTAATTGTATATGTATATACATGTGAATTAATATATTTACATTTACAGATACATAAAATAACACTATATCTGATTATATAAACACATGTCAAATTATGTACAAGAATAAAACACTATTAAGCTCTTCAAGTCAATTAGATGAAGTGGTAAGAAAAAGTAACTAATGGTGTTAAATCTAAATATAATGTTATTACTATTAATAATCTGGTAATAATTTATAAACATATAGTCTCAATACAATGTTTGGGGTATTTTTTGGGTTTTTTTTTTTTTTTTGTACTTGAGATTGTACAGAGGGGCACTCGACCACTGAGTCATATCCCCAGTCCTTTTTTGTGTTTTATGTAGAGACAGGGTCTCACTGAGTTGCTTAGCGCCTGGCTTTTTGGTGTTCTTTAATGACATTATATGATTAGCTATGCATTTCATCACTTTTCTAAGGAACAATCATGTTGATATTAGAAAGCATTTATTAGACTAAAAAAGTTGGTGATATGATTACATATGGAGCATACTGAATAAACTCAAAAAATTCTCTTATATAACAATATTTGGCTTTAGTAAAATATAAAATCCCAAAGACACTAACAAATTCCTAGAGGCACACGAGCTGCCCAAACTGAATCAGGAGGACATACACAATTTAAACAGATCAATTTGAAGCAAGGAAATAGAAGATTCCATGAAAAGCTTACCAACCAAGAAAAGCCCGGTACCAGATGGATGCTCAGCTAAGTTCTACAAGACCTTCAAAGAAAAATTAACACCAATATTCTCAAATTATTCCATGAAATAGAAAAGGAGAGAACCCTACCAAACTCATTCTATGAGGCTAGTATCACCCTGATTCCAAAACCAAAGACACATCAAGGAAAGAAAACTTCAGACCAATATCCCTGATGAACATAGGTGCAAAAATTCAATAAAATTCTGGAAAATTGCATACAAAACCATATTAAAAAGATAGTGTGCCATGATCAAGTGGGGTTCATTCTAGATTTGCAAGGTTGGTTCAACATGCAGAAATCAATAAATGTAATTCATCACATCAGTAGTCTTAAACACAAGAATCATATGATTATCTCTATAGATGTTGAGAAAGCATTTGACAAAATACAGCACCTCTTCATGTTCAAAATACTGGAAAAACTAGGAATAGTAGGAACATACGTCAAGATTGTAAAAGCTATCTATACTAAGCCCAAGGTCAACATCATTCTAAATAGAGAAAATTTTAAAGCATTCCCTATAAAAACAGAAACAAGACAGGGATGCCCTCTTTCACCACTTCTATTCAACATAGTCTTTGAAACTCTAGGTAGAGCAATCAGACAGATGAAAGAAATTAAAGGGATATGTACAGAAAAAGAAGAACTCAAACTATCACTATTTATTGAAAGAATTATCACATTAGTAGGAAAGATAACTGACTTCCATATAAAACTGCAAAATTAATTTCTTTTCAAATTTCAAAAAGCTAAATGTATTGATATTACTTTTTATTAACATATATTCCCAGGATGTTTTATTACATGTCTATGCAAAGCTAATTGATTTATTATTCTTGTATTGTTAAAAGACCCATCAATAATACATACTCTGGGATTTATGCTAATACAATATCTTGAGGGAGTCATCTTTCTCCTTCTCAAATTTAATATACTGTATTTAATATATAATTTCTACATATTTTTCTTTTTTCCCAGTGAAATGGTAATCAAACTTTTATGCTAAATGTAGTAAAAGGTACAGATGGTATATTACCTTCTGCCTTTTGGTTATACAAATGGGTGAGCCACTATCTGATATTTAATGTCTCCCCTCACAGTTAATTCAAAATTCCTTTCAAAGTTACAATATTTAATAATTGTGAATGAAATTTCATAAATGTGCAACAGAAAGTAGCAATCTTCAGGCAATAATGACAAAATATTCTGAGACCTCTCATAATCAAAGGGATCACTTGTATATTTACAGTTATGTTACTTATAACATGTAATAAAAACCAAATCCATAGTTCTTAAAAAAAGCAGTCACTGTTAGTTTGAAATAATACCACGCGCGCACACACAAAGACAGACATATACGTATAAAATGCTGCAGTTGCACACCATTCCTATTTCATATGTGAAGACGGGCCATAATTGTCTATATAGAAAATATTATCATACCAGATGTAGCATATTCCACTAAATTTTGGCCATAAATATTTTTAAACATTTTTATATGCAGTAAATATTAGATTTGATACTGATACTCAGTAATTTGAAAAGCAGAATTGTCCAACTTCTACGCTGACATAATAGCATCAGTTGAGGTAGAATTCTACAGGCTAAATGTAGAAATAGAAAGGATAAATATGAACAAAAAATTCACACATAGCCAAACATTCACAGGCATACATACAATTTTGCCCATCATTCTGTATTTCAGATAATTGTTTCTAACTTCTGATACAGATATTGAAGCCAACTGAATATACCTTGTTTTATACTTAGTCACTTTTTAACATTCAAAATGAAAATGTCATACATATTTTTAAGAACAAATGTCACCACGTTGAAAATTGTTTAATTAATTGATACATAAAAGTATTGGAAAGCATTGGCTATTCACTGACTCTAAATATCGATGGTTAGTTGACTCAGCATCTGAGCAATATTTATATTCTATTTATTTTTCTAAATTAGAGAGGAGGAGTGACAGAGAAAAATAGAGTGATATTTACAAACCCTTCATAAAAGGTCTTGTTTACTGTGATTTGTTATTCATATTTTAATGACTTACCACAACTTAAAGGAGGCTTTAAATTTTTCAAACTTTGAAGCTTCCTTAAAGTACCCACTTTTTGCCCCTAAGCAAAAATCAAATGGATTAATATTTGGTTTTATTCTTTACTGAAAGCTCATCTTGTTCTGAAGTTCTTCCACCTCCCCACCTCTCTCTCTCTCTTTTTATTTTCTTTTCTTTGCACTATTGGGGATTGAACCCAGGGGTACTTTACCACTAACATTTATTTATTTATTTTTATTTTTATTTTATTTTATTTTATTTTTTTACTTTGAGACAGAGCTTTGCTAACTTGCTGAGGCTGCCCTTGAACTCACAATTATTCTGCTTCAGCATCTACAGTTGTTGAAAATACAGGGCATGTGCCACTATGGTTACTAAAATAGATTATTTTACAAGTGTTTAGTCAATGTAATATATAACCACACTAACTACAGTCAAAAGAAAAAAAAAAACTTGATTCAAAGATTGTGGTTTTTCAATCATTTTACCTATTGAACACAATCATTAGAAATATATTTAATAAAATATATTCTTTGAAAAAGTGAATAAAGATAATGTCCATTTAAATCAACGAATCTTTGCCTATTTCACATACATAGCCTATTATCAGCTGCAAGAACTTATGTAAAATGTTTATATCTAAAAAATAAGTCCCAGGGAAATTAACCGTGGACTAATCCCTGAAGAAAGTGATTTCAGGAAGAATTCCATTAGCTTACCAAGAATCCAATTTTTATACACACACACACACACACACACACACACACACACACACGTTGTTTACTTTCGTGCCTCATGGGTCCACTCAATGAGTAGGGGTCCCGAGAGATGAAAAGGTGTCCTTGGGGAAGACCAAGTGGGGTCTCACGGGATGAGGTTTGGGGTTGACGGTCCTCAGAGTCACTCCACCCAGACTCCGCGGGTAGTAAGACTGCTCTGCCAGAGCGAGAGGCAGAATTTGTTTATTCCAGAAAGTACAGCAGCTTATGTATGGTCCTCAGACCAATCAGGGCTCAGAGTTGCAAACCATTCTATCAAGCGCACAGTCCATTAACATAGAATGGGGAAAGAGGGAAGGGAGGGGTTGAAGGTATAGGGAGTGCTCCTACAAATATACACATATAATTTCAAAATCAGCATTGCATATAGGATGTATTTATATATAGTTTCACTGTTTAATTGAAGTATTCATAAATAAACAGAAATGCCAAATATTTTTAAGCTTAGTGTATAGCATTGATGCTACTTCACAAAGATCTCAATAATAATTTTCCAGCTGAGAACAAGTGAATCAGTCATAGATCTGGTTTTGTAAACTGTGTGTCTAGATGAGGAATAAATCCTTGTAATTCTTTTTCATCCTTTAGATTTATTAAAGTCTGATTTTAAGTGCTGTATACATTTAAAATGTACAATGTGATGTTTTATTATATTCTTACAAATCATAATCAAGCTAATAAACATAATCCATCATCTCACACTTACCTCTGTGTATGTATGCATGTGTGAATGTGTGTGTGTGTGTTTGTGTATGTTGAGAACAGTTGATATTTATTCTCAGCAAATTTCAAGTACAATTGTTGACTGCAGTCACCAGGCTGTATGTTGAGTTTCCAGTATTTATTTATTTTATAACTAAAAATTTCTACCCTTTAACCAATCTTCCCTTTTACCCCATCCTCTGGTCCATGGTATCCACCATTCTATTCTCTATTGCTATCAGTTCAATATTTATTATTCCACATGTACATAAGATCATGCAGTATTTGTCTATGGCTTATTTCACTTAGCTATGTCCTCAAAGTTTATTCACATTGTCACCAATGTCAAGATTTCCTTGTTTTTCAGATTTGAATGATATTTCTCTCTCTCTCTCTCTTTCTCTACTCTCTCGGTGTCTATTCTTTCAGTTGTTTCCATATCTTGACTTTTGTAACTGCAAGGAACATGGAAGTTTCTTCCTTTTTTAGAATGTTTCATTAATTTTGTCTTGAAGAATGTTACTTAAATTTATTATTAGCATTATTATTCCTTTCCTAATCCTTATTTGTCCTATTTACATGTCTTTGTGAAGTAACTTTCTGATTTTCTCATGGCTTTTTTGAACAATACTTGCTCTATTAATTTTTTTTTACTATTGGTAATACATTTTCTCTGAAGGTGAAGTTAGAGCTCCATTTCTCTAACATCCATAATATGCTACAGTTGTCTGTATGAATCTGTGATGATTTTCAGAGTCCTTTTTGCTCTTTTCATTTAATAAACTGTCTTTCTATTGTGGGGCATCTGCAAATTTCTATTCTTTCCCTGCCTATGACACTCCTGACACTAATTTTAGGTATAACAAGAAAAGCTCTTTGCTTCATTTTTGAAGCCTAATTATTTTGACAGGAAAATACAATTGATAATACAATTTTACAGGGAAACCCAAAATCTATTTCATTGAGTTATCAGATACATATAACAAAATTTACTCAATCTTCATATTAATTCTGTGAGAAATACATACTTACTACACATTTTTTTCAAGTGAACCAACTGAGTCTTGGAGAGGTTGCACAGATTACTCAGATCACAAGACCAGAATTTTGAAAGCTGGGTTATGATCCAAGGAACTTGGAGTTCATGTTTTTAAGCACTATGCAATGCATGTTTCCTCAGTTAAATAATTGCTCATTTTAAGGACAACCTTCAATAAGACAAACTTATCAGTATTGGCTTGGTTACCAGCTCATGTGGAGGCTTATGTTGGAAAGATCTGCTTCCATCTTATCTTAGGTTGTTGTCTAAATTCATTTTTCAATTATAAAACTGAAATCTTCACCTGTTTACTATGGTGCCCTCAGATCTTTCTCCTGTGGCCCTCTCTATACACAGGTCATAGCATGGACATTTGCTTCTTCAAGATGAGCAAGAAAATATCTCTTTGTAGTATGTTAAAAACAGTTCAGAATGTACAATGATCATGGGAGTGACAAGCCATCACTTCCGACATAATATAACTTAGTAAAAAGTGTGACATCCCATCACCTTTGCCATATTCTTCTGGCTTAGAAGCAAATCTCCACTCCTTTAGCAAATCAGAAAGAAGGGATTGTACAAAGTCATGAATAGCAGCAACAGGAAATCATTGCAGGCAGAATTCTCTTGGATCCTTTTCATAAAGTCATTGTGGCCATTTTAAATACTAACACTTAATTTTATTCCTTGGTTTGGATTAAAATGAAGAATTTGGGAAATATTGATTTATTTTCTTGATACTTTTGAATCTCAGTAACTAGTTGCATGCTTTCTGACATTCTTCAGAGAGATCAACATTATAATGTTTAAATTGTAGTATGAATCATTGGTTGATAATTCATTAAATTTCCTCAGTTTGACTCCAGTAAGTCTCATGATTCACCTAACCAAGTCATCTATTAGGGTAAACTTCCTGCTGAAATTCTGTTCCTCTGTCAGTTTTCCAAGTGGCAAAGTTGAAGGGATTAATGATTACAGTTACTTCTTAGAATATTGGAAACAAGAAGCTGTAAGTGGAATATATTTCAACTTTGATTACTTTATTGATGTGAGCTCAGTGATCGACCAACACACAATTGATCTAGGCAGCCCCCACAGTACTCAGTCTATGCATCCAATTGAAGTGTTAGTGAACAACTCTAATGTATTGAGCATGGCTTGAAGAAAAAAAAAAGTTCCTTCTTGAAATTGTCCCCTATTGAATTTGAACTGATTCATGATGCTACTTAAATTACTTTTCATGCTACCTACATTTAACTATGTCACTATCAGCAAAGCTGTCATGATTACTTCAGATTTAACTTTTGGGGACTTTTTTTTCCTATTTATTACAGCTTTAAGAAACTATTACAAGCCTATGATTAAGAGAGCTTAAGAGCATTATCTAATGAGATTTACCAATTGAAAGTAAGATGCAACAAGACATGTACTTTGTGTGGGAGTGCACACACAGCAAAGAAAATAACAGAAATTCTGCATTTAAATAATTCAATTCCTTTGAAAGGAAATGAGTGCAGGTACATAGGAATATGGAATTCAGGGCATCTAAAAAAAAGCAATGTGTTTGTGCTGTGCTCATACAGTTAATGCTTACTATATTATTAAAGACAGCTGCAGGCAAAAGTTCTGCTTTAAAGATGGGAAAGGCCATTTCATGGACCAAAAATACTTAGTGCATAATCGGGCATTGAGTACCCATATGCTCAATCACAACTTGATATAACATTTAAAAAATGAGAGACCTCTTTAAGTGTATGATGAAGACTGCTTGGTAATGACATATGGAAAAGCTTTTATCCTACATGTTGCTAAGAGTCTAAAATGTACTGGTCAATCCTCTATATGAGGCCTTCAGTCTATGGTCTCAGTGGTATTCTCAAATGTAATAGTAAACAAAAAGGGAAATAGAAATAGAAGTTGAATGTACTTTGTGTTCCAAGGAGAGTTCACTGAACTTATCTCAGTAGATCTACAAAAGAACTCTAGAAAACATGTAATTCTTTCATTTCTTCTAAAATATATAAAATAAAAATTAGAGGCACTTAGAATCTGAGGATGTAAGTCAGATTCCCAATCCTGCCACAACATTTATTTTTGAGAAAACACAAATTACATTGTATTTCACCTGACAAATTTGGGGAATCATTTCCCAATATCATGTCAGGAAATGTAGCACAGAAATATTAGTGGATATTTTAGAGTCCTACAAAGTTGGGTATTATGTTTCACTGTTATTAGATCTGGAAAGTTGGCATTGATACTCATCATCTCTGTATCTTAATTGCCTTCGCTGTCATAAGAATAATAGAACATCTATAATATAGTATTGATGTACGTGATAAGTTAGTAGGTCCAATTTGAAAAAAAGTAGTTGCTTAAAATATTGAACATAATTTCAGAGCAGGTAAGTTTGAAAAAAAAAACAGACTTCTTATCAAATACAATGTTCTTAAAAGCATCAATAAAGAATGCTATCATGTATCCTGAGACTGACAAAGTAGGGGAAGTAATATAAATATACCAATACTTATTGCTATGAGTGAATTCTGTAACCTGGAAAAGAAGGTAAAAACAAAACTATTGAAAGGAGAAAAAGATTCTACTCTTAACTCTCAGGACTATATTGTATATTATTGTATAATAAAGAAATGAAAATTCATTATTTTCTCCTATTTCGGACTCTAATAAACCTTATTTGAACCACATAAAACAAAGAGCCTATTATGTAACTGCATCTACAGTTAAGATCTAACCCCAGTGTGTGTGTGTAAATGTGTGTACATATACAGATTAGATAAACAAACATTCTGCTTTTTTGACTACAATGTGCATCTAATATTATTCCAAGTAGTATTTAACTATATCATATGTATATATAAATGCTAGAAGTGTGATTAAAATGTTCTAAGCACTATATTTTGATATAGTTCTCAAATGTAGGTTTAATCTGTCTCAATTGCACAAACTTGCCTTGTGACTTATAAATGATCCAATATCTTTTAAAATATGTATTTAATAAATTCTTTTTCACTTTTCCAGTACCCATCTTGAGGCAGGAACTATTATTATATACTGATAGGAGATATAACAAATGTATCACAAATGTTAAAGAAAGAAGAGAAAGGAAAAGTAATGATAAAAATGATCCTGTCCTTAAGAAATTTATTGGATAATGCTGTATGCTATTACAAAGGTATATAAATGTTTCACTTCAAAATTATGAACACAGTTTTTTGAAAACTAGATAAGATATGCAATTAGTTTATGGAAGTCATGATGTAATCAAGAGAAAAGAGACATTCATTAAGCTGTTTTTTAAAATGTGATTAATAATTGCTGTTATTCTGCTTGTGTATGTATAGATGTGTATTCTCTAGAATTTTCTCTATAAAAATTATATCATCTGCAAATAAAAACAATGTTAATTACTTTTCATCCTGGACACTTTATTTCATTTTCTTTCCTAAGTGCCCTAACTAGAACCATCACAGTATTCAATACAAATGACAAGAGAAGACATTCTTGCATTCTTCTTGATCTTAGAATTGAAGTTTTCAGTCCTCTACCATTAAGAATGTTAGCTGGGAATTTATCATTGATGATCTTTATTATGTTTCAGAAGTTGATAACTATTCTTAGTTTGCTGAATGTTTTATCATGAAAGGTGTAGGATTTTGTCTATAATAATCAATTGTGTTTGGTTATAATATTTCTGTACTCTATTAATATGACTTATTAAATCAATTGATTTTTTGTGCACTGACTCAAACATATATTTCTGGAATAAATCCCATTGGAGCATGATATACAATTCCATTTATATATAGCTGGCTTCACTTTGCTACTGTTCTGTTTAAAAGTTTTGTACGTCTATTTGTAACTGATGTTCTGTAGCTTTCTCTTCTTCCAATGTCACATATATAACTCTTTGAATTTATCTAACTTGAAGTTTGTTGAACTTCTTAGAGGTGAAAACTTCTATTTTTTATTAAATATAGGAAGTCATTTACCTTTTATTTTTTTAAGTTTTTATGTTTTTTTCTATCTGTTTTGTGGACCTCAATAAATTATATGTTGGTACACTTGGTGGAGTCCCACAAGTTTCTGTGTTTTCCTTCATTTTGTAAAAAATATTTCTGCTCCTCAGATGATAAATCTCAGTTGACCCATCTGCCATTTTAATTCTTACTTTTTTCTATCCAATACTGATATTCATCACAGTAATAATTTTTCATTTCAATTATTTTTACTTTTCACACTTTCATTTAACTCTTCAGACAATGTTTATCTTAGTTGTTTATGTTTTAAACATTGGACTAAAGTCTCTATCCAATGATGTTTGATAGTCTAGCTATCCAACAATGCTTCCTCTTGAAGGTTCTTACTTTTTGTTTTATGCTTCTTCCCCATCCCTGTGGTATACTCTCTCTGCTGGTTGTAGTTGCTGCTCCTTTGGTGATTTTCAGAACCAACTCCACACAGCATGTTTTTTTGTCGTGTGGAGATACCAAAATTTTTGTTTGGTTACCTTAGTGGTCAGCTAATGATAGGACAGAAATTTCCTTAAGTGACTAAGTTGATAAATCCCCTCAACTTGTTTTCAGTGCATGTGCAGGCCATGTTTCCAACACTCAACTTTGTCTTTTACCCTCTGCCATAGCCTTCCATTCTTCCCTGTTTTGAGCTTTAACGTCCACTAAAATGTGAGCTTGAGGCCCTTTCATGTCTTTCTTACGTGTACACATGGCCACACAAGCGTTTAAGGAATTCTATGTTCCAGAAATATGTTTGAGCTGTTCACTGACTCTGTAACATCTGGTGTGGACTCAACTATACCATTTCACCCCCGAAATTTATTTACTGATGCTCTAATTACCAAAGTAATTGTAGAGCAAGTAACTACGGTTACATAAGATCATTAGGATAGGACACTGATCTTATCAGAAGAGGGAGAGAGAAAGAACCTCTTTCCACCACCTTAGAACACAGTGAGAAGTCAGCCATCTGGAAGCTGTAAAGTGAGCATGCACCAGGAACAAATGATGGCAGTACTTGGACCTCAAACTTCCAGCCTCCAGAACTATAAGAAATGAATCTCTACTGTTTGCGTCACCTAGTTCATCTTATTCTGTGATGGCAGCCAACACAATATATCCTTCATTAGGTTTTTCTTTTAAGCTTTTTGATTAGTCTATTATTTTACCAGCCTTTATTCTACACCTCTGGCAACACTTGCTTATAAACATTTTTGACAAATGTACCTCAGGAGAAGTATTTAGTACAATGTGAGTTTGAATCATGTCAAAGAAATGCAATCCCTTCATGTGAGGCATTCCCAGGGAAAAATCAGATAGGTCAAATAATACCAACTTACATTTTTATTTTCATGTTTTTGAGAATCAGGCTTTGAAGGAGCTGAAGCTTTATTGTATTCTGTTTGATGTCAGGAATATAGCAGTCTTGCCATGGAAAACCAGGAATGGAAAATGCCATAGAATTCATTGTTATTATCAATATTTAGTCCTTTATAAAAATAACTGTTGGGCAATTCCCATCAGAGCATGAGGATGACTAATGATAACTAGCCCCAAGACTAAAGACCAACGAAGACACCAACATTTGATTTCCAGCCTTGGGAAGGTGGAGTTTTGCAACCCAGACACAAAGGAACCTTTGTGGTAAGACACTCTAAGTCATGCAGGTATAGCTGCCCAGAACCTTGGGGACCCAGTTCCTGCCTGGAAGAATTTCTAGGGCAGAGCTACTACCCAAGAGCATCTGGAAATTGAAACTTCCTACCCCAAGGAATCTAGAAGATGAGATTCTCATTGAATCTGGAAGACAAGAACTCTCTTCTCAAAAAAAAAAAAAAATCAAAATTCTCATTACCTAGCAGTTGTCCATTTTAGTTATTTAGTTTGGTTTCACGGTTAGATTGTTTATTTGAAATTTCTTTTCTTAATGTGGCATTTATCACTAAAAACTCTTTTTCTTAAGTTTTGATATGTTATATTTTTGTTTTTGTTTCTCTTGAGATATTTTTTATTTCCTGTTTTATTTCTTCTATGATCTATCATTTAGGAGTGTGTTCTTTAATTTGTGCATATTTAAACTTTTTCAATTTTATTTCCATTATTGTACCTAACAATTTACTTTAAATGTACATTATGAGTTTTTAGAGAATCACTATCAATGGGCTGATGTTTTATCATCCATTAGCACTCGGGTGAGTCACTCTGAGGAATTCTTTCTCCAAGAACATGCATATCCTTTTGAGTGTTTTATTGAAATCAACAAAGAAATAAAGAAACTACAGATTTCTGTTCAAATAATTTAGAAAAAAATGAATATGTTCATACTTCTTTACTATAAAATTTCATAGCACTTTATTTTGCTGATTTATTTAGTAAAATAAAAGATGCCTGGGAATGATATGCTTATAATAGTTTTAAAAATATATAGCATTAAAACAGTAACATTTTTCTTCTTTACATACAGTCAAATCAATCTACTAATGTACTAAGAAATACACTTTGGAGAATAAATGTGTATACTACTGGCTGAATTATTTCATTCTCTGTGCCATGTTTGCTTATTTGTTTGCATTTTACTAATAACACTAGCAATTTGTTGTTTCATGGCAGATTGCATTTATTTCTCTTGCTGGTATGATAATAGCACCTGAATTTGCTTGAAGAAATTCTCTTCTTTAGCATAGAATTGATGAGAAGGAGAATCCCATTCCATAGCCAAAAAATGAGTAATAGTGACCTGACTTGAGTTAACTTTAATTTTTCTCCTGGATTTCAAATCTTGTGGGGATAGACAGGGAAGGAGAAATAAAAGAAAGAATATCTGATCCATTCCAGTAGCATACTCTCACAGTGGTGGTGATGAGTTTTTTTTTTAGTAGAATAAAAAGCAACAGTCCTCTTTCCCCTCAATTAAGATTTCTATCGCCTAATCCCCAGAATCTCTGGATAGGTGATGCAGGTGGAACTAACATAATCAGAAACATTTTTAAAAATGGAAGAGGGACCCAGAGAGGGAGAAGCATAGGAATTAGAGTGTGCAAAGGACGTTTGCTGTTGTTATTGACTTTAAAGATGCAGGGAAGGGCTATAGGAAAGAAATCTGAGTAACCTCTCAAAGTTCAAAAGAAAAAGAGAATAAGTTTTCCACTCTAGCTTCCATAAAGTAATTAGCTCCGTTTACACCTTGACTTTAGCGCAGTGAGACTATTTTAGACTTTTGAAATATAAAAATATAACATAAAAATATTGTGTTGCTTTAAGTTACTGAATTTGTAGTCATCTATTATAGCCGCGACCAATTTGCCTGCCATGTTTCCTACCTTGATCCATGGTATTGATATGGATCTTGGCCATTCCCAAATGGTTCTTCAACATTCTTGTATATTAAAAAGTTCCTCCTAAATAATGCTAATAATTCTATCTGTATTAAACTTATGCAGAATTTGTTTCTTGAGCTTTGTAAATAAAGCATTCAATTTCAAACATCTATATGTTATGGTCAATTTTTTGTCCTCATTTAAATATAAATACTTCATAGAATAAATTATAATTTATTTCAAATAAAGATGGAATGAAATACAATCTGAAGAATTCTTTGTCATTTCATAAATTGTATTCTGATCATGATTAACATGATTGATGAAAAATATTTAGAAAAAGAAAAGTTCATGAAGGAGCATGCATACAATTAGAAATAAAAAGAAAATAATGTAAAACTAATCATAAAACAATTAAATTTTCTCTTTTGTCTCTGAGACCTAATTTAGATATTTGTCTATAATCAAATAATAATAATAATATAGCAGTTACATAATTTTTTATTTGTACCTTTTACTCAGGAAAAATATTTTGTATGTTAGCCTATTATTTTGCTTTTATATTTATTGATGGTATAATATTTTAATAAACTGTATTACAATTTATCTATTATTATTTTTTTCACTATTCTAATTATTTAGATAATAGTAAATGTAAAGATAAATTTATTCTCTTATAGTAAATTTCCATAAGTTTTAGACTTTTTTGTAAAGAAGTTAATTTGATTATATTTTTTCATATGTGTGCTGTTTCCCAAAGTTATTAATAATTAATAATCCAATTTATTTTTATTTTAAAATCTCAATATCTGTGTTCATTATTTATCATAAACACTGGAATCAACTCCACTGAATGTAAAATACTGACATCAACTATATTGAATATAAAATTTTTATGGCAAAATCAAGCAAAATTTGATATCATCAACTAAAAACTTGTTTCTGTTCTTTGCTAAGCAAATTCATTAAAGTAAGAGACACTCATCCTTCTGTCCCACTTACTTCTGCTTCTATTGTTGTTATAAAGAAATCAATCATCAACCAAATCTGTTCAACTCTCCTATAAAGGTTTTGGGGTGTATTTTTTCCTGGATGTTTCACAGATAGTCATTGTTATTTTGTAGTTTAATTATTTTATGTTTGGTGTGATTTTATTTTTCTTGGTATACTAATTAGGAAAAAAAACTTTTTACTTATGCAAATAAGCATTAGTGTTTCTCAATAATCCTGAAATTTTTTTGCTTAATTATTTAATAATGCATTTGCATTTTTTTTGTTTTTGAAAATCTGATTTAATATATATTTATCCTACTCTATCATAATGTCATTTCTCTTTAATATTTATCACATTTTCTAGTTCATTTTCTTTCTGTCCTAAAATTTGCAATGGGATTTAATTCTAAATCCCATTTCAATAATCCTACTATATTTCTAATCTGATACCTATTTATCTTTTGATAATTTCAGTCATTATGTATGTGTGTATATATGCATGTGCATGTATATGTGTATATATTAATATTATTCATGAATAATTAATAATAAAATGTATTTTTCTTTTAAAATCTAAATATCAGTGTTTATTGTTCAGATATACAAAGCTTTCTTATTCCTTTAAAATATCAGCATATTATTACACATGTAATTTTTACAATTTCTAAATATGAGTACTTTAAGTTCAAATTCTAATATTAATTTTATTTGACCAGTTGTTGATTTTGGTGAACTTTTCCTTAGCCAATTTGTAATTTTGTACTATAAAGTCTTTAGAAAAGCCATTGAAACTAATGAGTGTATGTTAAAGTTGAATTACTTTTAATATAATTTCCTTTACCATCATTTGATCTACAAATCTAGAATTATTTTAAGTTAAATTATTGGGATAAGATTTATCAAATACACAGTATCTTCATCAGCTTGAGCTACCATAAGAAGACTGGTTTGTTCATAAAAACAGAAACTAATTTCCCACAGTTTTGAAAGTTTAGAAATCTAATATCAAGTCTCTGATAGACTGAGTGCCTGGTATGGGCCAGCTTCCTGATTTCATACAAGGCAGTTCTTTGTGGGTCCTCACATGGTAGAAAGGGTGAAGGAGCTATCTCAAGTCCCCTTTATAAGAGCACTAATTTAATTTGTTACAGCCCAGTCCTCATAATCTAATCACCTCCCAGAAATCACTTTCTAATACTATCAGTTTGGAGGTTAAATTTTCAATATGTGAATTTTGGGGAGTAACAAATATTCAGTTTGTAGGACATAGGTTATTTGAATATGAAACACAAACCTGAATGATGGGTCAATATAGAGAGGAAAGGAACTTTATACAAATTCATTAATAGCCAAATACATGGTTTCACAAAACTCAGGGAACTAGAAGAACAAACTAAGTACAAAATCACCAGATGGACAGAAATAATCAATAGTAGAGTATGATTAGATGAACCAGAGATGGAAAAAGAAATCAGAAATTCAATAAAATGGAGAGAGTTTTCTTGAAAAATTGATAAATCTTAACTAAACTAAGAAGAAAGGAACTCAAATAAAGGAAATTATAAAAGAGGAAGTATTGAGACTGTAAACCACAGAAATGCCAAGTATCGTAAGAAACAACACTTCCACAAAAATTAGGTAAACTAGTATGTGCCTAAACATTTTCAACCTACCTGGACTTATGGAATAATACAAAATTTAAATAGAGTAATGAAAAGTAAGAAGACCATAACAGTAATGAAAAAATCTCCTAACAAAGAGAAGCTCAGGACATGATGATTTGACAGATGAATTCTGCCAAACATGCATGGAAGATTTAATATTAATCCTTTTCAAACTTGCAAAATTTGAAAAGGAGAGAACACTTCCAAACTCATTTCACAAGGCCAGCATTATACTGGTAGCAAATCAGACAAGGACAGAGTGGGAGGAAAATAATAGGAAAGGAAAGAAATGAACAGAACAGAAAAAGAAAATTGTAAACCAACATTCCTGACGAACATACATGCAAAAATACTAAATAAAATACCAGCAAACCAAATGTATGAACGTGTATAAAGAATAAATAGGTGCAAATGTATTTTAGGCGCATGTGTACATGCATTATATATATATATAAAATATGATCTATATATATAAAACCTATATAGATATAATATATATGTATAGTCTCTCTATTCACACACACAATGAAATATTTTTCCATCAATCCTAAACACCTGAATTTCCTGCCATTTAGGACAGCATGCAGGAAACTGAAAGACAATATGGTAAGTGAAATATGACAGATGCATGATCTCACTTCTGTGTGGAATCAAAAAAAAAAATGTTCAACCCAGGGAAGCAGAGAGTAGAATGGTGATTATCAGTGTCTGGGAGCATATATGTGGATGGGGAGATGCTGGTCAAAGGCTGTGGCATTTTAGTTAGGGAGCATGAATGAATTCTGAAGATACAATGCATAGCTTGTTGACTATTGTTAATAACAATGTTTCTATACTTCATGATCTCTGAGAGAGTAGATTTTAAATATTCTACAAACACAAAAATCAAGTGCATGCAGAGAAAAATATGCTAAGTAGCATAATCACTTCATGATGTATACATATATTAAACAATGGGTTGCATACTGTGACTATATACAATATAGTCAATTGTAACTTAATGAAAAAGAATATTCAAAATATGTTACCAGAAAATCAAAAATAAAGAAAAAACATAAATGTCAAATACTTTGATCAATGTGAGCAGGTGTGACATCAATGAGGGATGAAATAGTTTTAATGAAAATATAATCTAAACAAAAATGATTATACTATGGAAAGTGGTGTTTGTGGGAAAAAAATTAATGTAATTTCCTAAAGGTAACTGTTACCCTCTTTAATGTATGCTTTACACATATTGTAACAACATTTCCTTGGTTTTGAGGGCCCACTGAGGTTGTGTGTGTGTGTGTGTGTGTGTGTGTGTGTGAGAGAGAGAGAGAGAGAGAGAGAGAGAGAGGGAGAGAGAGAGAGACACACACACAGAGGGTCACCAAGGTTGTTTTAGACACATACAGGCCATAACATTTATAAACTCTCACAGTGAATGTAGTTATAATATATTCTTTTAAGTTAACAACACTTAATTAACATTGATTTAGTTTGCATTATTGGATATTATTTGCTATTTAGCCTCTGAAAATAGACTCACAATAGGAGGAAGTCAGAGAGCAAACCCAGTAGTATGAGATGTTAATTTTAGTTTATTTCATTGCCTCCTATGTTTAGTAAGGTGAAAGCAGTTCAGTTCTTTCTTTGGGGAAATTGTTTATCAAATAGTTGATATACAGGTTATGCATAAAACACCGTGATTTGCCTGGGGTAGTCATGAGAATTAAAAGATACATTTACTGTGATGAAGAGAGTTGGACCTGAGGAGGACAGTGAGAAGAATAAACACTCAGTTTGCAGCAAGATGTTAGAAAGTACAGTGAAGTTTCAGAAGCAAAAGTGTTATTTTTTTATTGTGAATTGAAGGAAGGGTCATTTAATGCAGCATGCATGGTTAATTGGATTTTCTTTTCTTTTTTTTGAGAGAAGGTCACTCTGTTGGTTATGTTGCCTGAGACTGGTTGTCTCAGTCTCTTAAGTAGTTGATTCTCCTTCTACTCTCATTCTACCTCTCCCAATTCCCTTCTCAGTTATTAATAGTCACTCATACTTTTATGCCATCTTCTTTTTATCTATTTTTTAATGCCACATATGAATAAAACATGTATCTGTCTTTTTTCTTCAATATTTTTCAGTTCCATCCATTTTCCTTCAAATGACAAGATTTCATTCCTCTTTACACCTGTTTGATACTACAAAGTTTTTCTACATCACATTTTTTTTTTTTTAGCCATTCATCTGTTGACAGGCACCTAGCCTGATTCCATATCTTGACTATTGTGAATGATGCTCCAATGAACATAGATATTCAGGTATTTCCTTTGAGTAGTAACATAAACCATACACACTGATTTGGTATAACTGGGTCATATGGTAGTTCTAGTTTTAGTTTTTGATGAGACTCCACACAGTTTTCCACAGTGGCTGTACTAATTAGCATTTCCACTAGCAATGTATAAAGGGCTCTTTTACCTCCACAACCTCACCAGTATTTTATTTTTTTGGTTGATGTGTTTTCCCTATTTTATTTTTAGTAATTTCAAATTTTTAGGCCTTACATTAAGATCTTTGATTCACTGTGACTTTATTTTTGTACAGGGCAAAAAATAAATGTCTACTTTCAATCATCTACATGTTAATATCCAGTTGTCCTAGCACCATTTGTTGAAGGTAAGAATAATGTACCATTCATCAATGGCAACAAGTCAATGTATAAATACACACGTCCTTCCTCCAATGTATGTTTTTGGCACCTTTGTCAAGAATCAGTTGGCTGACAAGGTTGGAGCTTGTAGACAATCCACTGAAATATTGCATTTAGACAGTAATAAGGTAATGAAAGAAAGAAAAAGAGTAAAGGAAGGAAGGAAAGAAGAAAGGAAGGAAGGAAGGAAGGAAGGAAGGGAGGGAGGGAGGGAGGGAGGGAGGGAGGGAGGAAGTTCTGTCTCTGAGAAACCATTGGAAGATCAAATGTTTACATAATTGGCATACCAATTAAAGGAAAAGAGCTACGTGCTGAAAACATAGTAAACTTATTCAGTAAAATCATAGCAGAAAACCAAGCTCTTGTTTTCTCATCACAAACCCTGTGTCTTGTCTTCAAAACCCCCATAACTCACCATGATTTTGAATACATTGATTTTTATCTTTTTGTTGTACTTCACTTCTACAGTATTCTCATTTCTATTCCTAACTGAAGTTCTGAGGCTCACCATTAAAATATCTTTCAACAGACACTTGTCTCATTGTCTTCCTGGTTCACTCTCAGTATCATACTATGTACATAAGAATCTCTGTATTTTCACTTTGACTCGTTGCCATTGATGTTATCATATGTATATACACACAGACACACACACAGACACACACATACACACACACAAATGTTATAATGTATGTGTTATCCCTACTAAAGCAAATAAATGTTCCTGCAAAGTCAGAAGCTCATCTTCTCTTACCTGTGCAAGAGCATTTGTCTAACTCATGCCTCTTTTTTCAACCACCATTGTCAAGTTTTCACCCACTTCTGTTTTGCCTGAGTATGGGCACAAACAAGAAACGATTTGGCTTAAATTTTTGCTACTATCTCTCTGTTGAAACTACTCTTATTAGATCACCAATAAACTCCATGTAATTAGAACTAATGTTCAATTATTAGTCAATATATTGCTGGAAGGTTTTGTATTTGATGGATGTTATAAGTCTCTTCACTAAGTTCTAAGAGTATCCCTGGTTTCTTTTCTTTTGATAATTTCTTAACATTATTCAATATCCACATACTTTCTTTTTTAATTTTTTTTAGTTGTGAATGGACTCAATACCTTTGTTTTATTTATTCACTTTTATGTGGTGCTGAGGATTGAACTTGGTGCTTCATACTTGCGAGGTGAGTACTCTACCACAAACTCAGTCTCAGTTTTTTTTTGTCTCATTAAATATTCTTAATTTCTTTTACAAATTTCTTGTTATTGACAGTTAATCTGCCAGTGCTCATTGTACAATATGAGATGTCAATTTTTTTCCTGGTAATCAGCACGTGGAAAACATATTGAAAATTAATATCTGTATTCCTGGTGTAAACACTACAGTTTAGCTTTCTATAAATCTTTCTTTTCTTTGTGGTGTTGGGGATAGAACTGAGGGCCTCTGCCATGCTAAACATGCATTCTACCACTGAACTATGCCCTCAGCCATATCTCAAGTCTTTCTGAATTCTGCTTTATGAGATGTAACAGAGATAACTGTTAATTTTTTGATATTTACCTGTTCATTTCCAAATCAAAGTATTAATTTGACCCAAAACACTGGAGAATGACCTTTTCATTCACTTTATAATGCCATTGCCAAAGGCAGGTTACTGCCTGTTTAATGCCATAGCCACTTAGGAAATAAATAGGTACAGGTTGCCACTTACCATTCAATTACCACTCCACCTATTACTTGGTCTTTAGAGCTGTATTTTGCATTTTAAAAAGGTCCATTTAGTGAAGCAATATAATTTATTGAAGAACTGTTTAAAAATACACGTGGCATTTATCTTTTCAGGGTGCGGTGCATTGTATGTAATAGCAATTACAAACAAAACAAACAAATGCCTACAACAGAAACAAGCAGGCTAGTAAGAGTTCATCCCCAAATCTATTTGCATAGGTTTCTCTGAAGAACAGAGGCATCCTACTCAAAACAATGTGCAGTGTCTGCTTTCAAACCTTTTATGTGTTAATATCTCCCAACAAATTTACAAATGTGTGCTCCAGATTCCAAACAGACATTCAGAGGAGGTCACGGCTGAGGGTCTTCAGGCAGACTTAGGTGTTTTGAGACTGTTTATGAGGCAGTACTTTGAGCTTGGAAAGATCATGTTGGCCTTTGTAGCACACTGTGTGCGCAAATAGGTTTCTTGTTCCAGTTTCTGCAGCAAACTGTGGCAAAAGCTGCCTGCAAATTTGTTTCTAATAAGACAGCTTAAATGTGTCGCCACATGGGTATTCCTGATCCAGCTTTACAAGCACTCGGAAGGATGCTGCATAAAGAATCAAAGAATCTGCCAGCAGCTGTGAAGCAACCCCGGGAAACGTCAAAGGCAGATTTCAGGCTAATGTTCCGGTGAAACAGGGACATAAGCAGAGATGTGAAATCCACCTGTGTTGTTTCAAAGGATCCTCTGATACACTGGTTTTGTGCTTAGGGGAGAGACAAGTAACCAGAATCCCCAGGGTTTTCTCTTTAGTGTGTGTGTGTCTGCCTCTACTATTCTCCCAGGCCCGATGACGGGTTTGTGAGCAAAGCCTGCATCGTAAAACTCACCCAGCGTTGTTGGCCACAGGAAATCCCTGGGGACAGCAGAGTCACAGGTACAAGCTCACATAGGTCCCCCTCCTGCTAAAACATTAATTCCCCCCCGCCCCCAGGGACACTAAAGTAAAATAACATTAAGTAGGAAAAATGTCAGAATTGTCTGATGCACAGGACATGTTTCCAAACAGGGCAAGACAGAATCATTGGCTTAGTTTTAGTAATGGTAAACAAGTGGGGATTAGGGCTTGGGTGAGAAGCTATGGACGGATGATGTGTTGACAGCCTTAGGCTATTTCCTTTCTCAATCAACATGCATGTTTGTCTACATGACTGGGAAGCTTCCAAAGTCATTCAGGTACCTATGCTGAGACTGAGATTTTGAGCAACTAGCTAAATTCAAATGTCCTGCTCAAAGTAAGATCAACAGCAGCTGGTTTTGAATGGTAGCAATTACCTAATACACATGGCAATAAAGAGAGGAAGGCTTGGTATCACTGCAAGATGACGTTTTCCTTAAAATTGCTATTAAATGAAATAAAGTGAAGTTACACTATACTGACGGCAATGATGTTCCTGTTTTCAACAAGCCACTCTTAAATTCAAAGTGAGGAAGAGGATTACATAAGGAAGAAGCAGCCAATTTTCCAATTAAGATAAAGAAAGCACATCAGCTTACATGAACTTTCAAACATGAAATCTCATGCAAAATCAGATAACTGTGTGTTTTTGTGTTTTTTTTTTTTTTTTTTTTTTTTGCCACTGTGACCACAGGACCTGAAAAAAATAATTTTAGAGGAGAAAAAGTTTATTTGAATTCATTGTTTTATAGGTCTCAGTCCATAGATGGGCAATTCCATTTCTTTGGGCCAGAGTGAAGCAGCACATCCTGGAAGAAGGGCATGGTGGAGGAAAGCAGCTTAGGAGTGGCACTAGGAAGCAGAGAGAGGTCTGCTCTCCAGGGACAAAATATAAACCGCAAAGGCACATCCCCAGTGGCCCACCTTATCCACTCATACCCTACATACCTACGGTTACTGTCCAAAATCCATTTAAGTGGATTAATGCACTGATTAGGTTAAGACCCAACCTTAAAATTTGTTGCATTGTTCACATATGAGTTTTTTGAGTATACCACATATCTAAACCATAACTCCACGTTAGAGTTAAAATGGCTAGTTTTTAAGATTCTAACAACCTTATTTCTCAGATGGTTATTTCTTCTCCTAGTCATTCGGGTCTTTTTTTCACAGTTAATTTGTCAGTATTTGATTTGAACTCTCTAACTTGTATGTTCATAATCATATATCACATATAATACATATGAAATATATAATATGTACTTGTACATCTCTAGTATCTCTCTATATTTTTTCCCTTAACATGTTGACCAGCTGGCCAGGGTTTTGGAAAGCCTTGGGTCCATCTTGGATAAGGTGTTAGCCAGTTGGGTTATTTTGGGAAAATCCTGAACCCTGGACTCCTGGTCTGAATAATAAAGAGACTGCAAGACAAACTCTTACATGGGTTCCTACTATCATGTTATTCTGTGAACAAACTTAGTCTAGTGTTCCCTGAGAGAATAGTGTAGGTATTGATGGTGTCCTCTTAAAGTTTTACATATAGATCAAATTATCATATCACTGGTTTTTGTTTAAAGTGTTAAACATTTTTAGTTAACTCTTTTCACATACTTCTTGTAGCAACTCTGAATGGAATACAGGAGAGTCATTTTTTTTTGCTATTTTTATTAAAAAAGTATAATAAAGCACAGAATTAAGAACTTCACAACAATTTCTATACATATATTCTTTGTTCCAACTATGATTCATATATATAAGTAGCAACTAATTGTCATTAGCAATATGCACAAAAAGCTTCCTGGAATTTTCACTTGAGGTTTTTTTGAAGTATATAGAATAACACATATGCTCTCAAATGCAGCTTACTGATTAGCCATATAGAAGTGATACAATATTTTTTTTGTTTTCCTTTCTAAATGGACAATGAAAAGTTAGAATCATAAAGCAAGATACACAGTTTTATCATAAAACAAATTTTAAGAATTAGTTTAACAAATGCATATACTATTTTAAGTACAATATTAATTTGAATAAGCTATTTCATATCTTAGAAACAAACTTCAAAATTACAGTGATTTATGCTGCATGTCCATCAACAGTATCCTATAGATTATTCTGTAACATAATCTCTCAAAGATCCACTAAATTGTTGCAACTTCTATATAAATTATGTCTGAGATCATGAGAGAAAATGGAGGACGTGGCAAAGTATTCATTGGTCCTTATCAATTTGGGCAAAAAGTGATAAGAAACTTCGTGCTCACTTTTCTTTAATCTGTGCAACTCATATGAACATCTTGAGTTCAACAGATTACCATTATGTATTTGACCTGTATAGAAGGATAACAAATATAATAAAGATAAAAACAGTTTACCATAATTATTTTCCAAAGCAAGCTAATATATTTATAAAGAGATGGTAAAATTTACTGAGGTACCTAGCTATTTAAATGTAATTTAAACAATGGAGAGGTATTAAATTGTAAGAAGAAGATATCAAATTATGCAATTAGAATTTCTACAAATCGTCTTTATAAAAGCATTGTGAACACTCGTCCAACTTGTACAAAATCACTTTTTCCAGAACTCAGGAAATTAACCAAAAGATGTTAATGATCCACAAATATTTTTTTCAAAAATGGCTATATCTCTGAATGCAAATTTAGTGCATTTTAACTTGCGACAGAGTTTTTGATTCCCCTTATCATGTCTTTGGTAGCCTTGAAAACCAATAGTATTTCAATTACCTTAGCTATGTAAACTCAGTAGTATCAACTCAGTAGTTCAGCAAACATTGTAGGGGATCAAATAGATTTAGAGCTCCTTAATAACTCCACACTTAGACAAAAGTCATCATTTAACATGTCTGCAAGGTCCCTGAGAAGTTCTATTCTTAGGACTTTTCTACTATGACATGACTCAGAGCATGCTTTAAGCAAAAAAGACTACCATCAAAGGCATTTGTCAAAAAGAATCACTGGCAATTATATAACATGGCAGAAAACCAAAGTAATGATACCAGTTAAGGATAAGTGACCTGCTACAAACCTTAAAAGGACAGTTGAACAAATAGATGTCAGTAGTAGGATTTGAAGAGTCTGACATATTTCTGGAAATTTAGAAGGGCACACATACGTGCATATACCTAGAAGACACACGAGAAGAATCCAACTTTTCTCCTCTGACCTTAAAACACAGTGAAGACTGAGGCAAAACTGTAGGCATCTGGTCCACACTCAGTAAGGTTCAAGGTATTTAAATAATAATCTGTCTAATCAAGAGTTGACTACTAAGCAACTGGGCAGATTTCAGAGACTGAACATAACAAAGAACATTGATTTGACACAAATCATCCCTGCAAGCAAAAAGAAAACATAATATCAACAATGATCCCTGAGTAGGTGGGTAAATCTAATTTTCAGAATTGTCACAGTATGTTACTTAAAATGTTCAGTTTTAAACAATAAAAAATAATGATACTTATAAAGAATCAGAATATTATGGCCCATACACAGGAAAAAGTATTGTTATATCTGTATGCTAAAATATTTATCTACATAAATTGAAGTCCTGATTCATGCAACAACATACATGAACCTTAAGACTAAGTGAAAGAGTCATATTTCAATTTTATCATTATTATCATGTTTGCCATTATGTTATCATTATTAATACTTAACTAAATTTTATAGGTGTATTAAAGTTTTTTGGCAAAGTTAGTTTTCAGTTTAAAAGAAATATTAAGTTCTTAATTTATTATTTGAAAGGGATTCAATAACATTTCTAATTTGGTATAATTAGGACTTCTTATTTTTATTCTATCATTTTGAGAGTTTATGCCATATTTTTTAATTATTTAAAAGGAAAACAGAGAAACATTAAAGAATAACACGGAAGAATTTTTTTTTTAATTTTTTTTTTAGTTGTTGATGGACCTTTATTCATTCATTTATTTATATGTGGTGCTGAGGATCGAACCCAGTGCCTCACACATGCGAGGCAAGCGCTCTACCACTGAGCCACAATCCCAGCCCCTGGTAGAATTTTTTTTTAAAGCCATAGCTATTGTGCTAAAATGTCTACTTAATTTTAAATTATAAAAAGTAATCAAGCCAAAAATTTAGGATGTGGTACTCTTTCCCCACTTAATAATAACAAATACTTAAAAGACTCTCCACAGCCAGAATAAATCTGGGGAATTTGTATTGTTCTAGGAACAAAAGGAAATTCTTTTCACTTGATGTATGCTAACATGGATTTAAGTAGGATTAAAGAGTTGAATGTAAAAGTAATTAAATAAATCAATATAAGCTAAGTCATCAGAAAACAATAACAATTTTTTTTCTCACTTAAATAATGCATCATCATGAATTCTGGATCTGGGCTGTATTTCTACATTCACTGCAACCTGAACTGTGATAGATAGTTCCTCTTTCAAATGTTATTTTTCATTGTGCCAGAGGAAAAGACTTATGAATTGAATCAAGAACGATTATTGTGAAGAAACTACAAGAAAAAATAAATTCAAATATTTATGTGATTTGTGATAATGTAGGTTTTAAAAATATAGCAATGATAATGGACTCAAGTACACTAAATATATAAAATTGCATAAAATCAAAATAATGTTAACTAAGTGAAAATGCAATTGACTATTGGAAAAAGTTACAACATACAGGACCAAGTAGTGCCTGATATCCCTGTACTATATTAACTTATGTCGAATATTAAAACCTTAATAAAAAGTTCAAGGAATTTGGGAAGTAAGTTTACAAAAGAGATGAAAATGTAACTAAAGATACTTAACATTTAATATTGTTAGTGATCAAATAAATGTAACATGAAAATATAATATAAAATATTTTTATGATCTAATTGGCAAAGATTTAAAAGTTTGGTTACACAGAACCTCATTCCAGACTAATTACTTTTTCATAATATTGTATCAATTTGTTTATATTTTTGCATCTGTTCTTCCATTAGATTGTTTGCTTAATGTCAAAAAATTCATCCATTTATTTCACTGCTGTTTCTTTTCTTCCTGGAATAATACATAGACCTTAACAATCATACCACTTGGTATATGCTTAGGGAGAATGGAAAATATCAATGTCTTCAATAAGGCTTCATTTCTTGATTACCCACTCTTCTGTTGGATTGTGAGACCCTTCAGGGCAGCAGTGTCTCTATGATGACTGGTTTCCTCAGGCTACATTGTCCTTGAAGAATTCAAAATCATTAACGCACAGTGAAAATTACTGTGGCAGGTGAGGAGAGGGTAAGGGAAATTAGAGGGTTCTGTAATGTCTTTTCATAGGAGTGATACACATTACTTCCCTCTGACATTTTTTTTAATTTCTAAATTTTCTTTCATTGTATTGGTTCTTTTTGTTATAATAACACTAGAATCCATTTGACATAATTATAAATGCATGGAATATATCTTGATGTAATTAAGTCCCCAGTATCCCTCCTTTCCTCCCCTATCCCCATACTCCCTTCCTTCCACTGATATTTCTGCCATTTACTCATAGTGGTTTTTTAAAAAATTAATTTCTTATATGCACAAGAAATACAAATGGTGAGATTCACTGTGGTATATTCATATATGTACATAGGAAAGTTGTCAGATTAATTCCACTTTCTTTCCTCCTTTCATTCTCAGACCTTCCCTTCATTTAACTTTGTCTACTCTATTGAACTTCTATTATTTTTTTTATTATCTACCTCCACAATTGTGAGTTAGTTTTTACATATCAGAGAAAACATTCAACCTTTGGATTTGTGGGATTGGCTTATTTCACTTAGCATGATAATCTCTAGATCTATACATTTAACAGCAAATGTCATAAAGTCATTCTTTTTTATGGCTGAGTAATTCTTCATTTTGTATATATACCACAATTTCTTTATTAATAAACTTGTTGAGGGGTACCTAGATTGGCTCCATAGCTTAGCTATTGTAAGTTGTGCTGCTATAAACATTGATGTGGCTGTGTCACTATAGTATGCTTGTTTATGAGAACCATATAAAGGGTATGTTTTTTCCATCCTTTCACTTTCACTCTGTGTGTCTTTGCCTATGAGGTAAGTCGCCTGGAGACAGTTTGTCTTGTTTTTTATTCCAATCTGCCAAGCTGTGTCTTTTAATTGAAGAATTTAGACCACTTACATTCAACATGATTGAGAGATGATTTTTTGTTTCTTATCATTTTGATTTATTTCTAGTATTAAAGTTGATTCTCCTTTGACTATTATTTTATTGTATTTTCTCCACTTTCTGGTTTTTATTTTTATTCTCCATTTCTTCTTCTTGAAATATTTATTGGATATGTTTTGTAGTGGAAGCTTTCTGATTATAAATTCTTTTAACTTATTTTTTATCATTGCACATTTTTATTTCATCATCAATTGTGAATCTTAATTCTGCTGGATGTAGTATTTTTGGTTGGCATCCATTTTCTTTCAGAGCTTGTTATATATTATTCAAAGACTTCCTTGCTTTTAGGGTCTGATTTGAGAAATCAATTGAGATCTAGATTAGTTTACTTTTAAATGTGACTAGTTGCTTTTCTCTAGCAGCTTTTAAAACTCTATTATTTTTTATGTTAGGCATTTTCACAATTACGTGTCCTAGAGGGAATCTATTTTGATTTTGTATATTTGAAGTCCTGTATGCCTTTTTTATTTAAATTTCCACTTTATTCTTAAATTTTGAAAAATTTTCTGATATTATTTCTTTGAAAAGATTGTGCATTCCTTTAGCTTGCATTTCAAAGTCTTTATCTATCCTGACGTATCTTAAATTTGGCCTTTTAATATTATCCCACCTTTCTTGAAAATTCTTTTCATGGTCTTTTAACATCTTTTCTGTATGGTCAACTTTATTTTCAAAATTATGTGCTTTATCTTCAAAGCCTGAAAACATATCTTCAAAGCAGTCTAGTCTATTGATGATGTTTTCCATTGCATATTTAGTTTGGTATATTGATTCCTTTATTTTAAGGATTTTGGATTGGTTCTTTTTCAGAATCTATATCTCCTTATTGAAGTGATCTTTCACTCCTTGCATTTTCTCTTTGATTTCACTCCTTACATTGTCTTTTACCTCAAAGAACATTTTACCCATGAAATTTCAAAATTTTTCTCTGACATTTCCTCCACTGTGGTGCCAATGAAGTCTGTTGTTGAGGCATTTGGGGTTGTTTGGGCTCGTTGATTCCCTGGCTTTTCCATATTGGTTGTATATCTACCCATCTATCAGCATGATTCTGACTTCATATTTTAATTGAAGACTACTTTGTGAGTTTCTTTATCTTAAGAGCCCTATGTTGGGTGTATAATAGATAATAATATTTTAATTCACTATGTGATCTCTGCTGATCTCAATATCAATCCCACTGTAAGCAATGCCACTGAGCTCTATTTACTCTAGTTGCTTCTAGGCCAGGTTATTTCTATCCAACCTTATAAGAACAAAAATTTGTTGGAGTTGATTTCTACTACTCCATAAGTTCAGGTATATACCTATAACAAAGTTCTTTCAATTTTTCTGTTCCTTCACTGCCTCACCTCTGCACTGCAAGTAAATCTGGTACTTCTGCCTTGCTTGTTTCTACCATCTTGAGTCTCTCCTATCTTTGACATTTTATCAACTAAAGTCATATGGCCAGGCTCATAAGAAAATAGAACCTGAAATAAATGTCTACTGCAGCATATGCCTAATATTTCTTCAGAATGCATGATTTTTTTCTAGATTAATTTTTTGAGTTTTCATGACTGGGTTTTTGAGCCTTCACTTCTTTGTCTATATACATGAGTTGTCAATAATTTGAAAAATTCCTTTTTTTTCTTGTCTATTGGGGGACATTCATTTAGCTTTCAATTTTTCTCTTTTTATTGATTCTTTTTAGTTATACATAATATTAGGATTCATATTGACATAATTATAAAATTCTGGAATATAGTTTGCTCTAATCCAGTCTTCAGTACTTCCCTTTTCCTTCCTTTCTCCCTCCCTCTATTTCCTTTCCTCTACTTTACTGATCTTTCTGCTATTTACTTCTAGTGGGGTTTTTTTTTGGTGGGGGGGGTAGTATTTTTGGACATATATGATGGTAAGAGTCACTTTGGTACATTAATATACATACATAGGAAAGTCATATCAGATTCTTTCCACTGTTCTTTCCTTCTCTCTCCACAAGAAAAGTGAAGTAAGCCAGACTCAGAAAATCAAAGGTGAAATGTTTGGTATGCGGAAGCTTCTCCAAAATGAGGTGTTAAAAGTTAGAAAGATAATGAGAAAAGGAGAAGAGGTATTTTATCAAAATAGAAGGAAGGTCTGTGTACTAGCTTTTAAATTTTAGAAAGTGCCTTCATAAATATTTAGATACATATTGCAAGATATAAATTGTATTTTGATGCTGAGTTTCTCTTTTTCAACTTATTTTGTTTCACTGCTCTGGCATGTGGGTGCACTCTCTCTGATCTTTAATTTCTTAATTTTCTCCTCTAATAAAGTACAAAATTTCGCATTGCTCTTATGTTGCCTTTATCCAAGGTGTTCAGAAATTTAACTATGACTGTACCTACTGTGGTCTTGTTTTTACTCCTTATGTTTCAGCTAATTTCTTGAATACTTATATTTCTCATCAGTAGAATATGTTTAGTAATTATTTCTTCAAATATTTCTCTATCTTTGTCTCTATTTTCTCCCTTTTTAGATTTTAATTGAACATAAATAAATCTACTTTTTAAAAATTTCTAAGTGCTCCATTTGTATATTTTCTACTGGTCTAAAATTTTTGGTTCTTTACTTTATAATTTATGATATTATAATGAACACTTGTAATGAATTTCAATTTTTGAAATACATGAATTACATATATTAAAGTTATAAATTACAGATATTATTTGTTATAAATGTGGAATTAGTTTATCTTTTAGAGTATCCATTTTTATGTAGTGTTTCCTCATCTCTTCATACAGATCCACCTTTTAAAGATATATAAATATCTGTATATTTTAAAGATATACAAGAATATAATTATACTTTTGTTTATATTGTATTATAGTATATATCAACATAAATATATATATTACACATATGTATAAATATACATACACACAGGTCTTGCTTTGCACAATTTTGATATGCACAAATATCAGTTGCTACAATTTAGTTAAATAGCACCAACTGCCCAACAGCATGGTTTGACTATCATTTACACATTACCACATTATATACTGTGAGTATTTGTGTAGTGTAGAATGGTCACTGTTAGCTCTTTAGTTTAAAAACCATGTAACAAATGAGAACTATAATCATTCACTAATCATGTTATTTCTCTCAGAATCTCTTGATGATTGGTCTACTACAAATTTGTGATTAAATTCCCAGTAGCAAAGAATGCAGTTACACATGAAGCTAGGGCTATAATGTCCATCTCATTCCAACATCTTAACTGCCCCATGCCCCTCCCCCTCCTTCCCCTTTGACCAAAGTTCCTCCATCCTTCCCCTGACCCTCTCCCATTATGGATCAACATCCACTTATCAGAGAGAACATTCAGCATTTGGTTTTGGGATTGGCTTACTTCACTTAGCATGATATTCTCCAACTCCATCCATTTACTTGCAAATGCCATAATTTTATTCTTTTTTATTACTGAGTAATATTCCATTGTGTATATATACAACAGTTTCTTTATCCATTCATCTGTTGAAGGGCATCTAGGTTGGTTTCACAGTTTAGCTATTGTGAATTGAGCTGCTATAAACATTGAAGTGGCTATGTCACTGTAGTATAAAGTTTTTAAGTCTTCTGGGTATAGACCAAGGAGTGGGACAGCTGGGTCAAATGGTGGTTCCATTTCAAGTTTTCCAAGGAATCTCCATACTGCTTTCCAGATTGGTTGTACCAATTTGCAGTTCCACCAGCAATGTATGAGCATGCATTTTCACCCACAACCTCACCAACACTTATTTTTGTCTGTATTCTTGATAATTGCCATTCTGACTGGCGTGAGATGAAATCTTAGTTTTGATTTGCATTTCTCTGATTGCTAGAGATGTTGAACATTTTTTTTATAAGTCTGCTGATCATTGTATATCTTCTTCTGACAAGTTTCTGTTCAGCTCCTTAGTTCATTTATTGATTGGGTTTTTTGTTTGTTTGTTTGTTTGTTTGTTTTTGGTGTAAATTTGTTGAGTTCTTCATATATCCTGGAGATCAGTGCTCTATCAGATATGCATGTGTCAAAAATTGGTTCCCAGAATGTAGGCTCTCTGTTCACTTCATTGATTGTTTCTTTTGCTGAGAAGCTTTTTAGTTTGAATCCATCCCATTTTTGAATCTTGATTTTACTTCTTGCACTATAGGAGTCTTGTTAAGGAAGTAAGTTCCTAATCCAACATGATGAAGATTTAGGCCTACTTTTTCTCCTATTAGGCATAGAATCCCTGGTCTAATTCCCAGGTCCTTGATCCACTTTGAGTTGAATTTTGTGCATGGTGAGAGATAGGGGTTTAGTTTCATTTTGCTGCATATGTGTTTTCAGTTTTCCCAGCACCAATTGTTGAAGAGGCTATCTTTTCTCCAACGTATGTTTAACACCTTTGTCTAGTATAAGATAACTATATTTAAGTGGGTTTATCTCTGTGTCTTCTATTCTGTAGCATTGGTCTGTACGTTTATTTTGATGCCAGTACCATGCCATTTTTGTTACTGTAGCTTTGCAGTATGGTTTAAGGTCTAGTATTGTGATGCCTCCTGCTTCACTCTTCTTGCTAAGTATTGCTTTGGCTATTCTGGGTCTATTATTCTTCCAAATGAATTTCATGATTGCCTTTTCTATTTCTATAAGGAATGATGTTGGGATTGTAATTGGAATCACATTGAATGTATATAGTGCTTTGGGTAGTATGGCCACTTTGACAATATTGATTCCTCTTTTCTGTGTGGCATAGATCCCTTGTTCAGTACAACACTTTAGAGGATATCAAATACTTAACACAGAGGGAAATCATGTCATTTTACAATTGCATTGGCTGCTGGACCAACATTCTGTCCAACTTTCTGGATGACTATGTAAGAGCAAACGATCCAAGTCAATTGGTCTAGTCTATGTTTTGGTACTTTTGATTACACATTCTATCACTTATTATAATTTATTCTGCTTGAAGTTTATATTCTAATGAATAATTTGCTCAAAATTAAATCAATGAAAATCGGAAGGATCTGTTATTCATCAAAATTTGATAGGAGCATACTGTATACACATGTTTTCCCTTTGGATCTTCATCAGCTCAATATAAATTGTATCACAATGAAATATCACACTAAACCCAATTAATATATGTTAATAAAAATAAAATAATTAAAAATATATCTCATTTTTTCTCAGAAGGGATCTCCTTCTTTAAACTTTAAAAATATTTTAATAAATTAAGAACCAAATTTTGTTATAAAAGAGTAGTCAATGCTTCTCACAAATATACCTTGATAACTATTGTTTGGCATTTTTGAGTTGTAGTGGATTTCCTTTGGGAAATGCTAATTAACAATTTCTTTCCAATGGATTTTTCTCTCAAATTTAAATGTATTTTTAAATCATAATGGCATTATTTTTTCACAGGAAAATTGTTAAGCTTATCAGTATTTTTTATGTATATTCAAAATTGAGTTCCTCCCTCACTTGGTTCAGGTTACCTAAATAATATAGAAAATAAATTTAAAAAATAGAAAACAAATGCATATTGTCACTCTATAATTTTAAAAAAATCACGTTATCTCAATCTTAATTTATTTTAATATATATTTATTCAAATATGCCAATTGTATATATTTACAATATATTATATTATAAAGTGTTTTGTAGATATAAGTACAAATATATATACTTAAATGCATATTTCATTTTAATATTTATCAAGCTAATTTTGTTTTCAATAGCAATAAATAGCAATAAAAGGGGCAGATAAAAATTTGAAAGTTGTAGAAGAAATCCTGCTAGAATTTAAATTGAACCTATGAAGTTCCAAAGGAAAAACAAGCAATCTTACAGAGACTATGAAGAAAGAATCCCACTCTGCATATATCTTATGGAACCTTTAAACATTGCAGATTATTTTTCAAAAGACTTTAATGGTAGATTTGTTTGCATTAAAGTATCTATTCTTTACTTCTTGAGCAATCTGGAAATGTCAGTAGATTATTGGATATTGTAGAAAGTCAACAGCTTTCTTCATCCTTCATGTTATAGAGAGAATTTACTAAGGCGGGGGATGTAGCTCAGTAATACAATGCTTGGCAATCGTACATCAGACTCTGAGATTAATTCCCAGAACTGCCAAAACTAAGGAAAGAATAAAATTTTTAAAAGAGAGAAGTAAGAAATGTTGGTGAAAACTTACATCAGAGTTTTCAGTTTATGGATTATTCCCTCCTCTGTCCTTAGAGATATTACTGAGAGTAAAACAAGTCATATGGACAAAATATTTAAACAAATTCTTCATACTATTTTCTAATTCTTTTTCTTGTAAAATTAAAACAAATAATAGAATGGCAACTCTTCTTCTAATGCTGAAATTAAATAATTGTTTAAACTTTGTTTAGTACTGAATTTTCTAAGGACAATTGTGTAACCCCTATTCTCTTTTACAGTTAACATCATTATTAATATTCTCAAAGCAATACCCCACTATACCATTTTGAAAAACACTTGTCCATAGTTTTAGTAATTTATCAAAGAATACAAAAGATAATCATATATTCTATTTCATATTCCCTTTTGTCAAAACTGTCAAAATATTCACTTCATTTTTGAGTAATATGTTAGATTGTACTTTTGTTAACTTGATTATGCCAACAACTAAAGTTCCTAGCATACCCTTCCCTGGATGGTTCCAAGTTACCATTGGCCAAGAAGAAGCTGCTTGAAATTTAGGAGACAAATGAAAGAATTATCATGATACTCTGAAGATTTATTACTTAGTGGGAGTGAGAGAAACAGTATAACAGGTTCTAGTTCATTTTCATTCATTCAAGCTTTACTTCCAATGTTTCATCTGAACTGCCAGCCCTGCTTATTAGTAGCAAAACCAGGCCCATTACAAGAAATTTTTCTAGAAATATAGACAGATCATAATCATGAAGAACTAACATATTTTCATTGAATTCTATACCACCCACAATTTCACAATTTGTAGACCCTCTATAGCAGCTGGGCATGCCAATATTCAAGATGTCCCCAAGTGTCCCTTTACCTCTACTGGGTATCATTACTGGGTTGTCTTAGATGATTTAACTTTACCTTTGAAGTTTTATTTTCCCATCATCTAAATGTTACAATTAATTTTTTGCTTTAAAATAGTCTTTGTGATTGTGCTTTTACACATTAAACCTTGACTGATGTAAGCACCGGATTTGGAATCAGATTAATATCCTTATTTTTTGAAGGGCAGGAGTACCAGGTATTGAATTCAGGGGCACTCAATCACTGAGCCACATTCCCAGCCCTATTTTGTATTTTATTTAGAGACAGAGTCCCACTGAGTTGCTTAGTGGCTTTCCGTTACTGAGGCTGGCTTTGAACTTGCAATCCTCCTTTCCCGGCCTCCCAACTTGTTGGGATTATAGACAGGTGCCACTGTGCCAGACAGATTAATATTCTTGTGTTCATCTATTCTCTAAAAATTATCTTCAATGTGAAAAACAAAAGGTATCATTATTTGTGTTGCTCTATATGTGGGATAAGTTCATATTCAAAGGTGATTAATTAAATCCTAAGGAGCAACTTTCAACTTTACTAATCATAGACTTTTATCTTGATGTATTCTTTCTTTTGCCTTATTACCTTGCAATTTGTCAGTTTAGGAGTCTGATTTAACTGATATACAACATCAAGAAATTTTAAAAATATCTGACTTAAAATATACAAGTTTTGAAAATTCTCTTTTTCAAAAGAAAATTAATGGATATTACACTACGAGTAATTTTTCTTTATGAGAATAGCAAATCTCATTATTTTTGTACTCTGACAGAAGGAATCCCAATCCATTTATTACTGTAGAAATTAGTTATGACACCAAGAATTGTGTGGAGATTTTATATTCCTTTATGACTCTATAAAATTAGGAAGAGATACTATTACCTAACACTTTATTTAATGATATTCATATATTGCAGGAAACAAAAAATCAAATGAAATAAGACATGATAAAGCAAATTTTCAACAAAACCGTCCCAGTCTTATCACTCCAATGCTTTCATTATGCATCTGTTTAATCTGTTTAAGTATCAACTTCCATTGTAATAATTTCATGTATTCCAAAAATATTTTGGTTTTACATAATTTATATTGATAAATTACATGGATAAATTTAAAAATACCCATATTAGGAAAGGCAAGAATAATAATTTCAGTCTAATTTATTTTAATAAAATATCAAAACATATTTTCAAGAAATTATTTCATTCTGTTGGAGATAGAGTTAGGAAGCCATTCAATAAGAAGGGCTTAATTCACATTTAGGTTTAGGGTCCTTTCAAAAAACCTACCTATATAAAATATTTGTCATTATAAATAAAAATATTTAGGGTTAAATGTAAATTGGAAAAGATTTGTTTATTAAAGATGAATATTAAGTAAATAGAGAAGTAATGGCACTTTAGAATGTGCAGTACTCTGAGGTCAGAAGATATAGATTTTGTCCAAGTCTGAGGCAGAAAATATTCCACTCCAGTGCAAATGGTTGGCTGTATGTGTGATTTTTCATTAACTTTAAAATTGAATTAAAGTGATCATACTTGAATGTTTCATGAAAATATTTTAGGAAACTAAATGGAGTCTATTAGCCTTACTATCATTTATTTGATGGAAGATTCTGGAAACATAAAAAATGAGAGGAACAGATATAAATCATTAAAAATACTTATAATGCAATGGTGTATTTGAAAACATCATCAATGATGTCATACTAAGAAACAGTTAGACAGGAACAAGAAGTTCTTGTGTGGTACTGCTTATTAGTGTGACCATAGATGATGATAATGTACTGCATATTTCAAAAAGCTGGAAGATTTTGAATGCTTTCATCTTAAAAATAATAATAAATGTTTGAGGAGATAGATAGGTTTATTCCATTTAAACATTACACCAATTTACATATGTTGAATATCACGTTGCACCCCATGATATGTTCAAATTTTGTTTTTTTATGTATTAATAAAAAATAAATTCAAATAAATAAAACAACCAAAACGAAAATATAATGTTATCATGATGAGTCTTTTTTCAGTTGGTACAAAATATTCTGAAGTAACAAACTTCCAGATAAAAATCCAGAAATTATATTCCTTTTTTCAGAAATATTTTAACCATTTGAGATTGTGACATTGTAAACAATATAGATAATTTATATACTAATTTTGTCTAATGTGAACATAAGGTTTTTATCTTAGGAAAACTTTTGGGTACCAATATCATAATCTCCCAAAGACCTTAAGATTCAGAGATTCTGGTGATTAAGAACACATACAGGGATGGATGTCTCCTAAATCACAAAATCATGAATTGAATTTGAAGTTTACAAGGGAGTCAAAGCATAAATGGTGAAACTATCCTGTGCTAAGCCCATTATATTTGGTCTTTATCTTAAGGACATTTCAATAATCCTATAATATGATAAGCAACAAGGTCCTATTTCAGAAATACATCATGAAGAAAGAGAAATAATTATTTCATGAGAGGTAGGGGTCGAATTTGAGTCAGTAGGTGAAGGTCAATCTTGAAAGAACCAGTCCCATATCTTTTGAATTCATGATCTGGTTTCTATCTCCAATACTGGACATGATTTCTTAAGTTTGTGTGATTTGTTTGTAGTATTAAAATATTTCTTTGTGAGTGTAGTCATCCTGATAACACATGAGTATATATTTCAAGTAGAGAAAAACTTTATTGCTGGGGTACAGAACAGTTCATTCTTATGCTGAGTGACTTATAACTTAAGTGCTACTGCTTCAACTTAACTCAGTCATTGTATAGCAGCAGATGTATTCTAACAAACAAAAAGACCACAGCCCACAATAGCTTTTAAAAGTTACTTCTAGATATATTTGCAAATGCTGATAGGAGATTGTACTCCTCATCTTCATTATGATCAGCTCAGCCATACTAAATATTATTTATTCTTTCTAAAATCTGTTGAGAACATGGTGAGGCTCTATATGCTTCAAAATTTTACCACAACTGATAGAACATACATAAAATAATATCCCATAGAATTCTCCAAAAAAAAATCTAACCTAGACTAGTCCTATTCAAATAGATAAGAATTAGTAGGATTCCCCATCTGTCTCTGGGAAATACAGCAGAAATAAGAATTCCCCATCTGTCTCTGGGAAATACAGCAGAAATTTTATAGGCTAATTCATTCATACACTTATACTTTTTAAAGAGTCAGTATCATTGGGCTCTTAAAATCAAATCACTGTTATATATGATTTCTTTTCCATGCATTTACAACTGTCATTTTTAATTCATTTTTATATTGAACTTAATTGAGAATAAAATCCAAACCATGACTATCACAAGGGGCCATTAATTTTAAAGTTCATTTGTAGAAGATTTGTTTTTAATCATAGTGATTTTTCTTTTTCATCTCTATTTGCATTAGGGATGGGCAAAAGGTCAAGGAGAAAATATTGAGCCCATCTAACTTTTATTGATTCAGTTGATGTGAACAATTAACTTACTTTCATTAATTACCTAAACTGCTTCTCCAGTACTGAGAAATATGAGCATTTAAGCATAGTATTTCATTGTTAACACATTGAAATAACTTGTAGTATTATTGCAGATAATAATACTGGGGTGATATCCTAAAATTATCATAACCCAAATCATGTATTGGAGTTACATGCTTTTAACCTGGGATACATAAATGCATCAAAATATTTGCATAGAGATGGTAAAGGGGTCATGCCATAAAGTGAAATAGTTTAATTGAAGTGCAAATATAAACTATCCCTATTCATTTTTTAAAAAAATACATCAATGGTTTCCCAAAACTCTTAAAATAAAAGCAACCATCCTTGATTATACATCTTGCAGACTCTTCCAGCTCTACATTCTGTCCAACTCACTAGTCTCATCTTATACTACTTTCCAGATCTCTTTAAAGACTCCAGACATACAGAAATTCATGCAGATCTATATTTCTCCAAATTTTTCATAAGTATTTTTTCCCTTTCCCAAAAGCATTTTCTTCATCTCACTCAATCCTCCATGGCATGCCTTTTGCCTCGGGTAACTCATGTGCATTTTGGAATCAGTTAGTTATCTTTATACCAGTCGTACTTGCACAGAAGTTAGATGTCCTCCACTATATACTTCTACATCACCAGCAAATGACATCAAGATAAAGAAATCTTAGCAAGAACATGGATTTGGATTTAGCCAAGTGTTGCTTATAAAACCTATGGATATCATTTCTATGCAAGTAGATGAATGTGTAGTTTTCTATTTCTTCTCTAATGAATTACTACAAACTAAGCGGTTTAAAACAATTCATTAGTTGTGGATTCAGAAGTCAGAAGTCTAAATTAGTCCTGGGATTGAATAAAAGTGTCCACAGAATGACTTTCCTTCTGGAGGCTCCAAGGGAACATATTCCTCTCATCGCCCAGTTTTCAGAGGCTGCCTCCATTACATGTCTCATGGCTACATCCTTCCAAACTGTGCTTCCAAGGACATGTAATCCCATCCTCCTGCTCTGTTTCATTAGGACAGTTATAGAAATTAAATAAAAAATTCATGAGTTATTCATGTACCTAAGGCTGGGGACACAATGGAACTTCAAAAGAATTTTTTTATAACTAAAAGGTAATTGAAATACCTCCCACAAGAACTTGTGAAGTGCAGTAAAATAGAGTTTAGGTCAGAAAATAAAGATTTATTTTGTTTTCAGATAAGTGAATGTGGAAACTATGAATTATTAAAAAAATATAATAAGCATAAAGATGATGGAAGAAAGGAGACGATGAATAAGAATAAAAAAACAATGAACTAGAAAATAGTAAAAATAGAAAGGATAAAAGCAAAGAGAAAATCATTATTAGAAAATATTAATAAAATAAATATTTAAAGAAAGAAACCATGGATAAAATCTTCTATGAAAGGAGAATTTAATTAGAAATACAACACATGTTACATATGTTCAAATCAATAAAATTAACTTTATGTCCTGAATTTAATTTCTTAAGTGTAATGAAAAAAAATTAAATCATTCATCTTGGAGTAAACTAAAACAGAAATAAAAATGCTTACAGAATCTCAAGAGAATTAATAAATTGCAATATGTTGAAATGTTAAAAATAACAACAAAAATCCTCCTCTTAGTAATTTATGAGTATTTCTCCAGTTTTCAAAGATGAGCAATTCCAGTCATAAAAAGTTATCGGAGAAAAGAAAGAATTGAACTTTCTCACTCATAGCTTCAGAATAGTATCATGTTATCACAAAACCATTGGAAGATAACATGAGAAGGAAAAATTACACTTCAATTATATTTATCAACACAAATAAAAATATCTCAGAAAAGTAATATTTCAAAAATTATACTCAGATCCAATACACTTGAATCTATTCCAACCAAATTGAATTTATTTCAATATGGATTAGGCCTTATAAAATTCATAAATGTAAACATTGATGTTAATGTATCAACAGAAAAAAATATATGATTACATCAGTAAATGATTATACATTCATGATTAAGAAAATAGAAAACAATCCAAAATCCTAGAACACTGTTAATAGAAGGTAACTTTCTTATACTAATAAAGTATACATTCAGTATACTATAGCTAATGTTACTGCCATATTTTTTAGCTTTCCATTTTAAAATGATCAGATGAAAATGAACTATAAAAATATCATTTCCTTTATCTTCCTTAAATGTTAAAATTTTATGTGATCATAGTAAAATTAACAATACAAGAAATTATCATAAATTTAATACCCAACTAATTTATGAAATTAGTTCAGATTTATAGATTTATTTCAATGTCATCCCATTATTTTATTATGTCTTTTTTTGTTCTAAGATGCAATGGATTCCCTTTGATATCTCCTGAGCCTTTTCCAGTCTAGGACAGTTCATCAGCCTAACTTTGTCTTTCATGACTGTGACAATTTTCAAGATGAGTATTTATTTTACAAAATTTACCTCAATTCGAGTTTCCCCAATGTTTTCTGATGATTTTTTGTCTTGAATTTTTGTGAAGAATTCCACAGAGGGGATGCTATCACCTCATAGTGCCGTATCTGGAGGCTCATCATATCTGGGGAGGCTAATTAACTTGACCACAATATTGTGGTAGAATCTGCCACATTTTGAACTGTGCAGTGAATCACATTATCCTAAGAGTCATGTGGAGAGTTATTTTGAGACCATGTAAATATCTTATTTCCCATCCACTGATTCAGTATTCATTAAGATTCTTCTTGGCAACAATATTCTGGTATTTGCCAAAAGAAACATTATTCTTTGGAAATAATGTTACCATTTTAGAAACAGTCCCATGAATTTTGTAAATTTTGACAGTGTTTGTTTTTTATGGCTATCACAAAAACTGCAATATCACAAAAACTGCATGGCTCAAAGCTATAAATATCTATTCTTTCACAATTCTGCATGCAAGAAATTTAAAATCAAGTTGTTGAAAAGGCCACACCATCACTTCAGGCATTATAGATAATTTATTGTCCTTTTCTTTCTCTTAGCTTCTAATGTTTCTAGAAATCCTTGATGTTCTTTGGTTTCTAGACACATTCCTCCAGTCTCTACTTCCATCTTCATGTATTTTCTTCTATGTACCTGTGTCTCTTCTACTTTTAGGCAATATTCTCCTATTGATTAAGTTCTATCACAGAAACCTCTTTTTAACTTTATCATGTCTTCAAAGAACGTATTTTCAAAGAAGTTCACATTTGCAAGTAACAAGAATCACAACAAATTGGCGCAGGGGACGTTTACCCATAACAGGTTCAATAATTTTTATTTCTGTTAAAAGTTTAACTGGTTTTGCCGATACATTACAAATAAAAGAGTTACCAAACAAAAAGACATGGTAAAAATGTAAATCTTGGAAAGAAGACAAAGTTATTAAAAACTTATGTTTAATAACTGTTAACATAGAAATCTTTTTTTAAATCTACAGAAAAATTACTGAAATTATTAAAACAGTTTAGCAAGGTAGTTGATAAAATAATATATCATGAAAAATTTTACTTTGATAAATTACAGATAACATAAGCCATGTAAAATATAAACCATTTGTAATAATAAACATATTAATTGCTTGCATTTCATTTCTCCTTTGCTAATTTAACTATGCTTGATATAGAGAGAGTTGGATGCCATAGCACATGATGACAATCCCAGGTATTCAGGAGATTGAGACAGGACAATCAGGAGTTTGAGGCCAGCCTCAGCAATTTAGCCAGATCTTGTCTCAAAATAAAAAAATGAAAAGGTCTGGGGATGTAGCTTAGTGGTAGATAGAAATTTTTAAAATTGTATTTAACATTAAATACAGTCTAAATTATTATTGAGGAAGACTTAGCTTGTCTTGATAAATGATAAATGGACAGTTTTATCCAAAATTATGAAAGAGACAATTATATTTAAAATCTTTATTTAAAAAAATTTTCTGCATAGTTCAGAGAACAAAGTATAAGAAAAATTCACTGAAATAGCTAGTTAGCTGTTCCTAATCCTTTTCCTCTTATTTATCTCAGAGTGTGCAAGCTGAATAACTGTCATTCTCAAATTCCTAATGGGGATGAGTATGGCCAAGCAACTACATCTCAAAAGAATGAATGTCAGCATATTATAGTGATATACACACACCCATGTTTATAGCAGTGTAATTCACAATAATCAAGATATGGAGCCAGGCGCGGTGGCGCAAGCCTGTAATCCCAGCACTTTGGGAGGATGCGACAGGAGAATCGCGAGTTCAAAGCCAGCCTCAGCAAAAGTGAGGTGCTAAGCGACTCAGTGAGACCCTGTCTCTACATAAAACACAAAATAGGGCTGAGGATGTGGCTCAGTGGTCGAGTGCCCTGAGTTCAATCTCCAGTACCAAAAAAAAAAAAAAAGATATAGAACCAGTTTAGGTGTCCATTAATAGTTGCCTAGACAATGTGATAGGTATACACCATGCAGCTACATTCATCCATAAAGAAGAATGAAATTATGTTATTGGAAGGAAAATGGATAGAACTTAAGAGCATTCTGTTAAATGAAATAAGCTAGCCTGGCTGTATATTTTCCTTCATGTGGAAGCTGCTAGAGAGTCAAAAGGAAAAATTAAACAGAGGGGAAGATTTCATGAAAATAGAAGGGAGACCAACAGCATAGAAGAAGGAGACCAGGAAGATGATGGAGGAGAAGTGAGAATAAATTGTCATCAATTGGAAAATCAAAAATTGGAAATCAAATCAATCCAATTATTCTATGTGTATGTACAGATATGTCACAATGAATCCACTATTATGTATAATTGCAATGCACCAGTAAAAATTTTTTTAAGTAAAATAAATTCTCTCCAGTAAGAAATAAAGTAAAAATAAAAAGGTACAAAGTCTGTTCTGGGGCTTTTCTTTCTGGCTAAAGAGACAGAGGCCTAGGTGGAGAAAGCCTTGCTGTCCTGCCTTGCTTCCTGCATTTGACCCAGTGGGGAGATGTGCCACTAGCATGCTGCAGTCATCCTGTGAACAGAAACTAAAGAGATGAATGACAGCAAACAGGCTGACAAAGCAGAAAGCTGGAGAAAGAGGAGGCTCATCAGTGGAATTTTTTGATCTGATGAAGTAGTGCTGGGATGATCTTTCAGTCATTCTATTAATGGGGAGATTAAGCATTGTTATTCAATTCATTGTTAATCAGTAATCTCTTACCTGCAGAAATGCATCCTAAAATGCACATATGCAAAAGATGATATCGTTATTCACTTAAGCATGCATAATTAATTTTAGAATTAAATGATATGTCACACAAAGGATGTGTCTAGCCCATTGTGAGGATTAGAAAAAATACCCTTCCTTCATTGTCTTTGTTAATTTTTGCAACTTCCAATACCAAAATCATCTGACAAATTGTTTTTCTTTCTTTGGCCCTTTCTATTACTTACCAGTTTTCTAAGTGATAAAGAACAAATGACATCATATCTTCATCCCTCATGTCTGTCTCTTAGGAATAAAACTAGAGATGAAGATTCCTGATGGCAATGATGTTATATAAATGTGAGCACCAACTAGAAGTACACTTGTGTGGGTTAAGATAACATATTTTAAAAACTGGAAAAACTCTACAGTGAATATTCTGAGTGGCTGATTTCTTCATATGTTAAGATGCACAAGAAGTGAAATTGTCACCGAAGCAGAGAAGCAAAATTTTGATTGCAGCCTGGTTCCCCTGCCAAGCTTCAACAAATGCCTCTCCAAAAGAAAAAAGTCTGAATATTAATTGTTGTTGGTGTTACAAAAAGGGCCATTCAATTTTGGGAACTGAAATAAAGAACAACACCCTTCTCTAACTGACTGAGTCAGCCAAGTTTGATTCAAGACCCTCTTATCAATGGACAGACTGATAATAATATAATTTACACCCAAATATTTTAAAAGTTGAACAAAAGCAAACAAATAAATACCCTAAGACCAAGACACAAAGGGGGTAAAACAAAAGTTTTCCATTTAAAAGATTTGATGATATCAAAACATTTTTCTTCATTTCATGCTATAAAGAATTGTGGTATCTCTTTAAAATTGGGTTTCAAAATAGGCCAGACTTTATAGCTCTCAATAGCCTTGCTCATTTATATAACATAGCACAACATCACCTTCATGTTTTAAAACCCAAAGTTTTCTATTTCCCTGTATCCATGTCATATAATTACAGCACAGATTTAGGTGGTTTTATTTCACTATTCATATCTTTTCTTCCAAAATTATAGCACAGATTCTTTGTTTGAATGCTTTAGCTCAGCTTCTGAACCTTGTGTGTTTCATCTCTTTGCTAATGTACTCATGATTTATTAATTAGAGAATTTGATTGATTGTTGTGATATGTAGAACAGCAGTATTCTGCTTTAAAATGGATGATTATTGTAAGGATTACCCTGTGAGGTCTCCAGACTCACACTCAGTTCTTCTTTCTAACCCTAAGTACACAGTATGGAGAACCGTCAAACTTTCATTAGTTTGTATTTTGTTTGGTCCCTCTTGTACTCAGAATCAGTAGGATAGTTAAGAGAAGATTAAAATCTATTAAGTACAAATTATGTTAATGAAATCCCTAGACCTTTTGCACATTATAAAACTAAGGAATGTTTCCATAAGCAAAAACAAACTAAAACTAACAGGGTCTTAAACAAGCAAATGTTCTATTTTTCTCAACATACAAAATCTGGAGTTAACAGCCCAGGGTTGGTTCAAATGTTCAAGATGTTAATTAGATTTTCTTTTATCCTTGAAGCAACACCAATCCTAGCACAGACTTTCACCTTTCTGATTGCATGAGGTCTCTTTTGCCTGCAGATGTTGTTTTTCTATTCTGGACAAGAAGAAGGGCAAAGGCCTAAGGCATGGGCCAACTGAGTATTTTTCCTAAAGGAAGTGTTCCCAGAAATTTGACTTACAACTCACCAGAAGAACTGTGTTCACATCTAGATGCAAGGAAAACTGGGGAGCTGAGTGGTTGAGCTTTTCAACATCTATAGAAAAGCAAGGCAAAAAGAGGGTGGGACTAATGGCCTGTATGTAACCACTTTTACGGAATGCCACATACATTATTCAATTAATCCTGCCAACAGATCTGTAAGAGCTTAGTAGTGTACTAATTTACAGGTAGTAAATCAAAATCAGAGAGTCTAAGGAAAGTGCCCAAGTTTATGAATGAATAACAGTATTGAGAATCAAACTCAAATCTGTCTTGTGCCAATAAGAAAGACTGTATGGAATTTTAGTGCATGAACAGTATATTATTGGTATGTAAATAAGGGCAAGTGGGCTTAAAGCTAAGGTGTCAATACCATATTAAATGGAGACATTAAAACCTTTCTTGCATTTCTCACTTAAAGACAGAAACAGGGTGAGAGATAGACAACGCTATTACTTGGTAAAATATTTACTTTTTTTTTTAATCAGGGGATGCACAGTGTTTTAAATTAGCTCTAATAGTACCAACCAGGGTTCTCTGTGACATCATAAGGATTCCAGGAAGCATTGTAAATTATTCACTTAAAACCAAGGTCTCAATCATATCAATAGATTTCATGAAATCTCTTCCCTGATTCTTTGATTATCACGAAGCAGTAAATAAAATAGGAAGATTTCTGAAGTATGCTCATACCAACTAAAAGGGATAAGACAAAGCAAATTGTAAGAAAAATTTAAGTTAAATACTCTGCATATCTTTTTCATAAAAAGTTAAAAAGTATAATTTAATTCATTTAGGGGACTCTATCTTTCATGTTTTTTTTTCCTAATCTCTTCATAAATATTTTCCATGACTGGCTGTTTGCATTTAAACTGAAAGAGGTATTTATGTATCCTTTCCATTTAACTACATAATTTCTATAGTTGTAGCTGATGTGTGACAATGGATGGATTTATTTTCCAACTTAAATTTTAAAACCACGTTATTTAAAGGTCACTGATATCTGTTGTTTTTACTTATGCACACACATACAACACATATCCAGAAACACACACACATACCCAGAAACACAAAGAAAATGAGCCAGCGAGTCAAAAAAATAAGATGTACATAAGAAAAAGAGCAGAATAAAGAGAGAGAAAAATCTACATGGATATCACATACTAGTTTTGTCAAATAAGGTAGGTACAACTTTGTGAACACAATTATTCCAGAATATGTATGGTAACAATGAGACAAGTGATGTTTATTTTCAGTTTTCTAAAGTGGTCAGCCTCTAACATTTAGTCTGATTTAATTCTACAGAGCAGCACAGAAAAGATAATAGTCTGATTGGAAACTCATGTCTGAGTCTTAAAATCCGAAGCTTCTCATTATGTTTTGTCATCCAGACAAAGTAACGTCCCTGGAATGCTACCTTTCTCTGTAAAGCTTTTCAAACCACTTAGACTCACTTTGCCAATTGAAATAACTATGATAAACTTCAACTTGAAAAATGTAACACATCCAAAATGGCCTATAATTCGTAGCACTTATTTGAGAGAAAGTTGGTTCTTTAAAATAGATGTAATAGGGAAAAAGTTATGACTTTCACTTTTCTGTAATTTGTTTTATAAATAAATGTATCAAAATCATTGTAATATACAGAAAGCATTTTATAAATTCATCTAAATATTCTGTGTAGATATTGTTTCCCTTCAAAATATTCAACAGATGTACACAGAAATCATTAAATGAGAAATGAATTTCTTAAAACCATTTAAAATAATTTCCAAGTACATTGTTATAGAAACGCTTATAACATTGCTACCAAGGATTATGCAAATGCTCTTCATTCTATTTTACACTTGCTTCTGAAAATGTGAGTTTGGTAATATCAAAGATTACAATCTCTCATAAATTTTATTTTCCTCTAGGATAAAATTTAAAATCCTGCTCTTGGGATACACATATTTTCTGATTTTACCTCTGTCGCACCTGCTTGTCAATTTTCATTTTGTGTAAATTCATAGACAAAATGGATTTTCATATTTGAATTTGCATGCATTTCCATGTTTTCTATGAGTTTTACCATATTTATTATGGTTTATCCTTGTAGAGGCATTCTTTATTTTACTGTCAGCTCAGGAGTTTATAGATGCTTCAGTAGAGGTCCAGGACAGATAAATGGTTGAAATCTCTAATTACAATCTTGGCAATGATTTTAAGAATGTGTTGAAATCATTCTCTATTTGACCACAAAGTCTATGATAGTATCATATGATGTCTATGAGAATATTTTTCTATCAACACATATATACAAATGTGAACATACATGTATAAAATACTTTTTAAAAAAGTATAATCCTCACAATTATTTTCCAATTTAATAAAATTTTAATGACAACCAGAAGATAGAGTTCATCATGTTTATAAACACTTTCACTCAGTATTTTACTCTCCTCTGCAATGTAAAGTAGAGCTCTTTGAGGACATGTGTACTACTTTCCAATCCTACCTTATTTCTTTCTCTTGAAATATCATCTACTATTGGGTTTTCTTTTTATGTTTAATCTCCTTTTTGTCTTTATTAGATAGTTTCTTATGTCTTTCTCTTACCAAGCCACATTATTTTCTTGAGAAATTCTTCACAAGTCCATCCATTCCCTTCCCAAATGCATTTGTGTTAATTTACTTATTTTAATAAAAAACTCTAAATTATAGATATATTTTCTGTTAATTCATTATATATAATTACCTTTAACTCATTTCTACTTCAAAATCTAACTAAATGAAAAAATATGATGTGCATTTTTTTAGAGTTATTAGAAGAATTCAAATATACATTTAAGATTTCTTTAGCACTACTCTATAGGAATCTTGAAAAAGGGAAATAAGCCTGCTGGTCCTGTGGCTATTAGAAAAGCTTTCATAGCATTTCAAATATATAATTTGTTAGTTAATTTGATCATTCTCTAAATAAATTTTGTACCTATTTGTACTATGTATGTCATCTAAAAACACTGCACCCATCTCTTTAAATATATTGGGTTTTCTTACTCCTTTAAAAGTTGTGTAAGTATAGGACATGAGATTGAATTTAAAAGACTTTTCATGCCTTAATATGCAGATTTTTAAAATGGTTTTCTTAAAATTTCACATTATAATGACTTGCCTGTGGCAAAGTTCATTCCATTAAAGACTAATAAAGTAATAACTGAAAATTTAGAGGTCCCAGTGACAGAGTTATTTAAAACCTGTGGGAAAAGGACATCATGTATGAAAGGAATGAATAAAGACAGTGTCAGCTTTTAAAACATTCTTCACAAAAGAAAGGAAATGTAGCTTCCATCTAAAATCTCAGAGTTCACTTCTTCTAAGAGGAATTCCCATCCACATTACAGACCCAAGACCATTCAGATAGAAACAGAAAGAGGGAGCTGGAGAGGGAGAGGGAGGGAGGGGGAGAGAGAGACAGAGAGACACAGAGAGAGAGAGAGAGAGACAGAGAGAGAGAGAGAGAGAGACAGAGAGAGTGAGAGAGAGAGAGACAGAGAGAGAGAGAGAGAGAGAGAGAGAGAGAGAGAGAGAGAGAGAGAGAGAGAGAGAGAAGGAAAGAGACCATCACTATAAGACATTACAAGACTTGGCCTAAAGAAAAAGGCACCTGCTTTTCATCATACTTGAGCATTCTGCTAATTCTTCTAATTGTATAAATTATGCTACCAACATCTTTGTTAGTGCTTCCAAGTTTTAAATATTTCTTTATTCATTTATCTCAAATTACTTATCTATCACTAAACTGGAAATAAAAATTTCCAATAGGCCCACCCCCTTCTTCAAATTCACCATGTGTTAGTTTTAAATACATAACACAAATATTAATAGCATAAAGCAAATATCAAGTTTTAAAATATGTAATGTACATCAACCATAAGTAGGCACTAAACAGATAAGATGAACAGTGAAAAATTCATATACGTACATGCTTTATCACCGAATAATTTTTCTTTTCATTTTCTCTTTAAAAGATCTCTATTCAGATATAGGGACTACTCTTTCTTCCTCTGCCATTATGTCAGAATATGATAGGTCTAGTTTCTGGTCTCTAATGTAGACAAAAAAAGATCAAATACTATTCGTATGGGTCTTTTATAGAGGTACCAAATGAGCACCATATAAACATGACTCTCCCCAAGGTGATCTCATCAAATCCAACAGTCAATTCTCTGCCTTTTATTCATTTAACTGCATAGAACAATATAACAGATTGGACTATGCAGTTCTTGAAATATGTTCTACATGTAAAAAAGAGAAATACTTTTTACACATGGTTTTCCTTGTACAATATGCTCATTTCTTTTCTATATTACTACTCTCTCTGTCTCAGTCTCTTGAGAAATAAAGCTTTTTTGAAGTGACTAATTGAACACTCTTAACTCACTTCTCTGAAATTTCTAATGCTTAACCTAAATGAAACTTCATAAAGACTTCCAAACCATGTATCTTCAACAAATAGTGAGAATTTTCTTTGTTTTTTTTCTCATATTTTTATTTTAAAACTTTTTTATTTTTAATAAATGTTTCACATTTTTTTGGTACATTATAGTTGTTTATAATTATGGGATTTGTTGTCACATATGTAACATAAGTGTATAATATGTAACAATGTATAACATATCTAACAATGTAATTTGGCAGTTATCACTCCCAGCACTTTTCACCTCCCATCCCAAATTCCAACCCCCAGGCCCTTTCCTCTACTGTTCTCCTTTTGATTTTCATGAGTTTCCTGATCCCTCACTTTTATTTCCCCTTTTCCTCTCTAGCTTCCCCATATGAGATAAAATACATGACCCTTAGCCTTCGGAGTTTAACTTATTTCTCTTAATATAATTATTTCTAGTTCCATCCATTTTCCTGCAAATGACATAATTTCATTTTTCTTTATGACTGAATAAAATTCAGTTTGCATATCTACCACATTTTCTTTATTCATTTACCTTTTTCCATAGTTTGACTATTGTGAATTGTGCTGCTGTCTATCAGCATGGGTATGCAGTATCACTATATTTTGATGACTTTGATAAACATCAAGGGGTGGTATATTTGGATCATATGGTGGATTCATGCCCAGTCTTTAAGGAGCTTCCATACTAATTTCCATAGCAGTTGTGTTAATTTATAGTCCTACCAATAGTGTTAAAGTGTTCTTTTTTCCACATCCCAGCATTTATTATTATTTGTATTCTTGATGACTATCATTCTGACGGATATGAGATGAATTCTCACAGTAGTTTTGATTTACATTTCCCTAATTGTTAATGATGTTGTACATATTTTCATATATTTTTTGACCATTTGCACTTGTTCTTTTTAGAAGTGTCTAATTCATTTGCTCATTTATTAATTGGGCTATTTGTTTTTTGAGTTTTTTTTTATGTATTCTAAATCTTAATCCTCTATCAGAAATGTAGCTAGCAAAGATTTTCTCCCATTCTGTAAATTGTCTTCACATTCCTAATTGTTTCCTTTGCTGTGAAGGTTTATTATTTCATTCCAGCCCATTTATTACATCTTGGCATTATTTCCTGAGCTTTAGGGGTCCAATTGAGAAAGCCGTTGCCTGTGCCTGTGTGTGGAGTGTTGACCCTACATTTTCTTCTAGGTGTTGCATAGTTTCTGGTTTAATTCATAGGTCTTTGTTTTTTAGTTGACTTTTGTGCAGGATGAAAGATAAGTGTCTAGTTTCGTTCTTTTACACGTATATAACCAATTTTCCCAGCACCATTTTTTGAAAATAACTATATTTTCTCCAATGTATGTTTTTGGCAACTTTGTCAGGAATAAGATAACTGTAGCTTTGTGGAATTGTCTCTGTGCTTTCATTCTGTACCATTGTTCTATATGTGTGTTTTTATGCAAGTATCATGCAGTTGTTGCTACTGTAGCTCTCTAGTGTAATTTGAAGTCAATTACAATACCTCCAATGTTTTGTTTTGTTTTGTGTGTTTTTAAATTGGAACCAAGAATTGAACACAGGAACACTTACAAACTGAATCAATTTTTGCTTTATTTTGAGACAGGGTCTTGCTAAGTTGCTGAGGCTGGCTTTGAATTTGTGATCCTCTTAATCATCCTCCCAAACCATAGGATTACAGGAGTGAACCCAAAATTGCTTTTTGGCTTAGAATTGCTTTGGCTATTCTAGTTTTTTTTAATTTTTAATTATATTTTGTTCTTTTTACAAATACATGACAGTAGAGTGTATTTTGACATATTTTACATACATGGAGTATAATTTATTCAAATTAGGATACCATTCTTATGTGGGTCTTTTATTCTTCAAGTAAATTTTAGGACTGTTTTCTCTAGTTTTGTAAAGAATGCCATGGGTATTTTGATGGAGATTGCAATGAATTTGTACATTACTTTTGGTAGTATGGACACTTTAACAAAATTACTTCTGCAAATCCATGAACATTGGATATCTTTCCATTTTCTAAATTCCCCTCAATTACCTTCTTCAATGTTCTATAGGTTTCATTGTAGAGGTCGTTCATCTCCTTGGTTAGATTTATTTCTAGATTTTTTTTTTGAGGCTATTGTGGATGAAATTGCTTTCCTGATTTCTTTATCAGTAGATTAATTGGATATATATAGAAAAACTAGCCAGGCACTATGGTACACACCTGTAATCTCAGCAATGAGGGAGGCTGAGACAGGAGGATCACAAGATCAAAGCCAGCCTCAGCAAAAGCAAGGTGCTAAGCAACTCAGTGAAACCTATTCTCTAATAAAATAAAAATATCACTGAGGATGTAGCTCCTTTGTCAAATGCCCCTGAGTTCAATCCCTAGTACACCCCCAGAAAGAAAGAAAAAATAATTATTATTTTTCCTTTTTTTATTTGTCCTTTTTAGATATATATGACAGTAGAGTGTAGTTGTGACATATTATGCCTATATAAATAAAGCTTTCCATTCTTGTGGTTGTAACTGATATGGAGTTACACTGGTCATGTATTCATATATGAATATAGGAAAATCATATCTGATTAATTCTACTCTTGTTCCTACTCCCATCTTCCTCTCTCCCTTCATTTCCCATTGTCTAACTCAAGAATTTTTGCTCTTTCCTTCCTGCCCTCTTATTGTGTGTTAGCATCCACATATCAGAGAGAGTATTTGGCCTTTAATTTTTTGTGATTGGCTTATTTTACTTAGCATGATAGTCACCAGTTCCATCCATTTACCAACAAATGCCACAATCTCATTCTTCTTTATGGCTGAGTAATATTCTATTGTGTATATATACCACATTTTCTTTATCCATTAATCTGCTGAAGGGCACCTAGGTTGGTTTCATAGCTTAGCTATTGTGAATTGAGCTGCCATAAACATTGATGTGGCTGCATCACTGTAGTATGCTGATTTTAAAACCTTTGGGTATAAACTGAGGTTGGGAGAGCTGGGTCAAATGGTGGTTCCATTCCAAGTTTTCTGAGGAACCTTTATACTGCTTTCCATAGTAGTTGCTCACATTTGCATTCTCACCAGCAATGTATGAGTATACCTTTTCCCCCACAATCTTGCCAACATTTATTGTCACTTGTATTCTTGATAACTGCCATTCTGAGTGGAGTGAGATGAAATCTTAGAGTAGTTTTCATTTGCATTTCTCTAGTTTCTAGAGATATTGAACATTTTTAAATATATTTTTTGACTATTTCTTCTTATGTGAAGTGCCTGTTCAGTTTCTTTGCACATTTATTGATTGGATTATTTGTTTGTTTGTTTTTTTCATGTTAAGTATTTTGAGTTCTTTATATATCCTGGAGAATAAGGCTATATCTCAGGTGCAGGTGGCAAAGATTTTCTCCAACTCTGTAGGCTCTCTCTTCATATTATTCATTATTTCCTTTGCTGTGAACTTTTTATACTATCACATTCATTGAATCTTGATTTTACTTCTTGTACTTTAGAGTCTTGTTGAAGGATTGAGTTTATAGCTGACATGATGAAAAGTTGGGCTCACTTTTTCTTCTAGTAGGCAAAGAGCTTGTGGTCTAATGCATAAGTCATTGGTCCACTTTGAGTTTTATGGAGCGTGAGAGATAGGAGTTCAATTTTGTTTTGCTACGTATTGATTTCCAGTTTTCTCAGCACCATTGGCTGAAGAGGCTATCTTTTCTCCAGTGTATATTTATGGTACCTTTGTCTAGTAGTAGTGAACTGTATTTATGTGAGTGTCATGACCTGTGTGATATTTACTCAGTTTCCAAAACCTTGGGCTGATGAGGGATTAGAAATGAGAAATATAAGGAATAAAAACAAGACTCAGTTATAAGTCAGTAACAGGACTCAGTGGAAGGTCAGGCCTGAGGGGTCTGATCTCTAACAAAAAGTGATAGTCTGTGTGATTTATTTTATAAGAACATCAAAAGGATTTATTGTGAGTAAAAAACGTATTCAAAATAAAAAAAATGAGTCTATAGAGAAAATAGTCTAATTGGGGGCTTATCAACTTGCATAGTATTTCTTCCTCTTACTGGTAGCTGGGCCCTCAAGGCTATTTGAGCACACTGATATATTTTCCACCCCTGGCCAACTGTGTTTGAAACTAGGGTTGTTTGAACCAATGAATTCCATGAAACACAGAATTACGTTCAAGCAGTGTCAGCAGGTGACTGAGTCATTTGAATAGGTGTGATATCACTGAGAATTCTCAGAAGAGCAACAAACCTGCCTTGAGATGGCTCAGATAAACTCATATTCATGGCTTCCAACATGTGAGTTTGTTTCTGTATTTTCTATTCTGTACCAGTGGTCATCATGTCTGTTTTAGTGCTAATACCATGCCATTTTTGTTACTATAGCTCTGTAGTATAGTTTAAGGTCTGGTATTGTGATGCCTTCTGCTTTACTTTTCTTGCTAAGAATTTCTTTGGAAATTCTGGGCCTCATACATATCCAAATGAATTACAGTCATGAATTACATGACTGCTTTTTCTATTTCTATGAAGAACATCATTGAAATTTTAATAAGAATTGCACTGAATCTATATAGCACATTTGGTGTTATGGTTATTTTCACAATATTAATTCTGCCTGTCCCAGAACATGGGAGATATTTCCATCTTCTAAGAACTTCAGTTTCTTTTTATAGTGTTCTGTAGTATGCATTGTAGAGATCTTTCACTTATTTCGTTAGACTGATTCTCAAATATTTTATTTTTTTGAAGCCAATTGTTAATGGGTATTTTTCCTAATTTCTATTTCAGTTGATTCATCATGGATGTATAAGAATACAATCAATTCTGGGTGTTACTTTTATATTCTACTACTTTGCCAAATTCATTTATGAATTCTAGGAGTTTTCTGGGTCTTCTAAATATAGAATTATTTCATCCACAAATAGTGATAGTTTGAGTCCTTTTTTTCCCTATGCACAATCTTTTAATTTCTTTCTTTGGTCTAGTTGTTCTGGCTGCAGTTTCAAGGACTATGTTGAATACAAGTGGTGAAAGAGGGCATCCTTATCTTTTTCCAGTTTTTAGGGGAAATTCTTTCAATTATTCTCCAACATTATTTGGATTGAGTTTGGCCTTGAGTTTAACATATATAGCTTTTACAATATTGAGGTATTTTTCTACTTTCCCTATTTTTCTACTGTTTTCAACATAAATCAATGTTGTATTTTATCAAATGCTTTTTTTACATCTATCAAAATAGTCATGTGATTCTTGTCTTTAAGTCTATTGATGTGATGATTATGTTTTTGTGATTTCTGTATGTTGAACCAAACTTCTATGTCTGTGATGAACCTCATTTGATCATGGTGCACTACTTATTTGTTTGTTTGTTTGTTTATTTATTTATTTGTATCAGGGATTGAACTCAGTGGACACTCAACCACTGAGCCACATCCCCAGTCCTATTTTGTAATTTACTTAGAGACAGGATCTCACAGAATTGCTTAGCACCTCACTGTCACTAATATTGGCTTTGAACTTGCAATCCTCCTGCCTCAGCATCCTGATTACAGGCATAGGGATTACAGGCATATGCCACAACACCTGGCTGATGCACTACATTCAATATGTTTTTGCATCTGACTTGCCAGAATTTTATTGAGAATTTTTGCAACTATTTTCATCAGGATATTGGTTGGAAGTTTTGTTTCCTGCATGATTTTTTTTAAAATTTGTGTTAGTTATACATGACAATAGAATGCATTTATATACTTTGATACATCATTAAAAAATGAGGTATAATTTCTCATTTTTCTGATTGTACATGTTGTAGAATCATATTGGTCATGCAGTCATATATGTACATAGGGTAATAATGTCTGTTTTATTCTTCTATCCTTCATATTGGCATATCCCCTCCCCTCCCTTCACTCCCCTTTACCTAATCTAAAGTATCTATATTCTTCTTTAGTGCCTCCAACTCCTATTGTGAATTAGCATCTGCATGTCAGAAAAAAAACATTTGGCTTTTGTTTTTTTGGAATTGGCCTATTTTGCTTAACATGATATTCTCCTATATCATCCATTTATCTTCAAATGCCATAATTACATTCTTCTTTAAAGCTGAGTAATATTCTATCAATATATACCACTTTTTCTTTATCTATTCATCTATTAAAGGGCCCTTAAGTAGGTTCCATAATTTAGCTATTGTGAAATGAGCTGCTATAAACATTGTCGTGGCTGTGTCACAGTAATATGCTAAGTTTAACTCCTTTGAGTATAAATTGAGAAGCTGAATAACTGAGTCAAATGGTGGTTCCATTCTAAGTTTTCTGAGGAATTTCCATACTGCTTTCCAAAGTTGTTGCACCAATTTGCAGTACCTCCAGCAATGTATGAGTGTACCTTTCCCCTCACATTCTTGCCAACACTTATTTTTGCTTGTATTCTTGATAACTAACATTCTGAGTGGAGTGAGATGAAATATGAGAGTAGTTTTGATTTGCATTTCTTTAATTGCTAGAGATGTTAAACATTTCTTTCAAATATTTGTTGATTGATTGTATTTCTTCTTCTTAGAAATGTCTGTTCAGTTCTTTAGCCCCTTTCTTGATTGGTTTATTTGTTTTTTGATGTTATTTGAGTTTTTTATATATCCTAGAGATTTATGCTTTATTTTAAGTGCATGTGATAAAGATTTTCTCTCAATCTGTAGGCTCTCTCTTCACATTAATTATTATTTCTTTTGCTGAGAAGAGGATTTTTAGTTTGAATTTATCCCATTTATTGATTCTTGATTTTACTTCTTTCGCTTTAGGGGTCTTTTTAAGGAAGTCAGATCCTAGGCCAACATGGTAAACTTTTGGGCTTACTTTTTTTTCTAGTAGGAGCAGGGTCTCTTTTCTAGTGCCTAAGTCTTTGATCTACTTTGAGTTGAGTTTAATACAGGGTGAGAGATAGAGGCTTAATTTCATTTTGTTACATGTGGCTTTCCATTTTTCCCAGAACCATCTGTTGAATAGGTTATCTTCTCTAGTGAATGTTTTTGGCAACTTTGTCAAGTTTGAGATAATTGTATTTGTGTGGTTTTATCTCTGTGTCATCTATTCTGTACCATTGGTCTGTGTGTCTGCTTTGGTGTCAATACTATGCTGTTTTTGTTACTATAGCTCTGTAGTATAGTTTAAGGTCTGTATTGTGATGCCTTCTGCTTCACTTTTCTTGCTAAGATTGCTTTGGGTATTCTGGGTCTCTTATTTTTCCAAATGAATTTCATGATTGTTTTTTTCTAGTTCTATGAAGAATGTTTTTGGGATTTTAATAGGAATTGCATTAAATCTATATAATGCTTTTGGGAGTATGACCATTTTGACAATATTAAATCTGTTTATGCAGGAGCATGGGAGATCTTTTTGTCTTTAAGGTCTTCTTCAATTTCTTACTTTATTTTTCTGTAGTTTGCTTTGTAGAGGCCTTTCACTTCTTTTATTAGATTGATTCCCAAGTTTTTTTTTTTTTTGAGGCTATGTGAATGGGTAGTTTTCCTAATTTCTCTTTCAGTGGATTCATCATTGATTTACAGGAATGTGTTTGATATATCAGTTTTGGTTTTATATCCTGCTAATTTGTTGAATTCATTTATTAGTTCTATAAATTTTCTGGTGGATTTTTTTGGATATTTAAAATATAAAATTATGTCATCCACAAATAGTGGTACTTTGAGTTCTCTTTTTCCTATTTGCAAATTTTAATTTCTTCTGTCTAACTTCTCTAGGTAGAGTTTCAAGGATGATATTGAATGAAAGTGGTGAAAGAGGGCATTATTTTCATGTTCCAGTTTTCAAAGGGAATACTTCCAATTTTTCTCTCTTTAGGATTATACTGGCCTTGGTTTTAGCATATATAGCTTTTAAAGTGTTGAAGTATGTTTACTATCCCTAATTGTTCTAGTGTTTTGAATGTGCAGTGATACTCCATTTTGTCAAATGCTTTTTCTGCATCTGTTGATATGACCATATAATTCTTGTTTTTAAGTTTATTGATATGATAAAGTACATTTATTGACTTCCTTATGTTGAACTAACCTTGCATTTCTGGGATAAACCCCACTTTGTTATGGAGCATTATCTTTTTAAAATGTGCCTGTATGTGATTTGTCAGAATTTTATTGAGAATTTTTGCATCTATGTTCATTAGGGATATTGGTCTAAAGTTTTCTTTCCTTGATGTGTCTTCATCCAGTTTTGGTATCAGGGTGATATAAACCTCATAGATTGAGTTTGGAAGCATTTCCTCCTTCTCTATTTTATAAAATACTTTGAGGAGTATTGGTGTTAATTCTTTTTTGAAGGCCTGTAGAACTCAGCTGAGAATCCATCTAGTGCTGGCCTTTTCTCAATTGGTAGGACTTTGATGGCATTTTCTATTTCATTGCTTGAAATTAATTTGTTTAAATTATGTATGATCTCTTCATTAAGTTTGGTATCAGGATACTACTAGCTTCATTGAATGAGTTTGGAAGGGCTCTCCCCTTCTCTATGTCATGAAATAATTCAAGGACAATTTGTGTTAGTTCTTCTTTGAAAGTATAACTTCTTCATTGGTAGAACTCAGCTGAGAATCATGTGCTCCTATGCTTTTCTTTGTTGGTAGACTTTTAATGGCATTTTCAATTTCATTGCTTGAAATTTATCTGTTTAAATTTTCTATGTCTTTCTAATTCAATTTGGGTAAGTCATGTGTCTGTGGGTCAAGATTTTCTATTTTGTTAGACTATAAATTTTCAAAATAATTTCTGATTATCATCTCTATTTCAGTAGTGTCTGTTATGATACATTTTTATCACCTATTTTAGTAATTTAAATTTCCTCTGTTTTTCTCTTTATTAGCTTGGCTAAGCTTTTATCAATTTTGTTTATATTTTTCAAAGAAAAAAAATTTTTAATCAATTTTTTGAAATATTTTGTTTCAATTTTCATTGATTCAGCTCCGATTTTAATTATTTTCTGTTTTCTCTTTTTGTTGTATATTTGTTATTTTTCTTCTAGAGCTTTGAGATGTAAGTTAAGTTATTTGCTTGGTAACTTTCTATTTCCTTAATGAATGAGCTCAATATGATGAACTTTCCTTGTAGAATTACCTCATCAAGTCCCAGAGGTTTTGATATGTTGTATTGCTCTTCTCATTTACCTCTAAGAATTTTTTTTATTTCATTTTTTATTTCTCTATCTATCTATTCAATAACATACTATTTAGTCTTCAAGACTTAGTGTAGCTTCTACTTTTTATTCTTGTTGATTTCTAATTTTATTTCATTATGATCTGATAGAATGCAAAGTATTATCTCTATTTTTTTGTATTTGCTAAGAGTTACTCTGTGGCCTAAGATATGGTCTATTATAGAGAAGGATCCGTATGCTGTTGGAAAGAAAGTTTATTTAGTCATTTATGGATAAAATATTTCATACATATATCTGCTGAGTCTAAATCATTAATTGTATTTTTAGTTCTATAGCTTCAGTATTTATATTTGTTTGGAGGATCTATCCAGTGCTGAGAGGTGTGTTCAAGTCACACAGTATAATTTTGTTGTGGTCTATTTCATTCTTGAAATTTAGAAGTATTTGACATATGTAGATGCTCCATTGTTTGGGGCATATTTATGATTGTTATGTCTTGTTTGATGTATAATTCCCTGAAGCGATAAGAAATGTCCTTATTTGTCCCTTCTGATTGACTTTGGCTTAAAATCCACTTTATCTGATATGAGGATAAAACTCCTGGTTGTTTATGAGATCCATATGAATGATATATTTTTTCCCATCCTTTTACCTTAAGTCTGTGGATGTCATTGCCTATTAGGTTTGTTTTTAAATCCAATTTTCCTGGCTTTATCTTTATATTGATGAGTTTAAGCCATTTACCTTCAACATTATTATTGAAAAATGATTTTATTCTCTGCTTTATTATTTATTTCTGGTTTTTAATTTACATTAGTTTCTCCTTTGATTGACTATTCTTCTAGTGTAGTTTCTCCCTTTGTTCTTTTTCACTTTTATTATTTATTTATTCATGAAATTCTTTATTCATTATGTTTGTAGTGCAGGCTTTCCAGTTGTGAATACTTCCAACTTCTGTTCCTAATGGAAGTTTTGTGTTTTTTTTTTTCATTGTTCAGTCTAAAGCTCCATTTGGTGTGGTGTAGTCTTCTTGGCATCCATTTTCTTTGAGAGCTTGATGCACATCCTTTCAAGACCTCTTAACTTTGAGAGTCTATGTTGAGAAATGAGCTGCAATATGGGTTGGTTTTTCTCTAAATATAGCCTATCATTTCTCTGAGAGCCTTAAAAAATTCTATTCTTATTATGTATGTGAGGCAATTTTATAATAACTTGCCTTAGTGTGGATCTGTTGTAATTTTGTATATTTGGAGTTCTGTAAGCCTCCTGTATTTAATTTTCCATTTTGTTCTTTACGTTTGGGAAATTTTCTGATATTATCTTATGGAAAAAGTTGTGCATTTCTTTGGTTTGTGTCTCCAAGCCTTCATCTATCCTGATAAATCTTAAATTTGATCTTTTCAGGTTATTTTATATTTCTTGGAAGTTTTTTTTTCATGGTCTATTAACATGTTTACTCTATTGTCAACTTTATTTTCAAGATTATATATTTTGCCTGCATTGCCTGAAATGCTGTCTTTTAAATTGTCTAATCTGATGGGAAGGCTTTCAATTGAATGTTTAATTTGGTTTATTGCTTCTTATTTTTTAGGATTTCTACTTTTTTTTTTAAATCTATTTAAGTGATCTTTTACTTCCTGTATTTTCTCCTGGTTTCACTTCTTACATCATTCTTTACCTCACAGATCAGTTTAACTATATACATTCTAAACTCCTTCTCTGACATTTCTCTTCCACTGTGATGATCAATTCTGTTATTGAAATATCTTGGTTTCTTTGTGGAATTTTTTTGCCTTGTTTTTTCATGTTGTTTGTGTGTCTACACTCTAGAAATATAGATCTGAACCAGTAGTTCCTACCCTGTGGACTTATAGTGTCCCTGAATATTTCCAGTACCTCACTGTTTAAGGGAAGATAAATAATAACAACAACCAAGGGAGAAAATATACAGCATTAAAAAATAGTTCCTGCTATGACATCTATGATGTTAATTGTCAAAAAAATTAGAAATGAGCCGGGCGCGGTGGCTCAAGCCTGTAATCCCAGCACTTAGGGAGGCTGAGACAGGAGAATCGTGAGTTCAAAGCCAGCCTCAGCAACGGCGAGGTGCTAAGCAACTCCGTGAGACCCTGTCTCTACATAAAACACAAAATAGGGCTGGGGATGTGGCTCAGTGGTTGAGTACCCCTGAGTTCAATCCCCAGTACCAAAAAAAAAAAAAAATTAGAAATGATATGATCAGTTATTATCTACAAAATATCGGTAAGTTTGTAAAAGATTTTAAAATTTTTTCAAAGATTTTTTTTGAAAAAACCTTTACTTATTTGTATTTTCCATGTGGTGCTGAGGATCAAACCCAGTGCTTCATGCATGCAAGGCAAGTGCTCTACTGCTGAGCTCCAACCCCAGGCCCAGGTTTTACAATTTTGAATGGTAGACAGGGAGAGAACAAAAGTGATGTCAGAAGTGATGATTATGAGGGAAGAGAAGAGAAGACAAATGTAAAAGATTAAAGGAAGTGTAAAATAAAGAAAAATAGAGATTGGCTGTTAGAAGAAAAGACAGAATCAAGGGAAAGATATGTGATAGAAATTTTAAAAATTAAAATAAAAATAAAAGATTACAAAACAAAGCTAACAAGTTATTTTTAAACACTCACAAATCTATTTAAATTTATTTATAATTTTTCTATCTATATTTAAGAATGACATGGGTTTTAAATTTTCTGTTCATATAGCCTCATTTTCATATCAAAGTTACATTGAATGCAACTAATGAGTTCAGAATTATTTTTATAAGATAAGATGCATTTTTATTTTACATAGCTGGTATAAATTACCATATACATTGTACAAATGTTCCAAAATGTGTAAGAAAACATTATAGAATTTTTTAGTTACAAAAAAGCATTAGGTAACCAAAAAATATTTATAATTAAAAATAGTGATCCCTATTAATTACACAAAGATGAATATTTGGTTATTGGCATGTATAGAGCAGAAGGATCATTTTTTCCTTCCTCTAGCATTCTTATGTAATTGTAAACACTGGAAATAATGAATCAATAACAATATTTGAAAATAAAGAAATAAGAATATGGCCCTGGAGATCAATAAACCAGGAAACAGTTGATAAAATATCCAGGGAATCTACTTCAGAAATCTCCAGGAGAAAGAATAGTTCTTTCTAAGGTGATTCTGAAGAAGGTGTAGTTTAAAATGAGAAAAATGTTATGAGGTACAATAGGCAGTGAATTTGATTTAATAACTTAGTGTACTGCTACTACAATAACAGTTGATTGTTGACAGCAGCTAGGTAGTTGGTAGCCGCTAGGTAGTTGGTCTCTGAAAAAATTAACATTACCAGTTGCTACCATGGACACAAAACATGAGAAATCTAGTTTATTGAGACCAGAAAGGCAGATGGAATAGTCACTTTGGAAGACAGCTTGCTCAAGTTTCTTGAAGAAACAAGCATGGTTTTATCACATAATTCAGCAATTACACTCCTCCCTTTTATCCAAAAGCCTTTAATATTTATGTGCATGAGAAATTATATGCAAACACATATGGCAACTTAACACAATTATCAAAAATCAGAAACAACCAAATTTTCTTTCAACAGGTCAATTACTAAATTGTAGTTTATCTGTAAATATTTTTTTAAAAAATATATTTTGAAGCTGCATGGGCTGGCACACACCTGTAATCTCAGCTACCAGGGAGGCTGAGGCAGGAAGATGGAAAATTTGAGATCAGCCCACACAACCTAGTAAGATTTCATCTGAAAATAAATATTTTTGCACTAAAAATGCACTATTAATGCATAGATGATATAAAGGAAATTTGAATATATGTTACTAAGCAAGAGAAGCTAGTTTGAAAAGGCAACATAGAGTATGATCCAGATAATATTCTGGTAAAAAAATACTAGACAGACAGTAAATAATTAGTAAGCACAATGGAGGGGGTTGGATAGGTGAAACATACTGAATTATATTAGTATGATGAAAGTATTTTTGTATAATATATAAGTTGTGGATAATAACAAGGCATATCGCAAAGATTTTGACCTTGAAAGCAATGAACTTCAAAGTATGATGATATTTTAAGTATTTTAGGAAGTTGAAAGAATTTGAAGATGAAATGTAAAATACGATGAAACAACTGAGAGAGAGAAAATGTTAACTTTGGAAATGAGTCTTTAATAGCACAACCTACTCTATTCCAGTTAATGAGGTTGTTTTCCATTGGCTGTATAGGCTAGCAACATTGATTGAATTGTACCTGCATATTAGAATTGAACAATTAAGTACATGAATAACAGATAATGGGAGGAATATTTTGCACTGTTGCAGTAAGAGTTTGAAGATAATCAGATAACTTACCTGAAGTTAGACTTATACATATGCTAATGGTTATAGTTGGAAAATCCGTGTGAATTCATGTGTAGCTGGATAGGGATTAAAGTCATGGAAAGATTAGAGACATGTATATACACAAGTAAAGATACATATTTCTCTTTCCTTTCTAGTGAGAGGACCCAGAAACAATCAAATCCTAGTGGCAACAAGACACATAGCACCTAAATGTTGGTTTCTAATACAGTTCACTGATAAAAAGAAAAAAAAGAAAGAAAGAAAGAAAGAAAGAAAGAAAGAAAGAAAGAAAGAAAGAAAGAAAGAAAGAAAGAAAGAAAGAAAAAAGAAAAAAACAACATGAGTTCCTTGAGGATATGGTTAACTTTGAGACAGAAAATCTATACCATGGGACTAGAAGTTCTTGTAGTGCCTCAAACTAAGGATGTATACAAACAAGCAAAACTCCAAACAGGGAGGGAGAATTAAGGGGATACAAGCATCACCTACAAAATTCATTGATGGAATAAGTTGAATAATAGTCAATAATTGTAATCCAATAGGCCTATAAGTAAAATAAATAGCCATGAGTTCACATTGATATAAAAAATAAATAAATTTATATAGACATAAATGGTGATTAGATATTCTCCCATTCAGAATTCCAAATAATTGAATAACTCTTTAGTCCTCAAGAAGATAAAATGATATAATACTCCTACTCCTTATGTGTTCACTTTGTGTTATGCCTTTCTTCCAAAGAATGCCCTCTGAACAAGAGAGAAATGAATAATCTGTCAGTGAGAAGCCTAACAAACAGTAGTTAGGCTGACAATGAGTGTCAATATTCATAGACCATGTTATGAATATGTACTCTCCATATGACCCCATGTGTTGATGTGATGCTGTCTTCATGTCTGTATTTGCTTTTCATGGTTACCAGTGAGCATCCAACACGTATATGAAAATAAGAGAGCCAGTTTACTAGAAAACTTGCTGAAAATGAGATTTGGAGAAAATTGTCAGCATAAAGGCATTTTACAGGTTATGAGATAAATTGCTAATCTTCATAACAGTCAACAATATTCTAAACAAAAATAAAGACACTGATTAACTATATACTTCAATGAGTTTAACATCAGATACCAAAGAATTGAAAAATAGAAACTTTTAAAATGGATTCATCCTATGAGTAGGATAAAGTGTTGAGTTGAAAAAGAAAAATTTCAATCTTGGATGATTAATTATACCATATATTTGAATGTCATTTTTTAAAATTATAAACATGTAAGAAAAATAAGAAAGTTGCTTGAGAAACTCATAAGAAAGAGAAATTTAAAATTATATATTGATGATTTCTATAGCAATATAAAATAATACATCTCAAATATGTTACCAATGTCATCTCAAATATATCACCAAAGCATAACTATGAGTTTGATTCATAGCCTTAAAAACTATACTTAAAAACAAATAAACTGTGTATATTAGCCTGCAATTTAGTGAGCTAAGCATTTTCTAAAAATATCAAAATTCACTACAAGGAAAATTGACCACATTATTATTCCTATAAGGTGACTGGAATAATACTTATGAGGTAGAATGACTACAGAAAGGAACAAGGTGATAAATATATTCAAGAACTTCTTTTAAGGAATACTTTAAAGAGGAAAATACATTAAAATATAATGATTTAAATAAATAAAGATCATTTAGAATTATATATAAAATATGTCATACCTAATGACAGAGAAAATATGAGAAAATTTTCATAAATCAATAATTTTTTAAAAAATATAAATTGCTTAATTTTTCTAGAGTTATACAATTTGAAGGAAAAAGTTAAGATGTTACATTATAATAATTTAGAAATATAAACATTATGAGATAATTAACTTTTATTTTTTGCATTTACTCTTTTTTAAAAATTTATTCTAAATAGGTATACATGACAGAAGAATTTATTTTGATTCATTGTACACAAATGGAGCACGACTTTTCATTTCTCCAGTTGTACAAAATATAGAGTTACACCAAATGTGCAGTCATACATGTACCTAGACCATTGTTGTCCATCTCATTCCACCATCTTTCCTGCCACCATGCTTCATCCACTTTCTTCCCTCCCCTTTGACCAGAGTTTCTCCATTCTTTCCATGCTCTCTCCCTAATTATGGATCTGCACCCACTTATGAGAGAGAACATTAGGGCTTTGGTTTTTATGTGTTTTTGCTGTTGTTGTTTTGTTTTGTTTTGTTTTGGGTTGGATTGGCTTAATTCGCTTAGCATGATGTCCTCTGACTCCATCCATTTACCTGCAAATTCCATATTTTTTTCTCTTTTAATGCTGAGTAATATTCCATTGTGTATATATATCACAGTTTCTTTATCCATTCATCTATTGAAGGACATCTAGGTTGGTTCCACAATTTAGCTATTGTGAATCGAGCTGCTATAATCATCGAAGTGGCTGCATTACTATAGTATGCTGTTTTAAAATCCTTTGGGTATAGACTAAGGAGTGGGATAGCTGGGTCAAATGGTAGTTCCTCCCATTCCAGGTTTTCTAAGGAATCTCCATACTGCTTTCCTGATTGGTTGCACCAATTTGCAGTCTCACCAGCAAGGTATGAGTGTGCCTTTTCCTCTACATCCTCACCAACACTTAATTGTTGCTTATGTTCTTGATAACTGCCATTCTGACTGAAGTGATATGAAATCTTAGAGTAGTTTTGATTTACATTTTTCTAATTACTAGATATGTTGAGCATTTTTTATATATTTGTTTATCAATTGTATTTCTTTTCCTGAGAAGTGTCTTTTCAGCTCCTTATCCCATTTATTGATTGGGTTGTTTGTTTTATTTGGTGTCAAGTATTTTGAGTTCTTTATATATCCTGGTGATTAGTGCTCTATCTGGCATGCATGTGGCAAAAATTTGCTCCCAAAAAGTAGGCTCTCTCTTCAACTCATTCATTGTTTCTTCTGCTGAGATGAAGCTTTTTAGTTTGAATCCATAACATTTACTGATTCTTGCTTTTATTTTTTGCACTTTAGGCATCTTCTTAAGGAAGTCAGGGGCCACTCTGACATGCTGAAGGGTTGGGCCTACTTTTTCCTCAATTAGGTGCAGAGTCTCTGGTCTAATTCCTAGGTCCTTTATCCACTTTGAGTTGAGTTTTGTGCATGGTGAGAGATAGGGGTTTAGTTTTATTTTAGGGCATATGGACTTCCAGTTTTCCCAGCATCATTTGTTGAAGAGGCTATCTTTTCTCCAATGTATGTTTTTGGCACCTTTGTCTAATATGAGATTACTGTATTTATGTGGGTTTGTCTCTGTGTCTTCTATTCTATGCCATTGGTCCACATGTCTATTTGAGTGCCAATACATGCCATTTTTGTTATTATAGCTTTGTAGTATAGTTCAAGGTCTGGTATTGTGATGCCTCCTGTTCCACTCTTCTTGCTAAACATCACTTTGGCTATTCTGTGTCTATTTTTCTAAATAAATTTTATGATTGTCTTTTCTATTTCTATAAGGAATGATGTTGAGATTTTAATTAAAATTGTGTTTAATCTGTATAGCACTTTGGATAGCATGGCCATTTTAACAATATTGATTCTGCCTATCCAAGAACATGGGAGATATTTCCATTTTCTAAAGTCTTCTTCAATTTCTTTCTTTAGTTTTCTGTAGTTTTTATTGTAAAGTTCTTTCACCTTTTCTGTTAAATTGATTCCCAAGTATTTTATTTTATTTTATTTTTTTAAAGATTGACATTTTTATTATAATTTTATTTTTATTTATTTATTTGTATGTGGTGCTGAGGATCGAACCCAGTGCCTCATCCATGGTAGGTGAGTGCTCTACCACTGAGCCACAACTCCAGCCCCTTATTTTATTTTTTGAGGCTGTTGTGAATGGAGTAGTTTTCCTAATTTCTTTTTCAGAGGATTCATCATTGATGTATAGAAATACATTTGATTTATGACTATTGATTTTATATCCTGCAAATTTGTTGAATTCATTCATTAATTCTAGAAGTTCTCTGGTGTTATTTTTAGGATCCCTTCCAACTATAGGATCATGTTATTTGCAAATAATGATAGTTTAAGTTCTTCTTTTCCTATTCATATCACTTTAATTTTTTTCATCTATCTAATTACTCTGGCTAGAGTTTCAAGGACTATATTGAATAGAAGTGCTGATAGGGGACATCCTTGTCTTATTCCCATTTTCAGAGGGAATGGTACCAATTTTTCTCCATTTAGGATCATATTGGCTTTTGGTTTTGCATAGATAACTTTTAAAGTGTTGATGTATATTCCTACTACCCTTAGTTTTTCTAGTGATTTGAACATAAATGGTGCTGTATTTTGTCAAATGCTTTCTCACATCTATAGAAATAATTATATAATTCTTGTCTTTAAGTCTATTGATGTGATGAATTATGTTGATTGATTTCCCTATTTTTTTTTTCTTTTGGTACTGGAGATTGAACTCATTGGCACTCGACCACTGAGCCACATCCCCAGCCCTATTTTGTGTTTTATGTAAAGAAAAGTTCTCACTGAATTGCCTAGCACCTTGCCATTGCTGAGGCTGGCTTTGAACTCGCGATTCTCCTGTCTCAGCCTCCCTAAGTGCTGGGATTACAGGCTTGCGCCACCACGCCCGGATAATTTCCCTATATTGAATAGAGCTTGCATACCTGGAATGAAACCCACTTAAACGTGGTGCACTATCTTTTCAATATGTTTTTGTATGCGATTTGTCAGAATTTTATTGAGAATTTTGGGGTCAGTTTTCATCAGGAATATTGGTATGAAGTTTTCTTTCTTTGATATGTCTTTGTCTAGTTTTGGAATCAGAGTGATACTAGCCTCATAGCATGAGTATGGAAGAGTTCCCTCCATTTCTATTTCATGGAGTAACTTGAGGAGTATTGTTATTAATTCTTTGAAGGTCTTGTAGAACTCAGCTGACAATCTGTCTGATCCTGGGCTTTTCTTGGTTAGTAAGCTTTTGATGGTGTCTTCTATTTCCTTTCTTGAACTTGATATGTTTAAGTTATATATGTCCTCCTGATTCAGTTTGGGCAGATCATATGCCTTTAGAAATTTGTTGGTGTCTTTGTGATTTTCTATTTTACTGGAGTATAGATTTTCAAAATAGTTTCTAATTATCTTCTGTATTTCAATAGTGTCTTTTGGGATTTTTCCTTTTTCATCTCAAATTTTAGTAATTTGAGTTTTCTCTCTCCTTTTTTTCATTAGGGTGTCTAAGAGTTTATCAATTTTATTTATTTTTTCAGAGAACCAGCTTTCTGTTTTGTCAATTTTTTGAATTGTTTCCTTTGTTTCAATGTCATTGATTTCAGTCCTGATTTTAATTATTTCCTATCTTCTACATCTTTTGGTGTTGATTTGTTCTTCTTTTTCTAGAGCTTTGTGATGTAATGTCAGGTCATTTATTTGTTGACCTTTTATTCTTTTAATGAATGAGCTCAAGGCAATAAACTTTCCTCTTAACACAGCCTTTATAGTGTCCCAGAGATTTTGATATGCTGCATCAGAGTTCTCATTTACCTCTAAGAACATTTTTATCTCCTCCTTGATGTATTCTGTTATCCATGAGTCATTCAATAGCATATAATTTAGTCTTCAGGTGATAGAGTAGAGTCTATTTTTTATTTTATCATTGATTTCTAATTTCATTCCATTATAGTCTGATATAATTCAGGGTAATATCTCTATTTTTTGTATTTGCTAAGAGTTTCTTTGTGACATGACATATGGTCTGTTTTATAGAAAGATTCTTATGCTGCTGAGAAAAAAATGTATTCACTTGTTGATGGATTAAATATTCTGCATATGTCTGTTAATTCTAAATTATTGATTATATTATTGAGTTCTAAGGTTTCTTTGTTTAGTTTTTGTTTGGAAGATCTGTCCAGTGGTGAGAGATGTGTGTTAAATTCACCCAGTATTATTGTGTTGTGGTCTATTTGATTCTCAAAATTGAGAAGAATTTGTTTAATAAAGGTGGATGCTCCATTGTTCAAGGCATAGATATTTATGATTGTTATGTCTTGTTGATGTCTTGTTCCCTTAAGCAGTATGAAATGACCTTTTTTATCCCTTCTGACCATCCTTGGTTTGAAGTCCACATTATTGGATATGAGAATAGAAACTTCTGCTTGTTTAAGCAGTCCATTTGAGTGGTATGTTTCTTCCCAGACTTTCACCTTCAGCCTGTGGATATCTTCTTCTGTGAGATGAGTCTCTTGAAGGCAGCATATTGTTGGGTCTTTCTTTAATCCAATCTACCAGTGTATGTCTTTTGATGGATGAGTTTAGGCCATCAAAATTCAGGGTTATTATTGAAATATGGTTTTTATTCTCATTCATTTTGGTTTAATTTTGACTTTTAACTTGACTTGATGTCTCCTTTGATTGGCTTTTTCTTTAGTGTAGTTCTTCTCTTTGCTGATTTTCATTGTTGTTTTTCATTTGCTCATCATGAAATATTTTGCTGAGAATGTTCTTTAATGCAGATTTTCTTGCTGTAAATTCTTTTACTTTTGTTTATAATGAAAAGTTTTTATTTAATCATTAAAGCTGAAGCTTAATTTTCTGGATATAAGATTCTTGGTTGGCACTCATTTTCTTTCAGAACTTGGTGTGTATTATTTGAGGATCTCCTGACTTTGAGGATCTGAGTTGAAAAATCTGCTGAAATCTGAATTGGTTTCCCCCTGTATCTAATCTGAACCTTCTCTTTCAGCTTTTAAAATTCTATCCTTTCTCTATATGTTAGGCATTTTTCATTATAATATGCCTTGGTGTGGATCTGTTGTAGTTTTGTACATTTGGTGTCTTGTAAGCTTCTTTTATTTTATTTTCCAATTCATTCTTCATGTTTGAGAAATTTTCTGATATTATTTTATTGAAGAGATAGTGCATTCCTTTGGTTTGTATCTCTGTGCCTTCCTCAATTCTGGTAATTCTTAGATTTGGTCTTTTCATATTATCCCATAATTCTTGGATGTTCTGTTCATGGTTTCCTACCATCATCATTGTGTGGTCAACTTTATTTTCAAGATTATATATTTTGTCTTCATTGTCTGAGGTTCTATCTTTCAAGTTATCTTGTCTGTTGATGATACTGTCTATTGAATTTTTAATTCACTTCATTGTTTCCTTCACTTCAAGGATTTCTGTTTTGTTTTTTTTTTCAGAGTCTCTATCTCTTTTTTGAAGTAATATTTTGCTCCCTGTGTTTACTCTCGTCTCTTTGTTGGAGTGACCAATGGTTGCCTGATATTGCTCTGTTATATTATTCTGTGCTTCACAGATCATTTTAATTATGTACATTCTGAACTCCTTCTCTAACATTTCATCTCCTGTGCTGTCAATGGATTCTCTTATTGTAGCATCTTGGCTTGATTAGGGAATTTTCTTCCTTTGTATTTTCATGTTGTTTGTGTGTCTTTCTCTTTAGCAGTGCCGATTTGAGGTATTACAGTTTGTAACCTATAATCTTGTAGTGTCCCTGTAGGTTACCAATACCTCACCTCTGGTGTAATCAGGCCTGTAGGGACCTTGGGGATGATCTTTCTGGTCCTGGCTATTGTCTTTAGACAGAAGTAGACTGGGACAGTCACCCATTGATAGTTTGGGGGCTGTGGCATGATTCCTCCATGTGTTCATGGTCAGTCTCCTCCTCTGCACTTGGGCAAGGGTAGGTCTGCTCCACCTCCTCCACATGTCGGACCAGAGTCAGTCTCAAGACAATTATTTTGAAAAGACTAATATGTTCCTAAATTATATTTATATGCTTATTAACAAACATTATAGATACCATACAATTGCTTTGTGAACTTAACAAACTTATACGAGGGGACTGCTAGACCCACTCAGAGGATCATCCTGATTACTAATATGTCATGGAAGATGTCAGACTGCATATTGAAAACATCTTGGGAAAAGCTGCCCCAAGCATATATAGAATCTTCCTTCTTATGTACATTAGTACAAGTATACAAAAATAATTTAATTCTATAATACAAATTATTCAAAATAATTTCTATACCAAAATATAAATACAAGTATATGTAAACATTTTTGGTGAATTATCAAAATTATTAGTAAAGATTCAGTAATTAAAAATAAGCACTCAGATGAAACCAATTATGTTCAGTTCATAAACGCATGACTCAATTTTTGTTAAAATTATTTATGGTCTATCAAGTTTAAGAGATGTTGAATATGTCAAAGAAGAATGGAAATAATGTTCCATCACTCATAATTTCAAAGACAGATTAGTTGTGATGACATCACAGTTTATAGTGTAACATTTCTGTCTGTGGATATCAGTTACAAAGCATTTTTTTTTTCAATTGCAGAAAATGGACAGATGATTTGAAATATTCATCTGGCTAATTAGCAGAAACAAATCCTCTTGACATAAATTAAAAATTCTCCACAAATTTCTTTGACACCATGTTCCTGTCATTCTCTTAGACGACAGTTTAGGAATAAAATGTTCAATTGTGGGACAGAATTGTTCCCTCCATCTGAAGTGCTAACTGGACAGCAATATTACAAATGCCTTTGCCCTGTGGTCAAAATAGCACAGTTACACTCTTGAGGAATGATCAAATAAATAAATTTTATCCTTTAGGAGATATTTTGTAGTTGTTTCATACTGTGGTACATTTTGGATCTGATATTTCCCACAAAAGCCCATGTGTTAAAGGCTTGTTCCTCAATTTGGTGCTATTGGAATGTGGTGCTATTAGAGAAGGTCTTAGATGATTGGGAAACTGACCTTGGAGGGGATTTGAGGATGCCAGTTTCTTTCTTCTTTCTTTGCTTTCTGGAGCCATGAAGTGAGCAGCTTTCTCTGACATATGCTTTCTATCATGGAGACACTGCCTTGCCACAGGCCCAAAAGCAATGTGGCCAACCAACATGGGCTACAACCTCCAAATGGTGAGCCAGAATCAATATTTTTTTATTTTCAAGTTGATTCACTTCAGGTGAATGGTAATGGAAAGCTCATACACTGTGCTGATTTATAATATAATATTATTCCTCAAATTTAGGCAGGAAAATAAGTCTGAAGCATCTAATACAACATAAAAACAAATTGTTCCCATTGATTAGAATTAAGAGTTTAAAGGAAAAATTACTATTTAGTTAGGTAATGATAATGTATCCTTTTTATTCATAAAATAAAATAAAAAACAAGGTCATTTAAAAACCTACAGACTAACATGACTTAAAATTTAAAAAATATAATTTAAATTGCATCTTTAATTATAACTAATAATAATGACAATAATTAATATACCTTGTTTTGGTTTTGAAATAATGGTCTTAAATTGCTTGAACAAAATTATTCGACCTTAAAATCTCTTGAGAATATAATAAATAGGTATACAAAGCCCCATCATCATTTTATTTATTGTTTAATTTTTTGTGGTGCTAGGTATTGAAAGTGGCACCACAAATGCCAGGCAGGTGCTCTACTGCTGAGCTCCATCCATAGCTTTCCATCATTTTAGTAGAAAAAAATTGAAAGGAAAAATAAAAACCAGCTGTATATAAATAGAAGCTCTCTCTTGTCTCATGAATTCATTACCAAAGGCAAAATGGAACACAGAATCATTATTACTTTTATTTTAAATTTTGTTAGCACATAGGAAGAAAAATGTACTCTTCACATTCTAATTAGCAGGCAGAATATATTCTGAGCACTCAGACTGTAGATAATGTGATCATAGGAGGTGGCAAAGGTTAATTCTGTGAGTGACTCATATCCCACCTCTTCCTGGGTTATTTAGTAACCTCAGTGCTCTGTTTGCCTTCTCAATTGTCTCCTGATTTACTGCTTCTATTTACTTTCCTGACATTCTTTCCTCACAAGTGGAGCTGATTAGTTTTTGTTGTGATTATATGACTTGATCTCTGTGGAGACTTTGGGGGGAGTGGAGAGAGGTGCATAATGAAAAGATATGTTGCTTCTACTGAAATGGCAGAATTAAATGTAATGCAAAGTTTATGCAGAAAGAATTCAATCACTTGAACCAGTTGAAGGAAAGATAGAAAATAACAATGGCACAGTGGATGGTTAGGAAGTCAATCTAAATTTAAATACATATCAAAATTAATTTTGTCTTCTCAAATAGCATAACACACTTCTTTTTTTCGGCTTGCTTGTTCTGTCTTAGAGTGTTGAATAATATCCTTGCTTTCAAATGCATGTGTCACCAGCCTAAACAATCTCCAGAAGGAAATCTGTTAGGCAAATCAGTTTTCCCAAATGGCCTTAGCTGCCTATTGGGGTGAATGAGTCTTCACATATGTGTATTCATGTGCATGATTGATAAGAATTATAAAATTTAAGAATTATAAAATATAATCTATCTTCATTTACCATATGTATGAACAAATTGATTAAATGAAGCCTAGAAGAAATGTAGGGCAAGTAGAATATTAATAGGAAACTAAAAATTGGTATTAATAATTTTTTATTTTTATCTTTAACATAGCACAGTTTTAAGTATTTAACAAAGTTTTAAGTATTAAATAAATGAAACCTACCCTTGTTTTTGAAAAACTTTCTTAGAAACAACCAGGAAGACACTTATTTTCTTTTTCATTTTTATGAAAATGAAAAATTTTACTTAGTATTGCACAAACTTAAAGGGATATGTCTGTCCTGTTTAAAATATTAATTAAAAAAACTCTTATTTATATTTTTATATCTACAGGTATATTTATTATAACATCCCAAAGGACTGAGAAATTTTCTTATGGAATAATCTTCATGCCTATTTATTTGTACATACTAGACATTTAAAATATATTTTATACAAAATCAGTTGAATTGACTGATGTGTTTTCTCAATAGTTAAACTTCAAATTTTCTAAAATTAATCCTTATAATTAATCAAAATTGGCATTGTTGAAAACCACCGCCACCCTCAATCTGAAATTCCATTCCAGTAGATCTTGTTCCAATGCAGGATGGTGTGATAAATGTGTGTGCTCAAGGAAGTACAGATGGAAAAACACTGCACAAAGAGACTCGACCTTCACAATATACCAGATAGGTGCTATTATCCCATTCATATGATTTATGCAAATCATTAATTATATGGCAGATATTTGGATTTGGCATCAAGCATACAAAAAGGAATAAAGCATCCTTAGAAATTTCATATAGCACTGCATTTGTTCCAACTCTCCTAGAAAGAATAAAACAAATATAATCTCTTCAAAATTATTCATTCCTTTCTCCCTTTCTCTGCCTTGGAAAGTTTGTTCCTCTTTGCCAAGCTTACTTTCATCTGTACATCATTTATGTGCTTCTTGGTAAGTAATATAGCTAGCTCTACACTGTAATCCAGATATGAAACCTATACAATTCTTAGTTTTCTTACATTATATTTTATGTTTTAAACTTTCCTGCTATTAATGTTATGCAAGCTTTCAAGCAACATTTGTGGAAGTTAGAAAATATTTTTTAATTAAAAATAAACAAATATATGTCATTACGTTTGTTATCTTCGTTTACTTTTTGCATGCCTAATAGCTATTTCTTTGGAAATACCTTCACTGCAGTGCTTCAAAGAGGAATTTAAAGGACCTTGTCAAAAGACATACTAACTGATATATTTCCATAACTATCACAGATTAATTTCTTGATGAGAAATAGAAAACAGGAACAAACAGGATTATATATTACACTCACTTCTAAGTATCCCACTTTACTTTTTTAATCACCTCTCTTTTCTGTCTAGTTCTTCATTTACATCTCTTACTTCAACAGAAACTCATTCAGGTCTAAAAGAGTAAAACTAACATTGTCAGTGGTTGACAAAATACTGATCATCAAAAAGAAAGACAGTCACATTAAAAACTTCAAAACCAATGGCTCAGTGGAACACCTCTGTAATCGCAGCAGCTTGGGAGGCTGAGGCAGGAGGTTTTGCCAGTTCAAAACCAACCTCAAGCAAAAGAAAGGCACTAAGCAACTCAATGAGAACCTGTCTCTAAATAAAATACAAAATAAGCCTAGGAATGTGGCTGAGCGGTCGAGTGCCCTTGAGTTCAGTCCCCAGTACTCACCCATTCCCCCCCCTAAAAAACTTCAAAACCTTGTTGATTCCTTTCCTGTTAGAAGATTTTTAATTTGATGGCATCCCATGTATTAATTCTTGGCTTTATTTTAATTTAATTTTTTTTAAATCAGTCCCTGGTCCAATATATTAAGAGTTTTGCTCTGAACTTTTCTTCTACCAGTTGCAAAATTCTTGTTTAATTCCTAGGTCTTTGATCCACTTTGAGTTGACTTTTGTGCAATTTGAAAGATAGGTATATAATTTTGTTCTTCTATAATATAGATATCCAATTTTCCCAGCCCTGTTAATTATAAAGGCTATTTTTTTTTCCTCCAACATATGTGGTTTGGGCAATTTTGGGGGGTATGAGATAACTGTAACTATGTGAGTTTATTTCTGTGTCTCCTATTTTATTCCATTGTTTTTACATTTTTGTTTTGGTGCTAATACTATGCTTATTTTTGTTACTGTGGCCCTGTAGTATAATTTGAGATTAGATATTGTGATTCCTCCTGCATTGCTTTTCTTGCTCAATATCGCTTTCACTATTCTGGGTCTTTTATTCTTCCAAATGAATTTTAACACGGTTTTATTTTTTTCTAGTTCTGTGAAGAATGTGATTAGTATTGTGATGAGAATTGCTTTGAAGTTGAATAACATTTTTGATAATATAGCCAATTTGATAATACTAATTCTGCCTGTCCAAGAACATGGAAGGTCTTTTCATCTTCTTAGGTCTTCTGTTTCTTTCTTCAGTGTTCTATAGTTTTCATTGTATAGGTCTTTCACCTCTTTGGGTAGAGTTTTTTCCCCCAAGTATTTTATTTTATTAATTTTTTTAGGTTATTGTAAATGGAATAGTTTTTCTGATTTTTTTTTTAGCAGATTCATTGTTGGAATACAGGAACACTATTCATTTTTGTATGTTGATTTCACATTCTGATACTTTGATGAATTTGTTTATTAACTATAGAAGTCTACTGGTGGAGCTTTTTGGGTTTCTAAGGGTCTCTGTTTGCTGATCAGGTCATCAGCAAACAGAAATAATTTGACTTAAAGAGATCCTATAGAATGAGAGAAAATCCTTGCAGTTACTTCTCCAACAAGGAATTGCTATCCAGAACTTAGAAAACTTAACACCAAAAAATCCAAATAACCCAATCAATAAATGTACAAATGTACTAAACCAAAATTTCTCAAAACAAGTACTACAAATAGTCAGAAAGTACATGAAAAATGTTTGACAGCCTAAGCAATCAGGGAAATTCAAATCAAATTACATTGAGATTTCTTCTCGATCCAGTTAGAATGGCAATCATCAAGAATAAAAATAATAATAAATGATGGTGGAGATGTAGAGAAAAAATAGACTTGTAAATTGTTGGTCAGGCTGAAAATTAGTACAACTACTTTGGAAAATAGTACAGAAATTCCTCCAAACAGTAGAAATGGAAACATCATATGATCAATTTTCCCACTTTATGGTATTTACCCCAAAGAACTAAAATCAGTACATTACAGTGATACAAGCACATCACTATTTATAGCAGCAAAATTCACAAGAGAATAGAGAACCAGCTTAGGTTTTAACCAACAGATCAATAAAGAAAATGGATATGTGCAAGGAGTTTCATTCATAAAGAAGAATGAACTTTTAAGATTTGCTGGTAAATGCGTGAAACTGGAGAACATCATGCTAAATAAAAACACTCAGCCTCACAAAATCAAGGGTCAAATGTTTTCTCTCATACTTTGAAGATGAAGCAAAATAAAGAAAAATAGAAGAGAAAGGAAAAGAAAAGAACAGAGGAGGCAGATTCCACGAAAATAGAAAAAATAGAAGAGAGATCAGTGACACAAAAATGATAATAAAACAAAATTTTTTAAATGGAAAGTTTAATTGCAAAAACTATGGTTATGATTATGGACACAATTATATGTTTCATAGAAACAGAAAAATAGGTATGCTTTGTTTTGATCTTTTTACATTAGATGATAGTTTTCCATACTCTAATTCTCTAATTTAAATTAACATGCTTCTACCTAGAAAGAATTACTTTCTGAAATGTATGATATCTCGTATTCAGGTATCTATTCTGAAATAAATGAAGTCAAACTCTCTTAATCAGTAAAATTTATAAATGAAGATATGTAAACATTATTTTCTGTTCATAATCAAAACATTTGAAACAAATTGGCTCTTTGAAGTTGTCTGTATTCCTGACATTTGCATTTTAAAAAGCTCTGTTGAAAATATTTATTTTCATCATCATTTCCATAGACCAAAATATTAAAACCTGGCATGTGTGTTTTTTAAGGATAGTTGAAATATATATAATATATATAATATGTGAGTGTATATAAATATATATAATAATATCAAGACTGCCTTTCTCAATGGAGTATTGAGCCCATTTTCCCTACTTACTGACAAAAATCTCATGAGATATTATATTATCTAACCTGATAAATGCTATAGATATCCAAATGCAATGGTATTAAAAGGTATTAAACAGTACTCTAATGCTACTTTTTAATGTCTTTCAATCCATGGTTCCAAGAATTCAGTGTCTATAACAAATTTTTGATCAATCACACAATTACATATTGACCTAAAATACCTATCATACCTACTCTGTACTCTATTTCTTAGAATCCTAAATAATGACATAGAATTCTAGTCAACTTTTAAATAATATGATCTCAATAAAAATCAATCAAATGTATTTTCCCTTTACTATCCTTTCAAAATGCAAAAAAAAAATGTGAATACAAAAGAATAAACAGTTCAAAATATTAGCAATCAATTTGGGTTCAGAGACCACAAGCAAGAGTAAATATTTATGACACAATCAGAATTTTTAAAACATAGGAAATTCTGGATTGAGATATTTCATGGAAGGACAAATATCACTTCTGCAGAGCAAAACCAAAAGGAACAGATCTAGGTCTCTGTTATTAACAAATTCGTAGATTACATCCTGAACATATAACAAATTAATGGAGATTAAAATTATAGAAATAAAAACAAATAACATCTTGACTTCTGGTTTCTGATAATGGTAGAATCTCAAAACTAAGACAATTTTTTTTAAGAATTTAAAAAGTGCTTAAGGGCATTAAATAAGTAATAGAGCAATAATCACAAGCAGCTCATGCAGAATTTAGAGTGTGCTGCCCCTTAAAAGATGATAAACAGCCCTGGGGAAATTGTGACAGTTGGCTGAAAATGGTTCTCTTAATCCAGGTGACCAGAGAAAAGTTCAGTTGACCATCTTCATGGAAGACAAAGCTTTGGGCTGGTACAGCTAGAAAATTAGGGGGAGAAACTGAAAAGGGGAAAATATTTAGGAAAGAGGAGCTCCAAAGTATTCATATATGCTTTGCCCAAATCTGTGAATTACTGAAAAACTTCGAATGTGCGTAGGACATCCTCAGGGATCTGGCATAAAAGGCAGAATTGGACTCTGAAAGAATTGAAATTTAGTTTTGAATTTGAAAACATATAGGAATTTTCTCCTGGTGGTATATCAGTTGCACTGAGGCTAAATAACATTTGATTGAATGTTGATGATTTTATTTCTTTTAAAGCTCTGGAGATCAGTCTGTGACAACATATAATTAATTTGGGATAAACATTTCACAATACTTTAAAAGGAGTATGTTTCTAGAGTTCTTGTGTGAGCTGTTTCCTTGGTATAAATTAAGCAATATTTATCTTATTATTTATTTTTATGTTTCTTATTCTTTAAATCTCCTGTCACTATAATTATTATTTTTATAGTTTGCTTTGTTTACTGAAAAAGTGGTTTCACTAAGGTTATAGATTATTATATATGTGTATAGCTCTGATATTTGCATTAATGTTTACTATAATTTTAAGCTATCTGAATGGGTGTATACACTTGAAATAGTTTTATTTTCTTACTAATTAAACATATAATAATTTTGAGCTCTTCCTTATTTCTCATAATATAACTTGCACTGAAAAATGCATTTTTAATATTAACATAGTAATATTTTGGGCTGGGCTTGTGGTTCAGTGGTAGAGCACTTGCCTTGCATGTGGGAGGCACTGAGTTCGAGCCTCAGGACTGCATAGAAATAAATGAATAAACAAAGGTCAATTGACAACTAAAAAAAAAATTTTAAAAATAAAGCAATATTTTGTTCTTTTTAAAATGTGTATACGTTCTAAAACTTTAACCCTTTTGACATTTGGTTTTCCTCTGTCATTCCATTGTATGTGTGTATTTGCAGAAGGTGTACTTCACTTCCTTCTCTAGCTCAGCCATATCGTTCTTTATTACATTTTATATTGATCAAATTATTACATAAATATAAATCTTCCTCCATACTATTTGTTCATTTTCATTTTTTCTTCTTATTTGACCCTTTCAATTGATTGCTTTTTACTGTGAATCATTTTCTCTTCTATTAATTCGGTAGTTAATTGTCTTTTAGAGCTTGTTCTTGAGATTGCTAGGTAAATTCTTAATAAGTATAATATAATTTGTAAGATTTTAATTTTTCAATAAAATTTAAAATTATAAAATATTGCAAATCCATTTACTTATTCCCAATGTATGCTAATGAGACTGCTCTCTCTATATTTACCACTGCACTTTGCTAGGATACCTTGTCCAATATTACAAACCCTGATTTCTTAAATACTTACTGTGCAATTCTTCACTACCTTGTACTTTCCCCAGTGCTTTCCCTTACATCAGGACTCTTATTTGACATCCATATACCCATAGAAATTTCAAAGATAGGCTTTAGAGATTGGGTGGACTATGTAAAAGGAAGTTTCAGTGACATGTATCTTTAGTGCCTAGTTTCTATGAAAACCTGGATTTATCACAAATATAAAACGAAGTCAAAGCAATTTTCTTGTTTTGTCTTTTTTGCCATAAATATGCACGTGAAATGCAATGGAAATCATGATTTCTGTATTGCAAGTTTCTTGATAATGGATGTATAATGTTTCCAGAGCTGAAGGAATGGCTTCCCTCTTTGAACCATGGCATTACACACCATACATGCCAGCTTTGCCTGGAGAACTCCTTTCATGTTACCAAAGGAGCCAGTCAGACCCAAAGTGACTGCTGCTGGTTAAGCAGGGTTGAACTTGCAGTTGTCAATTTCAAGTCATTTTTGTTAAACAGCATTCGAGTCTTGATTCCTGAACACCAAGATATCTTATATTCATGCACAAATTAAAGAAAGAAAAGTAATTCTTATGATATAAAAATTGTACAGAGTATGCTTTTCTTTTCTGATTGTAAAAAAGCATTGATTGAGCTATGCTCTGCATCACAGCAAAGGAGAAATCACAAAGAATATTCTTAGCTAAGTAAAAGGATTTTAAAGAGTTGAAACATTCAATGTAAATTTGATACAACCTGTAGTCATAAATTCTTCTTATTGAGAAAAATATACTTATTCTTTTAATACAAAACACATTATAGAGAAAGAACTTATCTAGAAAACTCATCCATGGACATTCAGGAAAAATTCAAGAAAGAACAGAATTTTATATGCCAGTCTCTTATTCTAAGGCTCACTCATGGATTCCAGAATTTAAGATTCTATGTGTCAACTTTCTTCCAGAGGGGAAAAAAAGAAAAGCATGATATTATATAGTTAGAAGTATGCCCCTTCTGTTTGATTCTATCCTCCTGGAATGGAATCTATCTCAGTAATAACATGAAGATAAATGACAACTTCTTACCAAAATGGACATCCTATACCTATCTACCTTTATGTGTGATACACCAGTGTTATAATTTAGATGTAAGATGTCCCGCAAAAGCTCATGTGTAAGACAACACAAGAAGGTTCAGAGGAAAAATGATTGGTTGTGAGAGTCTTAATCAATGAATTAATTCCTGATGTTATTAACTGGGTAGTGCCTGGAGGCAGATGGGGTGTGACTGGAAGAAATGGTTAATTGGGGGTGTGGCTATGGTGTATATATTTTGTATCTGGAGCGTTGTTTCTCTCTCTGCTTCTTGATCACTGTGATGTGAGCTCCTTCCCTCTGCCACACACTCTGCCATGATGTTCAGCCTCATCTTGAGCCTGATAAATGGAGCCAGCCTTTTATGGACTAAGACTTCTGAAACTGTGAGCCTTCAAATAAACTTTTCCTCCTCTATTTTGTTCTGGTCATATCCTTTAGTCACAGCAGCGAAAAAGCTAACTAAAACAACCGGTTTT
>CM053401.1:17744655-17886108 GCA_028644305.1 Xerus rutilus
AGTTTTCTTTATTATCTGAAAAAGAGTATTATTTCTGATTTTATGATACCTAAGCCACTTCTATCAAAGAACAGACACCATCCAGCTCTCATCATGCTGATCTTTTGCTCCCTCTAAATCAGAAGCATTCCTTAGACTTATGGGCATCAATGTTCATTTCATTTTGTTGTTGGATTTTCACTTGTTTTGGTTCTGGTTTCTTTAGTTCTGTTTTGCTTTTCCCCTCCAATCTCCTGACTTTGAAGTTTCAATCTGTCAGTAGTCTTTTTTCTATATGTGTTCTTCATTCATTTGTAGACTTGTTTAACTCATTCATTCCTCTTTCTGAGTAGAGAGAATTCCCCTTTTTAATAGATAAGGTTCTTGGTTTTTGTATTTTCCCCATATAGTCCTCATTTACTAAATAAATAATTTTTATTTACTGTAAAACTACTATGGGTCAATAGTATATATAAGCAAGGTTATATAACAATAACAGTAAAATTGATATAATTTTGAAAATATTGAATAGAAGCTCCAATGGATTGTGAAAAGACCAAAGGTTATACAACAGGTCCTGAGTTGATTCTCCAAACTCTGCTGTGCTATTTTCAAATTCTAGGCATTGGGTCATATGTTGAAATAGAGCAATGGATAGGACTCTGTTTTGGGTTTTTTTTTTTTTTTTTTTTTTGATACTATGGATTGAACTCAGGGGCACTTGACCACTGAGCCATGTCCCCAGCCCTATTTATTATTTTATTTAGAAGCAGAGTCTCATTGAGTTGCTTAGCACCTTGCTTTTACTGAGGCTGGCTTTGAACTCCCCATCCTCCTGCCTCAGCTTCCCGAGCCTCTGGGATTATAGGCATGAGCCACCGCACTTGTCTGAATGATACTTTTGATAGTCATGTCCCTGTGGAGCATTTTATAGGACAGAGTAAGTGTATAAGTAAATGATATAGAAAAATAATATAAAATTTAAAATTTATCTAAGCTTACTAAGGGAAAGCATTTTCTATTTTTCACTTAGTCAGATTCCCAAATCCAGGACAGGGTCAAAAATATAATCCATTTCCATTATAATTTATTGAGTACATGAATATGTATGATTGTTCATTTGTTTATCCACTACCTTGAATGTAGTTTTTGTTAAAATGGCTGTTTCAACCACTTTGTTGACTGCTGTTACCTTTCTAAACATATGTTAAAAGTCTATCATCTTCAGCATTAAATATTCTTCCTATTGTTTTTCTTTTTTATTTTTAAAGCAAATATTAAATATTAAAGTACCTGGATACTTGAATATTTCTTTTTCTTTTTTTTGGAGGGGATTATGGGGGATTGAACTCAGGAGCATTCAGCCACTGAGCCAGATCTGCAACCCTATTTTGTACTTTATTTAGAGACAGGGTCTCACTGCTTTGTTTAGTGCCTCACTTTTGCTGAGGCTGGCCTTGAACTGGTGATCCTCCTGTCTCAGTCCCTGGAGCCGCTGGGATTATGGGTATGTGCATGCCACTGCACTCAGCCTCCATCTTTTTCTTTTTAACTTTTTCTTCGAAATAATTCCAGACTTATAGAAAATTTGAAAAATAATAGAACTTATGTAAACAAGTTCTCCTAAAGTTAACAATTTATTGGACTATGGTGTATTATCAAAACATATATATGTTTGTATGTATTTGTTTATATATATTATAAGTTATATATATTATATATAATATATGTATATATTATATATATAAATTCCATAATTTAGTTGTTGCATTATTTTAAATGTCACCAAAATGTTGTTTTACCATTGTTATTGTATCATATTAGGAGGATTCTTGTGTCAATATCTTCAAGCTGATAATGTTTGAATGGATCGGTCAGTCAATGTGTCTGCCAAGTTTCTCCACTGTAAAGTTACAATTTTCCCTTTGTAAATAATAGGCAAATTACTTTACAGTTATACAAATACCCCTCATACTATGGCTCACTAATTTTAGCCACCATTGATGATTATTTTCTGCAACTAATATAACATCATTTTTGTCCAATAAAATTATCTATTTCTGTTTCTAGCTTTAGTTAATTATGTCTTTCAAGGAAGAGCTATTGTTTCTTCCTTATTTATTTATTTATTGAGTTGTGAAATTTATTCCTATAAGCATAGGCTCATAAATATTTATTTTATAGGTTATAATCTAATGTTATTGCTATTTATCTTGCTGCTTGAAATTTTCCAGTTGATGGGGCCTTTGAGAGAGTGAGTGCCTGAGTCTTTTCCACACGTCACCATCATTATGAGACAGACGCCACATCTGCACAATAAAACTTTACAGGTAAGATTGGTTACTAGGTATACTCATCGCTTCTGGAGCAATAATATCACTAGACTATTCCAATAAAGCAAGCTAGGAAATGAATATACATTACGTATCATATAATTAAATAAATATATGACACACTATGTACATTACTTATACATATAATACATATTTATTACATATTATACTAAATACAATTTGCATATAACATATATATTATGAATAATATATGTATAATATATTTCTTTGTCATTCATTTTAATACATATTAAAACCAATAACTTTATGTGCTATCAATTCCAATGCAACACCTAGGATTCATTCTAGCTTTTCTCCTTTTTTTACCATTATTTCTTTGTCTGGTATGCAGAAACCCAGATCACTTCCACAATATATTTGTCTATTTGTTCAATCTCATTATATACAAAAACTAGTTCCGTATTTTCTATCTCTGAAACACAGTGTTACCAACTAGAGCACAATATTCACATTGCTTCTTTTTAAACTTCTCCTTTCACTATACTACCATGACGCTATCTGCCAAAGTAACTGGGTTCTTAGCATTGCACGCTCTTCATAGAGTCAATTCAGTTAGGTTTGTTACTTACTGAACATTGAATTGCCCTCACATCCTGGGGGATATTTTACATAATTGAAGCATCACCATTGGTAGGTTTGGATTTGAGCTGGGGTTGTTCCCCAAGGGTTCATGCATTGGAGCTTGGTCCTCAATGTTGCAATGTTAGGATGTGTTTCCACCCTGATGCCTTCCACTATTGGTTTTTCATGAGACATTGAACCAATAGGGCCACCTGATCTTGGATTTTTAAGCATCCAATACTCTTGAGCTAAATAACCCTCTTTCTTTCATTATTAGTTTACTGTGCATTTTTCTTTATAGTAATGGAAAACGGACTAATACAACCATGAAACGTAATCTTAGAGCCATAAAAAAAAATACAACAGTGGCACTCCATCCACATCTGTACTAACTCATTTTTATTCTCCCATTCTCTTCATCCAGTTTTAACACTCTCTCTGCTTGTAAATGAACTTGACAGTTTCGGGTTACAATTTTGCATCTATTCTCCACAAATAAAAATATGTAAATGAGCTGGGCATGGGTGGCTCAAGCCTGTAATCCCAGCACTTAGGGAGGCTGAAACAGGAGAATCGTGAGTTCAAAGCCAGCCTCAGCAACAGCAAGGCGCTAAGCAACTCAGTGAGACCCTGTCTTTACATAAAAATACAAAATAGGGCTGGGGGTGTGGCTCAGTGGTCAAGTGCCCCTGAGTTCAATCTCCAGTACCAAAAAAAAAAAAAATGTAAATGTATTTTCTTACATGTCTCTTGCCTGGTGCGTATAAGACACTTTATTCTATTTTTTTGTAACATACTTATTCTTATCACATTAGCAATATTGCTATCAATAATTCAGGATTAGAGATAGATAATCTCCCTATGGGCACATAAAATTTTCATCTGATGCAAATTGAATTACATCACCATATTTCTTCATTCCTTATGCTTCAATAGAATATTATATTCTTTCTTAGAATATCTGTATGCTTTCCCTGATAAAATAATACTTATATGACAATGACTGTTACTACTACTATTAATAATCCCTATTAAATGGGTAAATACAGTATGCATTCTACTATATTAATATATTATTTTATTTAATGTTCTAACAACACCATTGTACAAATAAAAAAATTAAAGTGAGGTGCAGAAAGTTTAATCCAATGATGAAAAAATTCACACAGTAAGTGGAGCTGCATCTGAATCCTGAGAATCTATTTTCTGAATATACATTGTACCAAGAGAAAGTATGTATACCAATAATATAAACTAAAATGTATATTTTGTGTATTTGTGTATACTTTGAAAACATAAAAACCACTGGCTGTTGGGTCTCAATCACATCTGTGAACTCCTAAAATTCTCACAAAATATCTATTAAAAGAATACATGATTTTCACTGATGACCTAAAATACCCAAATTTTATGAAAATATGTGGTTCCAGGGCCATTTTATTCCAAAAACGCTGAATCCCGAGACTGATAGATCAATTTCTAAGGAATTATACATTGATTAAAATCTATAATCATCTTCCCTTACATTTTTAGAATCTGGTTGTGGACAAATGATTAAGCATACAGTATTTTGTTTTACATGCTCATTAGGAGTTTGGGAAAATGTCAGTCAAACCCGACTAAGTGCCTTTGCTTTTTACTAAGAAGAACATTGAGACTCAGAAAGATATAGTAAACTCCACATAGTTAAAGGATGAAAAATTGTGATTCTATGTTGAGTTTTAAAATCCCCCAATTTAAATTAATTGCAAATATATATGTATATATTTAAATTCATTGCAATATATACAAATATAATGATGCATATACATATATATATATATATTTAAGGAGACATGTATTTAAAAAATTCTTATGAGTGCTTTTATTGGAACAAAGACACCTGCAGAATTCTGTCTCTAAAATATCTCAAATAGGAATCAAATGATCCATTGCTAGTCCTGGTTTCACTAATTACCAGCTATGTGACATTTGCAAATCCATTTACGCTTTAGTAACTGTTAATTGGAGTCTTGTCTAGCACACACATTATTTTAGAGATATACAGTGAACTGGGAGACCCATCAAGAGCTGTTGTTCAGACTGCTATCAATTGCCTTTCAGGAAACTCCCTGGGGGGAAATCCATATAAGAATTAACCATCTTTTTCAAAAGATATCTAAGGATATGGATCTAAATAACACTTTGATTTACATATCTGTCTCATAGCATTTGTCTGATCTTTGGCTGATTCTGAATTTCAGCTTTGAGAAAAAAAAGTGCTAAAATTAGACTCAATTTATTCTGCTCATCGCATATGCTCTCTTTCATCTGACTAACATGTAATAAGTAGATGGCCTCATCTCATCGTTCATATCCTTCTCTTGTCGGCAGGATTTTTTAAAACAAGATGAAAAGCAGAATGAGCAATTTGTAGAGAAGAATGCAATAAAGTCTTCTGGTCCCCCCAGAAGGAACTTTTTTGTTAACATGACCTTACATTGTCCCACTGAATAATGCAAAATTTGTTTGGTTGTACCCTGCAGGGGTCCCAGGCCCAGAAACCAAGGGCAGCAGCAGTACTAAGTTGGCACAAAGTAGGAGAAATGTCATTTTTTAATTATGTGGTTCTGAGGGGAATCTATTATCCACTGCTGAGATGCCGAAATCAGACAATTTATCTCCAAGGCAGCTCTGTCTACAATCTAGAATATATATCTCATGTCACTGTAGGAAATAGAAGGAAAGGATATTTTTATTTCTGGTGCCTTATGTTTATAAATTTATTCTTTTAACTTTTGCCAGTGAAGGGGAATGATGCCCTAACATATTTCTTGATTCCTCTCTTCCCACCTCTTTCTCCTGAAGAGTGTTCCAGAGATCCAGGCTTATAGCAGAGCCTCAGTTGATAATAAGCCTTCTATGTCTCTCATCCAAGAAGTCTTTGAACAGCCTCAATATCATGTTCCAAACTCCCATTGCCAAGGTGAATAAAAGCAAATCTTCATGAAGGCCTAAGGAAACATGAGGCATCCCCTTAAATTCATATAAATACAAATTGCTCTTCTGCATTTCAAGCAAGATGCTGGAACCTACTTGAAACATATCTTTTTTTTTTTTTTGGCAAGCTATATTCATTTAAATGTAAACTAATACTTATACCTACCAGCTAGTTCATAACAGTTCTGCATTATTTCTGATTTTTTTCCCTTAAGGTATCGAGGTAAATGAAAGAATTTAGTTCATATTCGTCTTTTCCCCTCACCATCTAAAAAATTCTGCTAAATTCATTACTCTGTGTGCATCAGGCTCCAAGCAATTCAGATCTATTAAGCATCAGGTACAATCTAAGTACTTTTAAAACAATGTGTGCAGTTTATTTTAAATTAATGTATGCTTTCTATATTCTGTTACAGCATAAGGAAATTTGATCAAAATCTGGCAAGGCAGAATGATCATAGCTACACTGCCCTCTAGTGCAGAGTCTTAGGTATAGCAAGACAAATGCAGAAGGGTTTTGTAGTCTAGTTTTGTTGCACATGCAAGACCCCATGTGCGTGCGTGTGTGTGTGTGTGTGTGTGTGTGTGTGTGTGTGTGTCTGTGCGTGTGTAGCTCTTCAGAATCAAAGAGAAGTAGTATGCCACCTGCTAGGCCTTTGAAGAGTTTTTATTTCCTTCTGGAACATATGAAACTTTCGAAGACATGGTTGGTTTTTTAATGCTAAACATACACTACAGTATTTTCAGGTATCCTTGCAACACAAGCAGTAGGAAAATGTGATGATCTCTACTGTAGATTTCATTGCTGTAAATATTAGAATATGAAAATTCCAAACACGGTTTTCATTCACCCTGGGGGTTATCATATAAGCATATACAACTCAGTTTAGAGAAGAAATATGCTTCAACAGTGTCATTCCTACTTAAACATTCATAAAATAGCTCAAATAAAACAGAAGGAAATAATATTTAAAAAGATTTTCCCATAGGTAGTACTTAGTCACCTATCATTTACAAATGGCTCATTTCTACTATCAGAAAAGTTAGGTTTATTTAGGGATTTTATTCTGAATCTACCAAAGCAAGCATTCCCTGAAAAATCTTCCTGACTATAAACAAGAATATTTGGAAATTTGATATACAGGATACAAACAGAGAGAGAGAGAAAGAGAGAGAGAGAGAGAGAATGAGTAAGAGAGAAGTGAAACTCTTGAGTAAACAGATTTTATTTTTCAGCTTATATAGGCCATTGAATTATAATATTGATGCATAAACCTTACAGAATCTCACCTCAACTTGTCTCTAATTCATCCTGACTTTGTAGATTCTTTTGTACCCCTACGGCTCAGCTGGATGCTATCGCAACCATACCACTGTGTATTTCTTAGACTCCGAGGCAGATAACCAGACACAACTGGATATGTTTTTCTAACAGGGCAACAGTAACAGTAGACTGCAGGGTCAGACATCATGCATTCAAATCTTATCTCTTACACAGTGCTATTATTTCTAGTGAGTTAGTTACATAATACTCTGAACTTCAGTTTCCCAGTTCTGAAATGCAGATCATAATAGCACCGACCTTACAGAGTTGTGGGAACATTAAAAGACTTAGGGCATACGTACCAATCAGCTTAATGTCTAGCATATGAGAAATCCATCAAACAAATTATGAGCCATATAAATACTGGTCAAATTGCAGAGCATGAATGAAGACAACCAATTAACACTGGCAATAGGAATACAACCTCCAGAGCTGAAAGCAAGGAACAGAGACAAAAAGCAGGAAAGATTGTAGAAATTGAAGTCACCCATGAGACTAGAAGCAACGTTGACATTCTGAAATGCTCTCATATACAGTTACTAACAATAGTCAAACGGAGTGGCTGTAGAAGGTAACACTTAAGGCACATGGTGAGTGGCAAGAAGTCCTCTGGGAAAGTTCTGTAATATATTAATGCACAGGAAGAGATGTCCACACATAAGAGCATTGACTGTGTCTGTACTAAACAGAAGTTTCTTCCTTGGTCTTAGGATGGGAATATGGAGAGAAAAGTGCCTCCTGTTTCCTCCAATACATTCAAGAAAAATCAAACACACTATTTATTAGGGCATTAATGTTAAATACCATTGGATAGCCTGGAAATGAATAAGATGCTATGGTTCTCAGTACTGGCTCTGGTCTTCCTGATTAGCTACTAGATATTACGAAAAGAAATTTAACTTACCCATTATAGGAGTCCTGATTTGAGACAAAAAGGATTAGATCTATCCTAATCAGAGATTCCATATGTGATCCTATCAGTTGGTTATTCCTTATTTGAATGGTGAAATAGAACCTGACTCAGAAATCTGATTCCATCTAACATCATATATAAATATGTGTGTGTGTGTGTATATATATATATAATATATATGTATGTATATATATGTGTGTATATATATGTGTATATGTACATACATATACAATTCTTAGGAGGAAAATAAAAGAAACTTAGTCCAAAAAGGACTTTAAAATGATACACAAAGATAGTTAAGGTATTATAAATCTATAACAATTAACTACCATTTCAAGAAAATCAGGATTAATTTGAAAAACAGAGTGACTATCCAGAAATTAAGTTGCATGTGACAGTCTGTTGAATTTGGTGCTTATAATCAAACTATTTTTCCTCATAAAAATTCATATGAGGCAAGTCTCTTGGTTCTCAAAATTTTGAAAAATATATCAAACATCATCTTTTTAAGTGGTTCAGAGGTACTCAAGTAGATATTGAGTGTCTCTACAACTGGGTAATTTCTATTGAATTCAATTCCAATGTCTCCATTTATGTAGAGAAATGTGTTCATACAAGCATACATAAACATATAGCTGACGAAAGTTCGATTATTAGGCTGAGATGTATAGCATATTGTATTAAACTGTGTCCAGTATTTTCTTTAATTTTTACTCAGTTTTACTTATGTTCTATACATGAATATTTTGGTAGAGAGCCTGGTTTTCTATCTCCTATTCAATTAAAAAACAAATTAACCACAGATCAAAGAAAATGTAGGCTTTGTAAAAGACTCTTGGGGATATTTTACCCTTTCTTTATCCATTAAGGGCAAAACTCTCTTGACATATTACAAATTTGGTTCTAGTATAAAGTTTTTTTTTTGTATTGCAGAGAAAAATAAAATAGGCATTTTGTACCTTTTTGTCCTGTTAAGCATCGGGTTTTTCTTTTTCCACTTGACATAAATTACCTCTCATCTTCACAATTTTGAAAATAAAGTTAGAATGAAAATATCCTTCTGTATTTTTCTTAACAGCCCAAAGTATTTCCTACCCTTTTATAGCAACTCCTGCAACATCATTCAGCATAGTTTTGTTTTATTCTATTTGCTTTTACTTTTACTAAGAAAGTGCCTTTTCTGGTCCATTGGTATCATCATTTAACAAAAGCAAAAATCTGTCAAAAATATGCCAGATACTCATAGCCTGAAGAGCTTCTTCTAAGGTTAGGATGGGATTACATAATAAGAAAGTATGTAGCAAATATTGGCTTTAAAATTGGAACTATGGCAGACATCAAAGTACAGTCTATCAAATAAGGTTGCTGATGAGCAATCTTTTCAAATGGAATGTAAAAATTAAAACAATGATTTTTCAGTAATGTATTTCTATCTCCTAGTTTATCTTTTCTCTAAAATATACATAGATTTTTAATAAACAGTTGTGAAAATGGAAAACAGTAGGCTGTGTAGGTATGTGGGCATATTTTGAAAACTTTCATTCTGTAAGAGGGCTACCTTTGCAACTATTATTAAAATGATAATTTTCTATTCTTTTTGAATTATTTAAAATTACCTTAAAGGGACATAAGCCATACTTATTTATATTAAAACCAAGAAGAGACAGAAGCAGATTATTCAAAATGGTGCACTCTTACATATGTATATTTTTTAAGAGAACTGGTAAGACAAGATATCATGATATTCCTACTACCAAAACTATTTGCAACCAAGTGTACAATATTTATAACATTAGGTCAAAACATAATAATTATGCTCAATTTATTAAACCCTTAGCAAAAATATGTTCAACAACTCCATTCTATGTGTCATTGAGATACATTTATTTAATAATAAGCTACACAATTCTTTGATGATATGTTATTCTAAATTGTATTTTGCTTTGATATTTTTGAATGGTAATTCCACATCTTTTCTCATTAAAATTAAAGAGTTAATATTTAGTTGCTTCAGCCCATTACACTGTATATGGATAAACGGCCATGAGAAAATAGTTGCTGGCAAGTTGAAGATTTTCTACAAGGAAACATTGATTTGGGTTCCTTGTTGCAACCTTTTGGAGGGTGAGTGCTGTGTTAAATGGAATATGGAGAAGAAGAAAAAAATATGAGCCAGTAAAACTACAGAAAACATATAGAAGTAAAATTAAACTGATCTATGCAAAAGTTTTTCCAAGAGTTTGAAGTCCACAGGCTGTCCCTGGGTTAAGCTAATGACTGCTGCAATTCAGCCATTCCATAATTACCAGAGATGCAATGAGAAAAGGGAATCTGTCCTGAAGTTTTTCCTGCAATGATAGATTTTGGCTTTCCTAACCAAAATTCAAAGAGTTTGATAAGAGACTGACCTTAGGTGAGTACTTCCTCTTTATCTTGCTAAATAAATACCAATTTTGTAAAGCATTGAAATTTTTAAAAATGTTCAGTTCATGTTATGTAGCAAAATATATTTTGGATGAGATCATCCCTGACAAAGCTAATGCAAGTCAGAAAGAGGTTAGATTTTAAAACATTGAATATTGTATTTTGAATCTCAGAAACCATATTGGGTCATGTTTAGATTACTATGCATTCTTGCTTCTTGCCGTTAGTGCTGCTCATTCTCTAAGCAGAAAAGAAAAACTTTTGGCATTCTTCCAGAATGTATTATAAATTCATACTATGTTACTTAAAATATATTAGAATGAATTAAAGTATGAACCTGTACATGTTAGTCAATAAGTATGATGTTAGAAAGGTAGCCAAGCCTTCCACAGTAAAGTGCTCCATTGAAGACTAAAGTCAATGGATGATAGACATGACCCGGCTGAGTACGTTTATGTCTTCCAGCACTTACTTAATAAATAAGTAATAAATAAATAAATAAATAAATAAATAAATAATTAATTAATAATTCATGTTATTCATCCAATTTTTTATTAAACAAATAATTAAGAATAATCTACCATGTATCCAAATCATAGCAGATACCGTAGTTTAAAAAAAAGTTTTTGCCTTCATGAATTTTATATTCTAGTGAGGAAAGCCAGGAAATGCATATAAATGAACAAATATTTACTTCTAACTCCAGTCACTAATAAAACAAATCACAACAATGAAATAGTAACTAATAGATGATAGATGAGTGGAGATCTACATTAATGTGGTTTTGGAAATTTTTCCTAAAAAGGTAAAACATGAGCTGAGGTCTAATGAAAAGAAAGCATTCATGCCAAGATACAAGCAGACAAACAAACGATCAACAGAAAAGAGCTTCCTGACGAGAGAAGACCCAGAAAGTTCAAAAGTCTTATGATGAATATATTTATCATGTTCAAGTCACAAGCGGAAAAAAATCCAGAATGTGAAGCCAGTAAGATGTGGATGAATGGGCTCAAATCAGAGAGATATGGAGATATCAAAACACGTGAAGGTCATTATGAAGACTTTGGGTTTTGTTCCAAATGTATGGGAACTAGTAGAGAGTTTTAAGCAAGGCAATGATAAGACTTGAGTGGAGTTTGAGAAGACAACCTGTGGATAATGTGGACACGAATAGAATGTGCATGCTGAAAGAGGTAGGAGCTCAGGATGGATATACTCAGACTGTGAAATAGTCTAGTTAACAGATGATTGTGATGTGCTCAAAGATCTTTCACTGAGGATGTTGCTAAGCTTTCAGATTTGGGATCTATGCTAAAACCAGAAATGACACAAATTTCCAACAGGTTGCATATGGTCTACATAGGAAAAGAAAAAAATAATCCATTATTTTTAATGTTTTGATGTGAGCAAATGGTAAGTGGTACCATTTACTGAAGGTGAATATAAGTGAAGAAAAAGTTAAAGGAAGGAAAGCAAGTTCTTTTTAGATAACATGAACTTTGCATGCACATTATACGGTGAAGAATAATGTTGAATAGGCATTCAGGAAAACAAAGTCAGTCAGAAAGCAAGAAGAGAATTTGGATAGAAATGATTATACATGGAAGTACTTTGCACCCAAATAACATATAAAGCCATTAGACCAGATCAGATGAACTAAGGCAAGAGTATAATTAGAAAAAATAATAGGCCTTGTTATGGAATACTTTACAGATTTGGGCAAAGGACCAAGTGTTACCAAAGGAAACTGAAAAAGAATAATCCATGAAGAAGAAACGCCGTGAGAATGTGGTATCAATGAATCCAGAGATAGAAGATAATGATCCCTTTTTTCAAGTTTCCTTACAAATAGAATGGAGAAAGAAAAAAAATATTAAATATGGCAAGAAGAAACTTAAGTTCTCTCACTGGAGTTTGGTGAAAAAAGAATTCAAATTGGAGAATGTCAAGAAGAAAAGGGAGAATAAAAATAGCAAATATTAGCAATATTTTGGAGGATTTTTGCTGTGAAGAAGAGAGAAATGAGACATTACCTAGAGGGTAAAATGGTCAAAATATTTGCTTATGTTTTATTTGTTATGTTTTTAAGAAACTATAACCATCATGTCACCTTATTATTACAGCACTCTTTCACACTAGTTCTGTTATATTCACGTAAGTATATTTTACCTATATAAGTATATAGAATCCATTATTACCTCATTACCTCAACACTTATGACATTTCATTATGATCAGCACCTGCTCTGTTTGAATTCTCATTAAGACACATTTCTCAAGGTAGATGGAATTTTATTAATCCCTCTGCTCCAGTGTCTAGGTAGTTGCTGGCACAGAGTAACCAATAGGTTCTAGATGAATGAGTAAATGAATAATTTATTAGTAAGGTCCTGAAATAATGTGCCCACTAAAATTTTGAAAGACCATGTGATGACTCAAATGTCCATGATAACACCAATCCAATTAGTGAAAAGACCATTAAAGTGGTAAAGAAGTGGCTCACTTCTTTATTTTATAAGGAGGAATAGAGAAGAGTAATAATGACAAATTTATCCAAACAGCTCTAGAATAATCCACATTGCTCATATCTTCCTTTAGATGGTAACATTGGAGAAGAAACCATATCCATGAATAGGACTGGTATGATAATAACTCCTAAAGGAAGACCTTTACCTTATTTTCCTCTGATACTGTATTTCCCAAGTTCCAAACTTTCAATAGCTCTTTTTACCAGGATGGCAGCACTGATGATTTTAAGTCATCATGTTTTAAGGACCATGGTGAACAACACTTCTTTCCATTTTCTCTGGGTACCCAGGCCTATTACAAGCAATACATATGAAATATGTATGATGTTTTATACATATTATATAGAAAATACATGTATTAAGTAGAAAATATAATATTTTATATCTCCTTCTTCACTCTAATGATTTGTTCAATTCACTTATGCATTTCCATCTAATTCTGGATCTCTAACTTCTTTACTATTCTAATGAGAACATATTTATCAAGGCTCTTATTTTCACCTAAGTGGGATGCAATATCAAATTCATTTATATCTGTGGGGCATTCTGTCCTTAAAATACTTCTGTCATTTCCAGCTACCTGGTGGATAAAATCCAAAAGTTTTGTATTTTTATTATAGTCCATTGGGATCCATCTTCAGAATTTATCACATAATTTGAAGAGTCAACATTTGTTTCAATTATGATAAAACATAGGAGACTCTCTTCTCCAGGTCCCTAGTCCTTCTATCTAATGGAACTCATGAATCAAAATAATTTAATAGAATCTCCAGCACTGTTTTGGGGGGAGCAGAATTATAGTAACCAGGTGAATTAAGTTTTAGGAACTCTCATTTGCACAGTCTCTTCCAAGATCCTGAGGGAATAGGAATTATGTATTCACAATTATGTGTACTTTTAAAAAATTTTTAGTTTTAAATGGTCTATCAGATTGTGCAAGCTACAACATCATTGACTTGGGTGAGCCTTTATATTATGCATGATGCCCAAAACCAGTATATTTTGTCCTATAGAATTCTTATAGTACTCCCTGTTGTATATATGATAACCCATCTTTTGTTTCCATATCTACTTCTTTGTATTTTATCTTCCAAGGATATGTGCTTTTTGAAGTAATATACCTTCTAATTAGTTGGCTCACATAGAGATATAATTCAAAGGGCACCTATTCAAATGAATAAAATATTTTTCACCAGGTTCTATGGTTGAAACTTTTTTTCTTAAAATATAATGCAAATACTTCAGAGAGGAATAAATACCTTGACAACTTTTATGGAGAGATAGAAATGTATTTAAATGCAAGTCTAGGTTGAATAAAATCTAATTTACTTTTTAAAAGGTCTCTGAATTGTGTCATGAAAATTAATATCCCATGAAAATTAAAAGTTCCAAGCTTCTAAATGTTCTTCCCTTGTTTGTATTAATCTGTCCTTTAATGGGAGGACTGGTTTTCAGTTTTACTTCCTCCTGTCTATATCAGTACTCATTTTTCATGTACTGTGTAATGTAAGACATTAAAACATGTCACTAAATTCTTATCAAATCTTGTGATCACAACAAAAATCAGCTTTTTTCTATAATGTCCAGTCACCACTGATATTTTTATATCTCATCCTTTTTCAACTGTAATGAGTCATCCTCCAGATTTTCATCCAACTCTAAAGATGATTGCAAACCACAGTGCATGTTCTACCTTGAACTTGAAGTAGGTGTGTGAGTTCCTGTTTTAAAACAGGAAGCACCATGTTAATCCATCCTACAGGATGGCTGATGTTTAACTCTAAAATGATTGCTATGGTGAAAGTGGATTGATTTTATTTGGAGGGGTGAGAACATAAATCAACAAGTAAATTTAGATAGCTCATCTCCACTTATATAAAAATATTTGTGATTAGTTTTAATAAAAGGAATATCTCATTGAAACTTTAGAGAAAAGGAGATGAAAGAACCTATGTAAACATGTCAGATATAAAAGATGTGTTTTATATATTTTCATTTGGACATCAATGGGAATGTTTCCAATTTTTCAAGAGAAGAGATAACCTCATTATATATGACAATATATTTCACAATTGTGGACTCCTCAGTGATAATTAAATGATTCTATTGAAACAATCCAGTTTTATAATTTAAGACCTGATAATCATATGCAGTGGTTCATCAATTTTAATTTCAACTCTAGACTTTGGGATATTGATACCTGACAAAGAGAAACTCAAGAATGCCTTTCTTCTGAAGTCTCATGGATAGAACTCCTCTTTGAAGTCTAGCCTCACAGATTCTTAGCATTTTTTCCATGTTCAAGTTGTCTACACCTTACTCATATCTACTCATCCATTACTCACTGCTGTTTGATCTCTTCAGGTAAAGTCTCTTCAGGTAAAGTCATAGAAAATTTTCTCACCACAGAATTTGGTTTCACATACACAAATGGCTTGAGATTTCCAGTGGTATAATGAATATAATTAAAAATTAGATTTGAGAAATTCACAATTTTCACCTTGGAACTGGTCTCACTGAAGACTGAACAAGTACATCCTATTGATTTCTGCATTTTTCTTTCAACCTCAACTTCCTTCTGACAAAGTGTACATGTTAGAAAGATCACTAAATACATGTTTGAGTTCTAGTCTATGATGAAGTAAGTCAATGTGAGCTGCTGGTCTTTTCATTTTATATATTTAAATTATTCAAAGGCTCATCCCATGCTGGACATCTACAAAATCAATTTGTATGTTGGTCTGTTAAGGTCAAACTGGAATGATGGGCATTATCGGAAAGATTTTCCCATTTCTTTCCAAAAGGCCTTTTCTATCACCTCACCCCATTGTCATCATCATTGATCTATCTATGAGCGAGAAACTGATTTTTCAGCACATTTAGAAGTAAATTAGATAATTTTTCAACAAATCTGTCATGTAAAGATAACTTCTCTTGTAGTCACTGAAGTCTATTGTTTAAAAACTAGCAACTATATCTTTAACAAATGAGTATATAAAAGCTGACTTAAGCCTTTAGTCCCAGCACTTTGGGAGGCTGAGACAGGAGAATCGCGAGTTCAAAACCAGCCTCAGCAACCGCGAGGTGCTAAGCAACTCAGTGAGACCCTGTCTCTAAATAAACACAAAATAAGGCTGGGGATGTGGCTCAGTGGTCAAGGACCCCTGAGTTCAATCCCTGATACAAAAAAAACAAAACAAAACTGACTTAAACCGCAGGTGTAAATAAAAACAAACCTAGATTTCCAAAATCAAAGGAAGACAATTCCCGCGGTGATCTAGTTCTGTGAACGCACGTCAAGGATGCTGCTGCACTGCGTTGAACTTTTCTGGACACATCCTTATTTTATGAAAAGGTCAAGACAACCCCCTGTTATAGGCCAATTACACATTGCTGCAAACAGGATAGGGATTGACGGATTAGGAGGAACGAATGGTCTCCGCATATGGTTTAGCTCAATAAGGGCAGAAATTCCTCAGTGCTTAATAAAGTTGCTATCTTCCTCCTTAGATATTCTGTCTCTTGGGAAAATGTAACATTGATTCACAGCTTTGCAGCAATTGTAATTTTATGCAGTATACATATATTGTGTATTAAATAGACAGACAACCTCCCTGTGCTCTTACAGAAGGCCAGGTTGTATGCTTATTGATATTTCACAGACAATTTCATTTTGACTCTTTTGAAAAATATTGATCACCTATTTTCACTTTGAATTCCAAGCAAGGTATTGCACTTGTAAACATTTAATCCCACCCTTACAAAAACAAGCACACTGAACAGGAAAAAAGAAAAAAGAAAAACGATTAAGGAAAATAGGAGGAAAGGAATTTAGTTTGTTTTGCTGTATTCAATAGAGAACAAAAATTAATAAACATAAAAGTATAGCAACAGTTCTTGGCATTGACTACATTACAACTGCCGAGTTTTGATTTAAGAAAAATGTGAATTCCTTGGTACCAATACTGAAATTTCAATTTCAGGGGTCTGAGGTGGGAACTTGAATCATTTTTATTTCTACAGTATTCTCAATGATTCTGAGGTACAGCCATAATCTGCATTTGCTGGCTTATAAAGTAAACAAAAGAGAACTGAATCTATATATTGATAAGTACAATTGTCATGACTTTTCAGAGCTTACTTCAATGTGAATTTTAGCAAGTGCAAAAGAAACTGATGATAGTGTTCCTAGTAAAATAAAGACATAAATCCAAAAATGTGATGCTGAATTCTAGGACTTCAAAACAGAAAATACAGGCAAGAGGACACATGAAAAAAAGAAAAAAAAAAAAAGAAAGACAAAGACCAAAGTGTCAGTGCTTTTATGATATTTAATGTTTTTTATCAACTTGTTGGGGCTATGGTTTCTAGTTATTCAAACACTGATGCAAGTATTGTTATGAAGTTATTTTGTAGATGTGATTAATGTTCATAATCAGTTGACTTTAAGGAGAAAATCTGGGTGAGTTTGACTCAACCTGATGAAAAGCTTTAAGAGGAGCAGTGGTTTTCTCAAAGAAGCAACAAATTCCTACTGAAGACTACAACTTCAGCCTGCTTTCCCTATCAGCTGGTCCTGCAGTGTTTGGAATTGCCCAATCAGCCCCCACTATGGCATAACTCAATATCTTGCAATAAACCCCTAATATATATGCATCTCCTACTGGTTCTGTTTCTTTTAATGAACCCCATTAATGGAATACTGTAAAATTATTTGCTAATTCTACTCACAAAGAATTTTCACTGATTGAAAAAAACAAACAAAATATCACTTTCCATAAAGACTCCACCTAGTAGCAAGGACCCAGGGATCCATTGTACATCATATATATATATATATATGTATATATATATATATATACATATATATATATATATTTTATTTTTTTTCATGAATATCTTATGCATGGAGTCTCCTGGAGTTGTGCAAATCTATGATGTTGATGTGTTATGATGTTGCTCAGTCCATTTTGAAGTTAATTTTATATAATTGTCTACAGAAAATAAGGTGAAAATATTCTTCACCTGAGAGGAAACATTGATTACTTTCTTGTCTTAATGATGTTACAAATACAATTTTTTAAAAATAAAATGATAAACAAATACATAGAATCCCTTGTTAATAAATCAATCAACTTACTGATACTCAGGGAAGACAACCTAACAGTCTTAACAATGCTGATTTTCTTCTGGTGATTGCACATGGGACAGGAAGATGATAGATTCTCAGTGTAATCTCTATCTCCTTAGTGGAGCTTTCCCCAAAGTCACGGGCCTATGGAAGACTTCTTTTTACTTCTAAGGCTGTCTATATTTCACATGTCCTATCTATATTCCTTTCCATAGTCCTTCCATATTCTAAACATTGGCAAAATTATTCATATGTGCACCATTGACTTTTTTGTGACTTGCATGTGCTTTTCTAGTTTCTTAAGCCCATGAATTATGTGCAACACCCCATCATATCTGTATTAAGCAGAAAGCCCTAGGTATTCATTTTCAAGAAATATTTTTAATGAGATTATATTTACACTAGGATATTTGATATCAACAAATAAATTGTATATGTAAAATAATCCTTTTAAATTTATCAGTTTTTCTAGATATACAGAAGGATCTTAAAAATTATTTATAACATGCATGAAATCCTCTAATAGTAGCTCAGTCTTTTATAATTTCTTTCTGTTACATCTCCAGAAATAGAGCTTTGGGTAGATTTTTTTTTTTTTTGGTGGGAAGTTTTTATCAAATATTTTTATTCAGAAAAGTTTTCTTAGACATAAATTAGTCCTATAACATGAAAATGTGTAAGGGCTTTAATGAGTTACTTTGTCAAAGTGTATGATTAATTTACTATGAATATTACAATATATAATTTATTTAATATATAGTATTGAGCATCCTTTATGCAGAGGATTGTACTTGCGTGAATTTGTTTAAATTCTTTTTTTAAAAATATTTTAGAATAGTTTGAGAATCATTACTAGTTCTTTAATTGATAAAATAGAATGCTGAAGCTAATAGATACAATTTCCTTATATATTATTGATCAGTTCAGGTTTTCTATTTCTTCTTTATTCAACTTGTGAGATTAAATGTATCCAGGTGAATTTATCCATTTCATCTAGTTAGGCATTCCAATTTGTTGATAGTTACTCATAATATTTTTTCTGATCCTTTGCATTTCTATGATATCCATTGTAATGTCTCTTTTTTATTTCTCATTTTATTTGTTTGAGCCATCTTTTTTCTCCCTGAATTTAGCTAAATATTTGTCACTTTCACTTATTTTTTCAAAAAAAAAATAATTATTTGTTTTGTGTATCTTTTTATTGTTAAAAAATTTATTCATACTAATAAAAAGTTATCTGAAAAAGAAATAAGAAAAAAACTAGTCTTGTGTTTTGTACATTGGGAGGTGAAATGTCTCTACAGTGAAAATTATAAAACATTAATAGAAATTAGAGACACCGAAATAAATGAATATATATATGTGTTAATGGATTAGAAGAATGAGTACTATTAAAATGTCAAAGGTCATGTGTTTTTTCATGTATAGAAGCTAGAGAGAAAAAAGAAAAGAAAGATTGGGGAGGATCTCATGAAAATCAAAGGGAAATCAGTAGTGTAGAGAAAAGACTGTAGAAGGAAGGATGAGAGGGAAAGGTAAAATACTGGGGAATGATATTGACCAAATTATATTGTTACATTGTGTGCATGTATACACATGTATAGATATATAACAATGGGCAACACCATCATGTGCAACTATAAGGAACAAAGAATATGGAAAAAACTTCCACACTACACAAAGTGATTTGTAGTTTCAAGACAATTCATATCAAAATACCAATAACATTATTTATGAAAACAGAAAAAAATTCTAAAATTTTTATAAAACCCAGAAAACACCAAATAGTCAAAGCAATTTTGAGTAAAATAAAACTAGAGTCACCGTGCTATCTGACTTTAAATATAGAAGATATAAATGACATAATACAAATTTCTAATAAAAGCAGAATACTATGGTACTGATATAAAAACAGACATGTAAATCAGTAGAATTGAATAGAGAACTCAGAACAAAGGCTGCACATTTATGATATGTTCTTTCTGTTTGTTTTTAAAGTGCTAGAGATTGGATTCAGAGCCTCATGCATGATAGATAAGTGATGAACCACACCAGTGTCCCCTACAGTCAACTGAATTTTGACAAAGGCACTGTGAGTAAAGGACAGTCTCTTCAATAAGTGGCGTTTGGGAAACTGGAAATCCTGATGTAGAAGAATGAAAATAGAACCTATCCCTCATCATATACAAAAATTAACTTGAAATGGATCCAAGACTTAAATGTACCACCTGAACTATGCAACCAATAGAAGAAAACAGGAGAAATGCTCTGTGACTTTTGTATGGACTATGATTTTGTGGATAAGGCAGGCAATACAAGCAGAAATAGATAAGTGTGATTACATAAAACTGAAAGATTTTGCACAGCTAAGGAAAAGATCAATGGAGTAAAGAGGCAACCTACAGGTTGTCAGAAAATATTTGCAAACTATGCATCTGTTGAAAGGTTAATATACAGAATATACAACAAATTCAAACAGCTCAACAGCAAAAAATAAATAATCTGATTTTTTTAAAAAACAGACCAAAGTCCTAAGTAGATGTTTCTCAAAAGAAGATATAATAATGGTCAATGAATACATGAAAAAACTGTTTACAACATGACTGATCACCATGGAAATCAAAACCACGATGAGATATCACCTCTTTCTCATTAAAATGGCTACTATCAAAAAAAAAAAAAAAGAAAGAAAGAAAGAAAGAAAAAGAAACAAGCATTTGCAAGGAATAAAAGAAAGAGTCACTCTTATACTCTTGGTGGAAATGGAAATTAGCATAGCCATTGTGGGGAAAAAAACCTTGTATTTGTAGCAAAACAAGTGACTATAGATAATAAGGTGTTGTATATTTCAAAATATATAAAAGATTATTGAACATTGTCACCACAAAGAAATAATAATTGTTGGAAAAAGTAATGGATAATATAAATAGTCTTAATTTGATCATTGCAAAATGTATACATGTATCAAAACATCACACTTTACCTATAAACATGCACAGTTATAGGTCAATTAAGAATAATATTTAATAAAGATATTAGGTATTCTATATAGGCAAAAATTCCTGTCTTTATTGAGGTCATATTGTAGTGAAGAAACAGGATGCATGTAATAAAATGACCTACTCAATGTTATAGAGATTAGAATGGTATAGTGTCATGGAGAAAAATGAGGAAGATAAGTAAAATAGGGTGCACAGGGCTCAGGGCCAGGGTAGGAATAGGGTGATAGCATATATTTTAACAAAGGTTGAATGAGTAGAATGTAAGGCTTCACTGAAAAGGTGATGTTTGAGCAAGGCCATGAGTGAAATGAAGTGATAAAATACACGAAAATCTTTCAGAAGAGAATTGTAAGCAGAGGGAACATTCTGAGGCAGTTTCAAGGCATTTTCAAGTCAGCCTGGCTGGAGAAGCAAGTGAGCGAGAAGAGTGACTGGAGATAAAGTTAGAAGGATGGGGATGATAATGATGATGTAGGGCATCCATATAGGTCAAGGTTAGAACTTAGCATTGACCCATGAATGTGATGCAGAAGCATCAAAGGGATTTGAACTGAGCAGTGTTAAGATCAGATTTAGATTTTAGAAATCTGGTGTGGGTGATTGCATTTGGAGCAGATGATAGGAGGCCAATGGTGGAAGAAGAAAGAGAGATTAGCAGGCTATTGCAATAATCCCAGAAGTGGCTCATGTGTGAGAAATGAAGAAGCAAGAAGTAGAGTTAAAAGCAGTCATTACAATTTTCTGAAGAGTGAAAATGAACTGCAAAAGAGAATGACACAAGGGAATCCTGAAGTTCTTTTTCTAAATCTAATATTACATAAATGGATATCTTGAAGACTGAAGTCACTGTTGTTGATGCACTAAACTCAACTTGTTATCAGGACATTTCCATCTTGTAAGTAACACAAGACTGTTAATGAGTTTCAAATTCTATTAATGAGTGTCATGAAACTAAACTTACTCTAATGCCCGCCAAAGAAATGTGTTATTAACAAAAAAAAAGTGTGAAATAAAATGAACTTTAGAAGTTTCAATCCATCCTGTTTGTGAAACTGGTTAAAAGCAGGGGTGAATGGGAGCTGGCTTGCATCAGCAGAAAAAAACAAAAAACTGGATTTTGTCCCAGATGAGTGTTTAATGCCATTATCGTATAGCTTAAAATTGGCATGACTGTGAGTATTCACATCACTGAAATCATCAAATGTAACACAGACATATTTTTGCTTTTTTTCTCCTTTCCAGGGTATAGTTGTTAAACATTTACCAGCACAGCTCTGCTGATAACAGCAAAAACAACAACTTTTATTTTTGAATTAAAATAAATCCAACCGGGTACAGTGGCACACAACTGTAATCCCAGCACCTTGAGAGACTGAGGAAGGAGGATCACAAGTTCAAAGTCAGCCTCAGCAACTTAATGTGATCCTAGGCAGCTTAACCACACCCTGCCTTAAAATAATAAACAAACAAATAAACAAACAAGAAAATAAAAAGGCTGGGGAGGTTGTTCAGTGGTTAGTTGTTAAATACTTGTGGACTCAATCCCTGGTACCAAAAAAAAAACAAAAACATAAAACTAAGATGTGCTACATCCATTCTGCTTTCTAACATAACCTTTCATTTATTTGCATTACTCTAGATCTTTTAGGGAGAAAAAATAGTTTATGAAAAACAGTTTCATTAATACTTTCACAAACTACTTTGTGGTGAGCAGCGGTTTTTATTTAAGCAAAAAGGGGTTAGGTGTAACAAAGAACAAGTTTACTATTTTGTGTAATCATAACAAGGTGAATTGAAATATAGGTTTTACATTTTCTAGATGAAGAGAGTATCTACTTTAGAGCACGGAAAGCAAGTCCATGGTAATTCATTGCCTCACAAAGGCACTAAAGACATAGAGGTATCTCCCCTCTGTCCCTTGGAAACCCTCCTCCCCAGCAACTCATACATGACTAGCAGTGGCTAGACCTCAGAATAATCCTACAAATGTCTTCTTTTTGTTTTTCTTGTTTTTCATTTATTTCTTAAAACGACTGTATTGAAATATCATTGATGCATATAAACATCACCAAAGTGCACAATTCAATGAGTTTGATGGGCAGGCATCCTGCAAACCCTCAGCTGCAGTCACTGCCAAGAACACAAGAGCAACTCCTGTTAGCCAATGCTAATCTCTAACCTCAAACACAATCACTGGTCTCCTTTTTAATACTATAAATGTGTGTGTTTTCTAAAATTTCATATAAGAAGAATTTTATGGCATCTACCCTGGTGTCTGATTTTTTCTCAGTATGATATTTTTAGTATTTATCTTTGTGTGAGTTCCAATTGTTCCACCCTCTCTCTGACAGTTGGGGTATGTAGTCATTTTCAAATGTCAGTAGGATAAAAGATGGTAAATAATATCCTTTACATCTTAGTTTACTTACTATCCTTATAGAGGTCATTTTTTTCTAGAAAATATGGAGTTAGATATATTAGCATATCTAAATATAATGATAAAGTTGTTAATTTCTCCCTTTAGTTCTGAATTTATGCTATTGGGCATAAATACTTTTTTTTCTGATTTAGTGTCCCTGTTTTCACTATTGTGTGTTCCACTTTATCTATAGTAATTCTCTTACCTAGCACTGTGTTTTGTCTGACATACGTATGATCCTTACAACTTTCTTCAGCTTTCTGCCTATGTACTGTATAATTCATCCTGCTACTTGTGAGTTGTTTTTTTTTTTTGGTACTAGAGATTGAACTCAGGGGCACTCAACCACTGAGCTACATCCCTGGCCCTATTTTGTGTTTTATGTAGAAACAGGGTCTCATTGAGTTGCTTAGTGCCTCACCATTGGCTTTGAACTAGTGATTCTCCTGTCTCAGCCTCCCTAAGTGCTGGGATTACAGGCTTGTGCCACTGTGCCCGGCTTGTGAGCTGTTTTTATTTTGTGTTTAGAGTGTGTCTCCCTTGAACAATACATGGTGGACTCTTGCTTTTGTAACCAGTCTGGAAAATCACTGCTTTTTGACTGTGTATTTAGCCTGTTCATAATTCATACAGGTACAGTTTGATAAACCATTTTGCTAGTTTTCCATATTCTTTCTCATTTTTCTCTATTCTTCTTTTCCTACCTTTTCTCTATTAATGTGATATGTGCAGTATTCAATTCTATTTCTTGTTTTTGCTTTCCAGGTAGATTTCCTTGCCTTGATATTAAGAACTAGAATTAAAGCATGTATTCTTACCTTATTCCAATCTACTAGGGATTAGCATCAAATAAGTTCTGAAAAAATACAGAAACTTTACTGTGACATATCCCCTTGTACTTTGCATCACTATTGTCATATGTGTGCTATCAATCTCTTAATACTGTTATAATTCTTACTCTCAACAGATAATTTTTAAAAGAAATTCAGAAAAGAAACGGTAAACATCAAATAACAAAGTACTGTATTTATCCATATATACTTATCACTCTGTGCTTGCCATTGCTTTATGAAATCTAAGACACTTTGTTGCATCAAACCCTCCTTTTAGCATTTTTTATATAACCTGTCTGCTGGCTCCAGAGTCTCTCAGTTTTTGTTTATTTAAAATTGCTAGTTTTAGAGTTTTTAATTAACATTTTTATTTCTATCATGTGACTATAATGTTTTAATCTTCTGATCTTCATAGTTTTCTTCTTATTGGTAAGTTATTAAGAGTAAACTTTCTCTAGATTTTTTTCATCTTTCAAATACTTTCCAGTTTCTTTAAGTACTTAGGTTTTAAAATTAACACAGTTTGTACAATTATTATCTAAGGGCAGGTTTGAACAATTACTTTATTCTACCACCTTTACCAAGAATCATAAGATTTCATCTTGAATCATTTCATACTTTTGCCAGTGTAAAGATGACACCTTACATGTTAAAAAAATGAATAAAACTTGAGAAAATTCAATGTGATGAACTAGGTTCAGATCTAGATATAAAAATTATCTGCTTCACAATAAAAATTTTAAAGCTATAATAGATTCTTTGGACTATGATAACATGCTCTGCTGCTTTTCATTTCACTTTAAAGTAAAAATATATTTATTTTATATGTGCTTTTCAGGCTAAGAATATTCTTCATTGAGGAAGAAAAGGAAGTGCGGAGGGCAAATAAAGTTTTGGCAGAGATAAAAGTCTGCATTTAAATGCATTTGTTGAGAATGTTTTTAAAACTCCTTCCTATAGGATTAAAATGTTCTTCCTGTTAGGTTGAAAATACAAAGGTCAAAGTTGAACTAATAACTAGAATAACCTCGTCTTTAACTCTTTGGAAATTGAAGTGTACCTCTATTGACAAAATGATATTCTTATAGGTTTGGTGAGAGAATGCCTTCATTCTTTTTCTGTTGTTATAACTGAATCCTGCAGACTGGATAATTAAAAAACAATAGAGGTTTATTAGCTCATAGCCCTGGAGGTTATTAAAGTCTAAGGGCATGGTGCTGACCTCTGGTGAGGGCAGTCCTGTTGAGTCATAACATGATGAAGGGCCTCATGTGGTGAAAATGCCAGCTCCACTCTCTCCTTTGAAAGATGGCATCATGCCAGCCCTAACCTCTGACTTCATCTAATCATCTTTAACACCCAAAGGCTTCACTGCAAATATCAAAAGCTATGGATTTGGGGCTGAAATTTACAACACATGCACTTTTAGGACACATATTTAAACCGTAGCAAGGAATGAGTAAAGTGAAACATGAATGAAGGCAAAATGGAAAGAGCAAAAGTGATGTATATCTACAAAGGCTTTCAAATACTCAGACTAATTCTATTGAACTTTTTATTATTTTTAAAATTTACATTACATTTACTTTTTAGCTGATACATAAAAATTTTACCCATATTTACAGGACATCATGTAATGTATCCTTTGTATAATCATAACTGTCTCCTCAAATATTTATCACTACTTTACAAAACATCCAAAGTCCTTTTTTTTAACTTTTTGAGTCCTCATCTATAGTCACCCTGCTCTGTAGGAGCACACCAAAACTTCTAATTCCTATTTGACTACAACTTGGTAGCCATTAATCAAGTATTCTCCATTCCTCCCTCCCTAATACTCTCCCCAGCCTCTAATAACCATAATTCTATTCTCAACTTCTATGTGGTCATAGAAGTCATTATATATATATATATATATATATAATTTTATATAATATATATGTGTGTATATGCATACACACACACACACACACACATATATATTCCATGTACAGGTAAGATCACATGAATTACATGATACTTGTCTTTTTGTTCCTGGTTTATTGTACTTAATATCAAGGTCTCCACTTTCATCCATGTTGAGAGAAATGAAAGATTTACATTTTTATGGCTGAATGGTATTCCAAAGTGTCTGTTTATCCATTTATGAGTGGGTGAATCCTTAGGATTTTAACATTTCTTGCCCATTGTGAATAGTGTTGCAATAAACGTAGGAGTGCAGATGCAGATGTCTCTTTGACATATTGATGTCTTTTTCTATAGATAAATATCAAAGAATAGGATTGCTGGATCATATAGTTTCTTGTGGAAACTTCATATTGTTTTCCACAATGGCAGCATTAATATATATTCCCACCAATAGTGTGCATGAGTTATCTTTGTCCACTTTCTTGCCACCATTTATTGTCTTGTGTTTTTTGATAATAGCCATTCTTATTGGAGTGAGGTGATATCTCATTGTGATTTTGATTTACGTTTATCTGATGATTAGTGATATTGAGCATCCCTTCATACACTTGTTGATTACTACAGCTCTGTAACATTTTGAAGTCAGGTAGTAGAGTGTTTCCCATTTTGTTCTTTTTTCTGAAGATAGCTTGGCTATGTGCATGTGTGTGTGTGTGTGTGTGTGTATGTGTGTGTGCATGCATGAGCGTGTGCTTCCACACAATTTTCTAGTTTGATGATGAATGTCACAGCATTTTGACCATGACTTCATTGAATCTGTACATCTCTGGGTAGTATGGATATTTTAACAATATTGATTCTTCCATGCCATGAACTCTACATGTTTTCCATTTGTGTGTGTGCGTGTGTGTATGTGTGTCCACATCAATATTTTTCCTCAATGTTTTATAGTTTTCATTGCAGAAATCTTTTACCCTGGCTAAATTTATTCCTAGGTATTTTTTTTGTTTTCAATAGCTGTTGTAAATGGGAATGCTTTCTTGATTTCTAACTCAAATAGTTTGCTAATGGAGCACAGCACTAATTTTATATGTTCATTTATGTCATGTAAATTTGCTGTATTTGTTTATTAGCTCTAATAGTTTTTGAGTAGCATCTTTGAAATTTTCTACATATGTCATCAGCAACTAGTGAATATTTCACTCCCTGTACTCCAGTTTGAATGTTCTTTATTTCTTTCTCTTGCTTGATTGCTCTGACTAGGACTTCCAAAACTATGTTGAATAAAGATGGTGAAAGTAGGCATCCTTATTTCAGATCCTAGATATTATGTATTTTTATTATTATTAACCTTCACTATAATGTTATTTGTTGTCTTATTATACATAGTCTTTATTATGTTGAGGTGTGATCCTTCTATGCCTAATTTCTTCAGGATTTTTTGTCATGACATGATGTTGAATATTATTAAAATGTTTTCTCTGCCTTTATTGAGATGCTCATATGGTTTTTGTCTTTTATATTGCTGTGGTGCATCACGTTTGTTGATCTGCATATGTTAAGTCATACTTGCATCCCTGGGGTTAATGCTGGGTCATACTTGCATCCCTGGGATTAATCTTGGTGAATAATCTTTTTAATATGCTGTTAGATTCAGATTGCTAGTGTTTTGACAAAAAATTTTGCATCTGTCTTCATCAAGATTATTACCCTGTAGCTATCTTTGTTCATTTTGTTTGTGCTTGGTTTCAGTTTCAGGATGATGCCGGCCTCATATAACATTTGGAAGAACTTCTTTTTCTTCAAATTTTAGAATAATTTAAGAAAAATGGTATCAGTTACTCTTTAAATATTTAGTAGAACTCAAGAGTAAAGCCATCCAGTCCCAGCTTTTCTTCGAATGGAGAATATTTTTTAACTGATTGAGTCTCATAACTGCTTATTGGTCTGCTCCTATTTCTTGTCTTCATGATTCAATCTTGGAAAGGTGTGTATGTCCTAAATTGCTCAAAGGTCCTGCACTAAGTGCATCAAAACAGAGTCTGATAGTGGTAGTAAGAGCTATTACCCTGAAGTTATTGTAATCTTTTTTGGAGGGAGGAGTGAAAATGTTATTTCAGAGAACCAAATGATAAAGAAAAAGCCTAAAGGTAAATAATTTTAAAAAAGTAAAAATAAAGACAAGATCTTTACCGCCAATAAAATAAGACAGGTTGGATTTTTATTCTTGATTCCTTCATTGTTGTAAACATCTAGTTGAACTTGTGAAAATCCAAGCGTATGTTGTATTAAGTTTTTGTAGTAAAGCTGCATTGAAAATAAATTGAGTTTCTTTCCTCTAAGTCTTCCTCTTCAGACTTTACTTTCTCCTCATTTTTCCTCTCCAAAAGATAAGGTTGGAGAGAAAATCTTTGTAAACTACTTTTTCATTCAAAACCTTTTTCTCTCTGAATATTATGTTTTGTAAAGCACACAAGACAGTAGGTATAATGTAAATTTTAGATCAAATTATTTCAGTTAAATACTTCTAACACTGCGGCATTAAGTGATATTAGGTGATATTAAGAATAGAGTCCAATAAATCAACTCATGTGTACCTCCCCTGAATGAAAGCTATGCTGTTGCTCTCCCAGGAAGGCCACACTGGCTGGTGACAATGCTGGGCCAGGGTGAATTCAGAAGGCTCAGCCAGTAGGTTTGGTGACCTCAGAGTCAGAAAGAAAATTTCATGAACAAGGCTTGCTGGAAGCAGAACTTAGGAAAGAATTTAAGAGAATTTGAGAAAATTTCATAAAAACAGTGAAAGTATCAAAGACAGTAAGGATGCTTTCTCATTGTTGGAGAAATGATATAGAAAAATGAGAAGACAGAAATTTAGTAAGTTCATATTGGTTCAAGAAATATTGGTGCAAAGTAATGATTCTTATTTGAAGATAGATCAGAAACATTACATAAAGTTTTTATGTATCTGTGGGAAGATTTTTGTTTGTACATACACATATTTCTCAGCTTTAGCAATTGAGAGTCAAAAGGAAAAAATACAACCTCAGATTAGGAAATATTATTTCTACTAAAGGCAATCAGAACTCCTTGGAGCAATGGATAATTTATCTTGTGGTACGTAATTGCTCAAATAATGATGAGGGGTCTCAAAAGAATAAAAGAGATCTTTTGAAGTTACTCCTACTTGTCAGTCTCTAACATTTGAATATCAAAACTAATATTGATAGCCATAGATTACTGACATAGTTTTTAATTTCATAAATAAGTAAAATGAATAATGTAAAGGGGAGAAGGAAGTTTCTGACTTACAGTAAAATGCTAACTAATAAACACAGAAGTTGTGAAGGCATTAGAATATCATCATTGGTCAACTCTCATAGTAATAATTTATTCAAGCAAGAATCATCAATGAATACTAAATTCAATAGATGAAATATCAAAGAAGAGCAGATTATTTACATTGTTTCAAAGACTCTTTCTACAGAAATTCCTAAGTCCAATATTTTGTTATAGTTTTTTCAAGTCTGTGTGGAGTATGTTGACCTATTTCCACTGAAGATAAAAATAGGTTACTGCATATTGTACAAACAACCATATAAAAAAGTCATAAACTTAAAATTTTTAGGCAATATGTGACAGATAGCCTTCAAAACTGGAAAAAAAATTTGCTCCATAAATTTCTTCCTTGTTCATGTATTTAATTATTTAAATGTAACTGAGGATTGGATGTTATATTTTAATGCTATTAGAATTTAATTGGTTTTCCTGTTTTAAATGGTGCTTCTCCATTTTTTGGTACTGTTCTTCATTTCTGGGTTCCATTAATCTATTCCATCAAAGAGTAAAACCCCAGTATTCTTTCTTGTTTGGAAAAGAATGTGGCACACATCCATACAAAGAGGACTTGTGTAAGGTTAACTGTTTTTTAATGTATATTTTAAAACTATTACAAAAATTAAAAATTGATAATATAAATCTATAGCTCAATATAATAACTTCAAGTATTCATATTAAGGCTTTAGCATCTCAAAACATGATAAGTTTTGTCTTATCTATAACTCAACATAACCCCTTTCCCCATCACAAAATTTAGAAGCAAAATCTAAGCATTATATTATTTTATACTTACATATTTTGATATAAATTCTCAAATATAAAATTAATTTTTATATAACTAAAATTCCACTATCATTGCTATGCAACAAAGTGTTAACTGAGAAGACCTAAGTTGCTTGATCCCCACACATTCTCATGATAGGTCAGGACTCAACCTTGTCTGGTTCTTGAAAAATGAATCTTCAGCCCTTGGAACATTTGCCTTGATAAAAGTGTTTTTTTATGCCTGAGTCATTGGGCCATTGCAGCTCCATTACTGAGAAAAAAAAAAGGCAGTTAAATTGTTTTCTCTTGTTACCTAATTTTGAAGACAAAATATTCAACAATTGCTTTTTTTCATCTCCTAGAGAAGTAGATAAAAAAGGATCCAGAAGTTGGTTTCACTCAACTCTTTTCCTGTCATTCTGCCATTGGTTCAATGATTCTTCTATTTCTTTCAATGATTATGGAGCCACACCACAACATAATATTATTTCAGGGGTGAATAGTTAAACAAAATATATAGGGCTGGAGTTGTGGCTCAGTGGTAGAGCACTTGCCTAGCATGTGTGAGGCACTGGGTTCGATTCTCAGCACCACATATAAATAAATGAATAAAATAAAGGTACACCAATATCTAAAAAAAATAAAAAATTAAAAAATGTATAACAATAAGCTCCTAATTGTCAAGAAACTTACATGGTATTATGCCAATATGTGCACATTGTCTTAGTCCAGTGGAGCTGCTATAACAAAATACCATAGATTTGGTAACTCACAAACAACAGAAAGTTATTTTCACTGTTCTGGAAGTTGTAAAATCCAAGATAAAGGCAAGAGCAGTTTCTGTATCTATCAGAGGTTCTTTTTTGTTTGTTATATATGGAAACTTCTCCTGTGTCCTCATATGGATGAGGGGAGCTAGCTCCTTAAGGATCTCTAATCTCTTTCCATGAGGACTTCATCATCATGACCTCATTATCCTCAAAAGTAGTATTACCTCTCAATAGTATTATACTAAGTTCCAGCATATGAATGGGGACATAAACATTTGAATCACAGCACACATACACATACACAGAAAATAAACATATGTACTGCAAAATAACTATAAAATATTTACACACAGTATACATTGTTACTTTAATAGAACTGAAAATAAATATTTTAATTTTATGAGATAAAATTAAATTTAAAATAAGTCTAAAACGAGGTCTAAAAATGTGCCCAAAATAAGACCAAAAAGGTGAGAAGTTTTTTTGGGTATTGAACTCAGGGACACTCTACCACTGAGCCACATCCCCAACCATATATATATATATATATATATATATATATATATATATATATAGTATTTTTTATTTAGAGACAGGGTCTCACTGAATTGCCTAGCACATTGCTTTCACTGAGGCTGGCTTTGAACTCATGATCCTCCTGCCTCAGCTTTCCCGATCCACTGGGAATGGAAAAGCCTGTTTAGGGTTGCACTTATTCTTTAACTCAACCAATGGCTATTGCCTTCTCAGGATATGTTGGTCACTGTTCTAGATGGGATTTAGAGAATCTGTGTAAGGTGAACAACTTGACTGAAATAGTGATATTTATACAGAGCAGGAGTTGAAAAGACCTATCAAGGGCAATGTGAAGCTCTAAAGCCACTGAGATCTATGTTTTCTTCCTCTGCCTCGGAATTTCTTTCTTGTTTTATCAACAAAATGTGTATAAAAGAACCATAATTGTACTTTCAATAGTCTTATTATTAATATATTTTGATCTTTGTATTCCCTCATCTTATATTTGTTCAGTTCTGCACTTGTATGCCTCACATGTCTCCTCTATTCTTATTTATGTCAAGTGAATGTGATGTGTGCTCAGCTATAGAAAGCAAGTATCGCTGCTCTAATGCTAAACATCCTATAATCCATGCCTTCATAACTTTTTATTTTCAGTCTCACTGAAGTTCCCCTCCAATATCAAGGCTGACTTTTTCTATTGGCTATTATATTGTGAATAACTGAGATAGTCATTTCACATTTCCTTCTCAACTACTTGCCTTGGGTAGAAATTCACTAACAGCTAGGACTACAGATCAGACATTTGAAGACATTTCTTTGCCTGGAAGTGAGATTTGTACTAGTTCTTGCAGTATTACTGAGTAGTGATGTTAGCAGCGGTGGAAGATTCTTCATTCTGCTAGGTGATGGAGGAGGTCAATGTTAAGTATACTTGCATGCTCTCAGGAACACTATGATGTACTCTTTTGCATTCTTTGAAATAGGAATCTTTCATCTTAATGGGTAAACTGAAGTGCTGCAGGAAGAGTTCTACAATCCACAGAATAATAACGCCTATTAAATCCTGTTCTAGCAACCACCCATGAGAAATTCCTGCTAGTCTCAGCAGCATCCCTTAGCAACAAATGGAAATGCTCCCAGGAGATAGGAGCAGGTGCCCTGTAAAATAAGATCTGTAGTTACATGGGTAAAAAAAAAAAGAAAGAAAAGAAAAGAAAAAGAAAGAAATAGAGCATTGAAACATTAAGTTTTTTTAGTTGCTTTTATTTTTTATTCTTTTCTTCTGTCAGTCAAGATCCTTTTTTTTTTTTTTTTTTGGAAACTCACTCCCATTATAATGCCACAGATTTCCTTGGGAAACCACTTGATTTGACTATGTCTTTTAACTATTTGGTGTGGTGAATGGTTAAATGTCTTTTATTTTGTTCTGCTTGTCACTGGCTTGGTCTAAAAACAAAATGGTGGAGATTTAGGTTTGGGTCTCCTCCCTCTCCCTGTCTCGGGTTTTCTCCAAGAACACACTTGTGTTTGACAATTTCCACCACGTGTGTCTGCCTGTCTCTTCAGCTCTGTCCCTGTCAGCAGTGCCTCTCACTTTTCATCTGAATCACATTTAACATCTGCCCTTTGATGATCCGATGTGGCTATTAGCCTCTCCTGGGTGCCCACTTCACCAGCCTCCTTGGCACTGAGCTCACATTACAACCAGCATTAATATTGATTGTATTAGTGTTTCCAGCCTCTGCTCTCACCTCACAGCAGTCTGTCCTCATTTCCCTCCCTTTCCCTGGTAGCAACACTGTCACTATGGCTGCTCATCAGCCCTCCTTGGTCATTAAGCAGCAAATGTGCAGCCATAGCACCTGCAGGCTAGTCTCTATTACCTAAAGACTTTACACAAGCCAGAATTCAATCACTTAGCTGATGGAAGCCTTATCTACTGTTAGTGAATTCAACTTCAGTGTGGAAATGACTGCAGCAGTGAGCAGAAAACTCCAAAAACATGAATTAGGAAAAAGACATATTCCATAATGCTTAAACCCCTTATCTTTGAAGACAGACAGATAGAATTTTCATTCCAGGACCTGCTATGAAATGAAGCCTTGGAAAGTAACACATATCTGCATACCTTAGTTTCTTTGTCATTATAAAAGAAATGAGTCCCTACCTCTCAGGTATCAGTCAGAATGAAAGAAGGCAATGCCTGAACATTGAATATGAGTCACGCGTTTGCTCAGTAATTGTGCACTGATGAAAAAGAACTTTGCCTTTTCATAGTAAAATATTTTGGCCAAATGGACTAAGAAAAATATACTTTTATCAATATGTGCATTATTGATCTGTATCTTCCACAGTTTATGTACTCAATCCCATTCTATTGCCTAAAAATTATTCCATATATTAAATTTATTAAGTATGATTAGGAAACAATTATATTAAATAGAAAAATTCAGTCCCTACTCACATGTTACACTTATTTTATTTCAGGCCCCTGTCTTCTGCTGCCGGAATTAATGTGACACCCATCATGCCCTCACCCCTTGATCTACTCTTGATATTATTACTAAAGTGGGTGACAAATCAGAATACATCAGTGTCCTACATTAAAGCCTTTCTTTGTTAACTCCAAGTAGCTTTAGGATAAATTCAGTTTCTTTAGTATGGCTACACAGTGTGTCTGTGATGGGCCCCAACTGTCTTCTCCCCTTTACATGCACACTCAAACCACGCAGGATTTCACATTCCTGGGGTCTGCCAGGTTTTCTCTCAACCCTGAGCTTCTGTAGTTCTGCCTCTCAAACACCATAGTTGTAACTGTTACTCAGCCCAGTTGGATGTTAGATGTGCTGTTTCCTCTGAACCCCAACACCCCATTCCCAATGCACATTCCTCTGAACCCCAACACCCCATTCCCAATGCACATTTCTCTGAACCCAACACCCCATTGCCAATGCACATTCTCACCTTAACAGTTCTTTTTTTTTTAATATTTATTTATTTTTTTAGTTGTAGGTGGACAGAATATCTTTATTTTATTTATGTGGTGCTGAGGATCGAACCCAGTGCCTCATATGCTAGGCGAGCACGCTACCACTACGCCACAATCCCAGCCCCACCTTAACAGTTCTTACACTGGATGTTCCCCTGAATCCTTTAAGACTGGCACCAAGGTCTACAAAGTTGAACTATTTCTCTCTACAGTTCCAAAAACAGGCTTCACAGCTAGAACTTAGTATAATTTATTAATATTTTAATTACTAAAATGAGGCTTTAAAATGTTACTTTAATGGAACTATTTTTACCATAGAAGTTTTAGGCCATGACACTCTAGAAAATCAACTGAAGTAAAAAGAGGAAACAACTGTTTGTATTGACTACAATTCTAAAGAGAGTGGATGATTTATATTAGGGTAAAGTTTGAAAACTCCTTTAAGCCTTAAGTTGATGATGTTGCTAATTTATTAAAGATGCCTCAGTTTTTACTATATTAGCCAGTTTTACAATTATGGTTCACTCATTAAAATAATATTGATGTTTCAAAAATTGAGATATTAGTATTTTAGTTCACCAAAGAGAAACAAGGATAACATTACTCACATAATAATAGAAGGCATAAAATTCATTGTATTCTGCCCGAAGCAGGTGTTGAAATATCTATTTCTTGAAACCAAGAATATGCTTTTATCTATTGCTGGAAATGTATTTTATGGTAGTAGCAATTTATATTACATTGTCTTAGCAAAGTCATTAAGAAAAAAGAGGAGCAAGAAATAATGTGTCATAACAATTTACAATAACTTTTTATGTGTCAATAAAGGTAAACTTTGATGTCTGCCATTGTGAATGCATACAAATATCTAAAGTGAATTGTGTTTATTTTTTCTCATATATTGTAATGCTTACTATCTCAAATTAGGGACTATTGTATTGACTTGATTGCTAACTTTCTGGCATATTTGTTCTCAAATAACAGGACAATGTTGATAAATAAACATCATATCAATCCAGATGTCAATATCCTGATTATTTTTTATCATTTGTTTAGAAAGTGGCTGAACTATAAATTTAAAAATCTATTTTAGAAAAGTATGAATAAATGGCCTGGTGCAGTGGTGCACACCTGTAATTCCAGAGACTCAGGAGGTTGAGACAGGAGAATTGCAAGTTTGAGGCCAGCCTCTGCAACTTAGCGAGGTCCTACACAACTTAGTGAGACTCTGTCTCAAAATAAATAAAAAGGGTTAGGGATGTCGCTCAGTGGTTAAACACCCCTAGGTTCAATCCTTGGTACCAAAATAAATAAATAAATAAAATAAACTTAGTGAGACCCTCAGCAATTTAGGGAGAACCTGTCTCAAAATAAAAAGTATAGAAAGACTGGGGAGGTAATTTAGTAGTAGAGTACAGCTGAGTTCAATCCCCAGTACCAAAAATATTTTTTCCCAAAGATGAAAAATGAACAAATAATATTAATTTTAGTAACTTATAATTGGAGTAAAGGAAGAAGGAACAATAAGAGTGCAGGTTTATGCTTGCACTCACAGATTATATAACAACCCCTAATGTGGGTGATATGGGTGAATTTCAAGATTGGAAACTTCTTTGGAGCAACCAGTATTTTTATTCAGATGTCTCAAATTCTCTTCCTAATGCAGCACATGCCTCAGGGATGTTTAAATTGTAGTCATATTTGTAAAACATTTTAATTAGAAAATAAAAATTTCTAATGTACAACATGATATTTTCAAATATATGTATACATATATTGTAGAATGGCTAAACAATGCTCATTAACATGGAGTTATTTAATTCGTAAAACAATTAAAATATCTTAACTATTTTTAAATATAAACACACGGCGTTATTAACTATCATCACCATGTTCTACAATCTTTCTCTTGAATTCCTTCTTCTTGCCTACCAGAAATTTTACACCCTTTGACCAACATCTCCCCACTCCCTCCCTACGAGGCCCTGGTAACAATCATTCTGCTCTTACTTCTCTGTTCTGCTTTTTAGATTCCAAATGTAAGTGACATTACTTTTGTTTTTCTGTACCTAGTTTATTTAATATAATGTCCTTCAGGTTCACCCATGTTCTTGAAAATGGCAGTATTTACTTCTTTTAAAAAAATTGAATAGAATTCCATTGTTTATAGATTCCAGTTTCTCTATCCATTTATCCACTTATAGACAATTAGGTTAATCATATTGATATTTTGAACTGCATTATTTGGAAAATACTCATAGCAAGTATATTAGCTCATTTGAATTTATTTTAAAAAAAAAGCAGAGAATTCCTCAGCTTCCAAAGATCTTGATTGCTCTAAGGAACTCAGGAAGAATCCCTCTGTCTCATTTTGCACTTTGGTATTTTCTACATAATTCTCTGCAATGTAAAAAGAATACTAAAGAACATGTAGATTGAGCAACTGCTCCCATAATAGCTGCAATGTATTAATCATTTGCATAGTGTCTAATAGTATACCAGGTAATTTATGCACATCACCTTATTATTCACATTAAGGCATTATGAGGTTGATGATTGCCCTAATTTTATATTTGAGTAAACTGAAGTTTCAGATTGCTTAGTTGGTAAGGCAATAGTTAGCTTTGTTTACAGTGTAGGAAATTTCAATCACTTTACAAATTTCATTTCCATGCTCTGGTGCAGAGAGAACACAGAGAGAAACTGAAATCTTTTATATACAATTTCAAATTTTTAGAGGAGTAACTTGAACATGTTGCCCTTCGGTTTGAATCAGTTCTGGGTCCAATTACCTTCATCTTATTACCCTGCTTTTTAATTATCTCTTTCTGTCATTCAAAACAAAACTTTTTAGACTTTTACTCTTTTGTAGGTGATTTGGTATCTACAAAATTATCTCAGATTTTTACATCTATTCCTAATTTACTTATTCTCTCATCAGCTTCTTTCAAATTAGTTAACTTCTACATTGAATTCTTAATTTTAATTACTATGATTTTCATTTAATTACTACAGTTTTTAAAAGTATTATTTTTAGAACCACATCTAAAAGTGATTATTTTTTTCTAATATGCCTAACCATTTTTACAATATTTTACTCTTTTGTCATATTTTAATTTCCTTTTTAGAAAACATTAGATATGTTTTTATATTTTTTATTTTAATCATTCTGATTTTTCTGAGTTGGCCAATATATAATTTTTCAGTACTAATGATTTTTCTATACTAGCTTCTTTTCACTAATGTAATATTAGTTAATTCTGAGCTTATGATCTATGAAAATGCACCTTTAAGAATTCCTTTGAGAGGCTGCAGTTTTGGCTCAGTGGTAGAATGCTTGCCTAGCATGGATTTAATCCTCAGCACCACATAAAAATAAATAAAATAAAAGTATAATAATAATAATAGAATTCCTTTGATCATTTCTACAATGTACCTTCCTTTAGGGAGATTGGCAATTTGATTCTACCAGGATCACTAGGGACACTGACCACCCCAAACTAATTTTAAGTTCAGCTGAGATATTTGGGCCACAAAAGTCGTATGAATTCTTCCTCCAAAGGTGGGGGTAGATTTTATGAAAATCAAAAGGAGATCAGTGGAGGAAAGGGACCAAGGAATGGATTGGAAGTCAGAGAGGGAAGGAAAAGTGTTGGGGAGTGACACTGGCCAAACTATATTGTCATATTGTATGCATGTGTGAATATATAGCGATTAATCCCATCATTGTGTACCACCGTAATGCACCAATAAAAAATGTGGAAAAAAACAAAACAAAACAAAACCCTTATGGAGATCAGATTATACTTAGAAATTCTCAGCAAAGGCATCCTCCTTCCTGACAGAATGGGACTCTGGCAAGGTGGGCCCAAAGGAACTCAGCTTGTGGCTTGACCTCTGAAGGAGGATGTCTGTCCCAACTCCCTGCCTTGTGAAGAACCTCTGCTTGTGTCTCCTGCATGCACAGTCCACGGAACCTGCCATGGGCCACCAGCAGCTGGAAGTGCTTTTCCAACAGTCACTCACAGTGGATGCTACTGATGGTTCTGGTTTCAGGACCTCTAGTGTGGTGTCTGGGCTTTCTCTCACTTTCTTTGTGGCTCAGTTATGCTCATTTCGGGTATCCTCCTCAAGGTATAGAAAGACAATTCATTGTTTGCCAAGTTGCCCATAATAAGTAAACCTGGAAAACATTCTTTCCCAATTAATCCATAATTCACTTTGATATAAAGAATTGAACAACCATTAAAATGCAGAGATGTTCATAGAAGTCTTACTTATTAAAAAAAAAGTGGGAAAAAAAGGAAGATAAACATGCTAAATAATGATAATTCAAAAATAATGAAATTTGTCAGGTGAGGTAGCTCATGCCTGTAATCTCAGAGACTTGGGAGGCTGAGGCAGGAAGATTGAGAGTTCAAAGCCAGCCTCAGCAAAAGCGAAGTGCTAAGCAACTCAGTGAGACCTTGTCTCCAAATAAAATACAAAATAGGCCTGGGGATGTGGCTCAGTGGCTGAGTGCCTCTGAGTTCAATCCCCAGTTCCAAATTAATAATAATAATAAAGATAATAAAATTTCAGTATGCTTCTAGAAGTAATGTTCACTAAATATATTTGTCTACAGAGGTAAACAATGTATTATAAAAAGGAAAAAAATGTAAGTTATAAATTTAAGTTTTATCCCAATTTGAAATATGTACATACATATAAAATATATGTATGTACATATTTCACACATATTTCACATAGACACAGAAGTATATTACAACTTAAATAGAAATTTTGTTTGCATGATGAGCATATGATTAATTTAATCCTGGGTGTGACTTTTTCAAGTTTTGTAAAATTAGGAAAGTTACTTAATTTCTCTAAGGTTTAGGTTTTTGCTAGCAAACTCAAAATAATTGTGCCACCATTGAAGGTCTTATTTCTGAGTATGAACTGAAATCACAGATATAAATACATTAGTAAAAGCTCAGTAAAATTGTAATGATCATTTCTATATATTAATATTTTTAAAATGGTTATAAAGAATTTAAAGTGTTAGTTTTGTTTTTTAATATATTATGTTGGCATTATTAAGCTGAACTCCAAACTATTTCCCTTTAACATGTTAAACTAGACATAAAATATAATTTTTATCATGAAAAATCATTCTAATTTTGATGACCTGGATGTGGAGAAACATATTTTTATATAATAATAAGAAAGACTCTTATCAATATGGAAAAAGACATAATTAGTGCTGAGGTTTCATTCTGAATGCAGACTCTACCCTGTATTTTGAATTCTACTTACATCTGAAAGTATATTTTGTGCTTATAATCTCTGGAAACTAATGATCACAGAGGAAACAACTAAACAGCAAATTGCTATGGATTATTTTTGATTTGTATGGACTTAAGTAATGGAGGTCATCAGATTCTTTTGTTTCTTCAATTACTCTCTGCCTCATTTTTATCAGCTATGCTAAAGCTTCATTGACAATTTCAACTTTAATACAGAGGAAATATATTAAAAATAATATAAGGAATCCAACTAATTTACTTTCAATGCACTTTCTTTATGAGATAATACTGCTGATGTCCACCTTTTTTTTCCTTTTGGTGTAACATATGATACCAGTCTATTTTTCACTTTGATTTTTATTTCTGAAAAGATCAGCAGAATGTTATGAGTTAGAAGTTAAACTTTCATACTGATTCTTTTCAAAACAGCAACACAAACACTGGCCAGATAGCCTAAAGTATAGACTTCAATCTAAGTCCTCATGTAATCAATACAGAAATTTGTCTGCTTCTAAAACTTGATGCTACTCTTTTAATACTTTTAACTTTACCCAACAACCGCACTGTGATTGGAAATGAGCATTCTTAAGATGCGAAAAATAATCAAGTTCCTCTCTAGAATCCTGAACTTTAGAAATGCCTCAAAGGAATCATCAGGGAGAGAAAATAACACCTGTATTATTAAAAGGCTGTTTGGGAAGGTAGCTCATTTGAGAGTGAAAATGGGTTTCTAAATTCTCCACATCTTCCTCTGTTTTATGGTCATTTAAAAGTTTACGTATGAGAAAGTTTGATTCTGTAGAGCAGACACAACTCACAGTTGATGAGATTGCTGCTTCTCTCTGGTCCGGTGAGCGAGAAAAAATGAGACAAACACCTGATTTCTTATGCTCAGGATGATTACTAGATTAACTCAATTCAATCCAGAAATGGTCACCAGTGCTGCCAAACACAACCAAATAACCCTCTTCACCTCCACACAGGAAGGCATCAAAGGTCTGGGGTACTGAAGGACACTTCCCTCCTCACAGAGAACAGAGGAGCAAGCAGTACACACTGTCTTCTATTATTCTGCATGCACCATCTCAACATAGAAAGGGCTGTGGGAAGAAGTCCTTCCTCCTCAAGATGACTCAGTTATCTGCATCTGCTCCATTTGAGCAAATCTCCAAAAAGCATTCCAGAGGTCATATCAAAATAAAAATCAAAGTCTAGCTACTTTCCTTCTTACTGAGAGAAAGCGGGAATATCTCCCAATACAATCTACTGCTAGGATTGGTTCATAGATTTGTCCAAGTTCTTAGGACACAGTCTGGTAAAACTAATAATAATAATAATAAATAATGAATAGATGAATGAGTGTGTAATAAACTTTATTTACTTTCTTGTATATGTTTATATTGAATTTTATATGAAATACTATGGAGGAAGAAAAGGTCATAAAATTTTCTTTCTTGGAAAATAGAATTCAAAACAATAAATAACCTAGATTGAACATAATTTAGCTTGGTTATTAATTCTGTGAAACATGTACGATAAACTTAAAAGCTTGATAGTTTCATTTGCAGACCCAACCTGGACACTTTTAAGAAGTATGATCAGGTGAATGCAGTTTCCACAGAAGAAAGAATACGGGACAGTAACTGGGTGTGAATCTTACTTTTGTCATTATCTAGGAGTTTTGTTTTTGCCTGTGAAGGATGGCTTATACAAACAAACACCAAAATTTTCTTTACAGAACTCCTATTCACACCTTTCCTAAAATTTCTTGGAGTTCTTGAGGGATTATATCAAGATGCATTTCCTGCATTATGTATATGAGAGTGTATCAAAAGAATTAGATGTAAAGTTTCTTTTATTATATAACATCTCAACAACCACTATGATAGTGGTTACAAGCAATAGAACACTCTAGCCAATTCAAGAAAAGAATAGAAAAAGAGGAATTGCTTATCCATATTGGAAATTTATAGATGGAGTTTCACCATTTGAGACCAATGAACTAAAGAAGTAAACAATCGGATTGTAGAAATTACTGGGTTCTGGGCAGCTTCAAAGAATACAAGTATCAGAAGTTAAACGAAAGCTGCTTCAAGGGAAATCTGGATTTTTTCATCTTGAAAAACTCTACTAACATTTTAAGATCAAGAAATAAAACTAGTTTGTGCATGATTATCAAGTTCTAAAAGGATTATGTTAATCAAAAGAAAGTGAAATTAGCTCTATTAATTTTATGCAGAGTAGACTTTAAAATCAGGAAACTTGTCACAGATACTAAGGGGCGTCACATAATGATAAAAGGGGTCAATTCTGCAAGAAGGCATAATAACCCTTAAACTCATGCACCTGACAATGGCGTGCTAAAGAGTGTGAGCCAAAAATTGATAGAACTACAAGGATATAAGTATGAATCCACTGTTATAGTAGGTACTTCAACATCTTTGATCAAGAATGGATAGATTCAGGAGGCAGAAAATCAGTAAGGACCTAATTATACTGACAGTGCCATCAATCAACTGGGTAAAAGGGACGTCATCCAACAATAGCAAAATACACTTTTCTCAAATTCACTTGGAGTATTCACCAAGAGAGACCACATGCTTGGCTATAAAACACACTTTAACAAAATTTATATATATGTATATGCATATATAATATACATATTAAAATATATATAATTATATAAATATATATCGAAATGTGTGCTTTCAAAATATAATGGATTTGAACTAGTAGTCAATAATGGAATGTTAGTTAGAAAATTCCCAAATATTTGGACATAAACACACTTCCAAATGGTGTTATAAATCGAAGAAAGAAATCTCAAGAAAAATTTAAAAACTTTAAACTGAACAAAAAATAAAACAAAAAATCATTAAAATTTATAGAGTTCAGTGAAAGTACTCAATGTGCATATTGTACATAAGAAACCAGAATAAAGCACCAAACATTATGCCTTCGGAAACTAGATAAAGAAGAACAAATTAATAAAGATAAACAAAAGGAAGTGAATAATAAACTTTAGAGCAGAAATCAATGATGCTGAAAACAGGAAATTAAAGGAGAAACAATCAATGAAACCAAAGGTGTTTTCTTTTTTTAAGATTAATAAAATCAATAATATTATAATCAGGCTAAGAAAAGATAAGAAAAAAATACAAATTACTAATATCATAATTCAAACAGAGCATCACTAGAGATTCCATATATGTTAAAATAACAAAGGAATATTCTGAAAATTCTATGCCCACAAATTTGATAATGTAGACGGAATGTATTAATTCCTTGAAGGTCACAATCTGTGAAAACTCACACCAAAAATTGGCAACTTGAATAGACCTGTATCTGTTAAGGAAATCAAGCCAAGAATTAATAGCATTCCACAACAGAAGATGCCATACCCAAATGGGTTCACAGGTGAACTCTATCAAATGTTTAGTAATAAATTGTATCAATGTAGAAGATATAAGGAGAGGGAATTGTTCTTTTCTCATTTTATAAGATTCATATTAACCTAATGCTAAAACCAAAGACTTTAAAAGAAAATTACAGACCAATGATTCTCATGAACAAAAATGAAAAAAAATCAATAAAATATTAGTAATTCATATCCAACAATGTATAAATAGTTGTACAGCACATTCAGGTGTGATTTATCCGGTGCACAAGGCCGATTCAATATTCAAAAGTCAAATAATGCAACTCATCACATCAACAAGCTACAAAGGAAAACTGACATGATCATTTCAATAAGCACAGAAAAATAAAATGATAAAACCCCACATTCATTCATAATAAGAACTCTCAATAAACCAGAGATAGAGGGAAACTCGCTTAATTTGATAAAGGATGTCTATAAAAATACGACATATACTGGTGATAAACTAATACATAATTTCCCCACTAACATTAAAAACAAGCCAAGGATGTTATCTCTCACCCCTGCTGTTCACCTTGCTAGAGTGCTCACTTGGGAGTGAAGAACTAAAACAGTCTCTGCTTACATATGGCATGATTGTCATATGTAAAAATGCAAAAGAATAAAAATATACAAATAAAAATAACCTCGCTGGAACAAATAAGTGATTAGAGAAAGGTTCCAGGATACAAAGTTAATATAGAAATCATTTGGTTTCTTATACATCAGCAATGAGCAAGTGAAATTTGAGATTTAAAACACTGTATCATTTGCACACTACAAATAAAACACTTAGGTGTAACTAAAAATATGTACAAGATATGTTTGAAGAAAACTGAAATATCTCATGCAAGAAATCAAAGAAATAAATTGAGATAAGTTCCATGTTCATTGACTTAAAAACACAACTTCAAGATGTTGATACTTCACAAATTTACCTATAGACTCAATAAAATCAAAACAGAATCCCTGGAAATTATTTTGTGGATACTGAAAAACTAATTCTACAATTCATATGGAAACATAGAAGACTCAAAATACCCAACACCATAATAAAGAAGAACAAAATTGGAGGACTGACATTATCCAATATCAAAATTACTATAAAATTTCAATAAGCAAGAATGTGTGAAATTGGCGAAATAAATAGATGAATAGATCATTGGAAAAGGATAGAAAGTTCAGAAATAGATCTTTGAAAAGAGGGTCAACCGATGTTTGAAGAAGTAAAGACAACATAGTGGAGCAAATAAATCTTAAAACATATGATACTGGAACAACTGGATATCTACATGCAAAAAAATAAATAATAAACATAGACCTTCCGTCTTTCACAAAAAGTTAACTCATGATGAATCACAAACTAAAATGTAAAATATAAATTCTTAGAATATAACAGAAAAAGTCTGGATAGCCTTATGTTTGTCAATGATTTGTTAGATACAACACAAAAGGTGCAATCCATGAAAGAACGAATAACTGGATTTCATTAAAATTTTCTTCTCTGCGAAAGACACTGTCAGAAGAATGGAAAGACAAGTAAGCTGCAGACTAAGAGATATTTGCAAAAGCATTTTCTGATAAAAGAATGTTAGCCAAAATACACGAAAAACTCTTAAAAATCATAAATAAGAAAATAAATCGTGATTAAAAATGGATAATGACCGTAATAGACATCTCTAAAAGAATACATGCAGTTGGCAGGTAAGTATATGGTAAGAAGCTCCACATCCTGTCTCATCAGTGAACTGTGAATTATTACAACAATAAGATACCACTACACATGTATTAGAATGTCCAAATTTCAGAACTCTGACAATGTGAAGGAGACCATATGTAACAACAAGAACTCATCTTTGCTGATGGGATAAAATGTTACAGCTACTGTGAAAAATAATTTGGTAGTTTCTTAAAAAATAAACATAGTTTTACCTTATGATCCAGTAATTGTTTTCCTTGATAATTACCCAAAGACTTTGAAAAATCTGTATCCACAAAAACCTGTACATGGATGTTTATAATAAGTTTATTTATAATTACCAAAAGTTGAAAGCTATCAAAATGCCCTTCAGTTGATGCATGAAAAAATAAATGCTTGTAAATCTGGGTAATGGATTATGATTCAGTGCCAGATATCAAGCCATGAAAAGACATTGAGGAATTTAAATACATATTATTAAGTGAAAAAAGTCAATCTAAAAGGTTAGGTATTATATGATTCCAACTATATGACATCTGGAAAAGACAAAACTATGGAGTCATTAAAAAGATCAGTGGTTGCCAGGAGCAGAAGGAATAAAAAGGAAAGCAGAGAGCATAGATGAAATTTAGTGCCACAGAATTAGCTTGTATGGTACTCTGTGAATATATGTCATTTTAAATTTGCCCAAACCCATGGAATGCAGACTACCAAGAGTGAACTTTTATATAAAAGGTGATAATAATGTGTCTCTGTAATTTCCATCAATTTTAACACAAGTACCCTTCTGGTGGAAAATGTTGATAATAGGGGAGACGATCATATGCTGGCAGGTGATATATGGAAAATCTCTGTGCCTTCCTCTTAATTTTGCTGTGAACCTAAAATTGCTCTTAAAAATAAAAAATATTTTCAGAAACATTCTCATGTAGTGTTTCTACTTCAATACTATGATAAATCCCAAAGTTTTATTTTGTTTTTTAAATAAATCTTTCTTAAATAACTTGTAGATGTTATATTCTATTAGAGTAGTGGCATTTATATCCTTATTTTCCTTGAGTATCTTATACTCAAATTTATATTTGTTGTCCTAGACTGAATATTAATAGTGCCCTTGAGATATCAAAACTATATAAGTTTTGATGACATATTGTGTGTTCACTCAGGGATGTGGTACACATTTCATTCCAAGGCCACATTCAGTAACCTATTGTTCATTTGAAATCAACCTTAATAGGAGTGGTTGATAAGATGGAAACTGATAGATATCCAATATCAGATCTTTCAATGTCCAAAATCCATGCCCCTGAAGTCCTAATGTAGGGGAACATCATTATGTTCATTTTAAGTATATTGGACCAATTGAGATCATGAAATTTGTTCTCTATGAATCACAACAAACATACTTCCCTTTTAATAGTTGAAAAATGTGAAACAAACTTGCCTTATGTGTTAACTACCCATGAAGAGACAAATAGAGGTGTCCTCTGAAGCTCATTTCTTTGTGTTTCCTAGAGCTCAGCAAAAATAAATACGTAAATAAAATAATCAAAATAAAACCACTTCCAGGGTTTTTCTGGTGGGCCACATTCCTAACCAGCCATTTCCGTGGTCCAGGAGTTTCCAATGCTACCCATGCACCAACTAGCAACTGTCCTCCTTTCCCTATTGATGACGAGTGTTACAGACACTGGAAATATCTCCCCTAAAGCGCTGCCATGATGCCTCCTATCCAGCAGTACCTGGCCTAAGCATATTTTCTGATATGAAAACTTATGTTATTTGTTAGGTGTCTATGAGTTACACATTGGAAGACAGGACTTTAGGTATTCAAAAAGACTACATTTGACCCTAATAAAACTTATAGTTTTCTTAGCAAAGAGACATTTATATTTTTAATTGAATGAAATAATTAAAATTATAATTGCCATCAAAGAGCAACTGCCCAAAGTTGCCATGAACATATCAGGCCATTAATATTCACTACTTCATGTCAGTTTCCTGATAATATCTATCATCTATCTAATCATCTCCTAATAAATGAAAGAGAAAATTGCATGGTTTTACATTGCAGAAACATCTCAAAGTTCATTCAGGGCTGAGTTTTCAAAACTAGGGTAAAAAGTATTAGGCATGATTATTTATTTGTGTTCCTACTAATTTGCATCCTAAAACAATCTGAACAAAATATTATCTAAGGATCCTGAAAAAACTTTACTTTTTCCTGATTTCTTTGTTAAAGAATAAAATGAGCAATATATTACATCTATAGTTTTATTGCAAAAGGAGTCTGGATCTGAGATTCAGAAGACCTCTGTTAGAGTTCCAGATCTGTCACAACTCATCATGTGTTTTTAAAAGACCTTGAACATGTGATTTTAACTGATTCTTTAAGAGTGAAATAGTAATCATGAAATTTCCACAATCCAAGAGCACATTTGTGAAGATTAAAGATAGAGAATTATTTTGGAATACGTTTGAACACATTTTTCTATGCACATATAAAATACTATTAACCTATAAGATGCAAGATAAGTAAAAACATAGCTTTTCTAGTTAGATCATTCAGTTCAGCCATGAAATTTGAATTCAGATTAAATTTTCCTGTATCTTAAAGTTCATCAAAATATATTCCAGCTAATTTCCTTTACTTCCTTTAGTTACATGGTGACTTTTTATTTTTTTAATATTTTCTGTTCTTTCCATTCCCTAAAACCTCAAAAATCTGAAGGATTTTTAAGCAAAACTATGTTGAAGTGTTCCTTGAATCTCATATATTCTAAATTCCTTCAACTGAATTGACTATTCATTCCGACCTGAATTCTCATATCATCACTTTATATATGACTTCCCAAAACCCTATGGTAAAGAGAGAAGACTCTGAGGCAGAGACCCTCTTAACACCTATTCATTCTGGTTGCTCAGCTTGCTTCTGTGGGTGGAGTAATGTGGAGAGGCCTGCGCCTTAATTATATGCTTATTTTGCCTGGAATATGAATTCCTTGAGTCTTACTGAACTAGGGCATTTTGACAGGAAAAACAGAATAATATTAAAAATGGCATTCAAAGAGAAAAGAGTTTGTATTAGAAAAGGCCTGATTTCCCAATCACCTGTGACTAAAGAAGAGAAGTAAAAAAATTAAATTAGGTAATAAAACCTATAGCAAATTCAAATGTGGAATAGTGGTTTTTATTTTTAATTCTACGTTCATGATACAAACAAACAAATCTAAGTAAGTCATAAATAAGCAGGTCACTTCTCTAAAATGCTTGACTTCGCAGCAGAGTGTCATAGCTCTGGTGCTTTCAAAGCAGGCAAAGTTACCTTGAGGCATCTTAAAAGGAAATTGGTCAAACAAAATCACTTCCATTCAATTCAGTTTTTTCTGGGACTTATATTTTGGATATTTTAAAAGTTAGTTTTCTTAATTGTAGGTGTTTCCTTTTCATTATTTTATTCTATTTTTGCACAGTTTGTACAACTGGGAGTCACTGAGGCATTAAGAAATTTCTTCTGGCATTTTAAGTTGCTCAACAGATTCTGAAAACAACAATGAATTATGCAGGGAGTATTTTACAAAAATGTATTGAAACATTACACTTGTCTACTGTCTTCTTATAGTAAAATGAAAATTTTAAAGAGATAAACATACAAGAAAGAGAAATCACTGAGGTGCCTAGACAGTAAGAAATTATAAACATATTTAAATCAAAAGCAAATAGTGTTTTCAAAAACATTTAACATCTAATAAAATATTTTATATTTTTATTCTCACTTCTTAGATAACTCGCTCAGCCTAATATAAACCTTATAACTTTATAATAATTACTCAATAAATTATACTTCAGACTCTATTTTATTGTTTCTCATAACTTGGCTTAAAAATACTTTTAAATAATGGCTTGTTATTTTCAGTCAATCTAATGATTCAATTTGTAAAATTTTTGACTATTTCAATAAATAGTTTTAAGAATGTGGCATAAGTATAAGCATGATTTTTAAAATAAAAACTAAAAACTACCTTAATCCATTTAAAATATCAGGAGAAATGTGGTTCTGAGTGTAGATTTATATATTGTTGGAATTAACTGTAATATTTTGTAGATTTGATTTACATCACATTCTGTATGCTTGTCTTCTGTTACTGACCATCAAAATACATCAGCAAAAATTAATCTGACAATTTTGCTAAAACATTATCTGATGTTCACTCTGGTTAAATTGAAAATCAGGTCCATTACATGAAACTCAGATCTCACAGTCTTTGAACCCTACTACTGTGAGAATGACAAGCAAAAATTAAACAAAAAGTTACCAGAGGTCCACACCGGATTTTCTCTAATACAACAAGAACTTTTCAGTCCTTCTTATATACTGGCCTTAAATAATCCCATTTGCTTTCTTTATCCCCAGAATACTGCCTGTTGATTATCCTCTTGAAATATCCACTCTGTCTTCTTTTGACCACTCTCCCAATCTTGCAGAAGAAAGGAAGTTGTTTTTTATTTATTTTTTCCCTGAAAGAGACATTTCCAATGCTCAAAATATTCTCTTTGGGTTTTGCCTATAATCACGTGTGACTAACAAAAGTTGAAAATAAACTTGGCAAGGTTTCAAGGCCTGAGACTAGCATACATTAGGCTTTAGTGAATAGTTTCTTATTGCCCTCAGAGAGTGTAGTTGGAAGGTACATGTTACTCATACCCACTGTATGATGTCCTATAGTAGGAAATTATCTTTTTCCTTAATTTTATGATAGAAGAATAAATATTTGGTCTTTGTACCTGGTCCACAGCATAAAGTTTCTGAAGTCCCTGGAATCTTCTGTCTTTTGTATGCTCTTTATATCATACCTGGACAGGAGGCTAAAAAACTTTAGGATGGAAACTGATCATCAGAAAGGCATAGTATTGGTTATAAAATTTGGCCCTTCAATGCCACCTATTGACTTCTAGGGAAAGGAGACTGGCTGGAGTTTGACTTAAATTACCAATGGCCAGTGGTTTAACCAACTATTGTTATGTAATGGAACCTCCATTCAAAACCTCAAAATGATGGTTCTTGGGTTCTGTCAGCACTAATGAACATATTTACATGCTTGGAAGACCGCAGGTATGGAAGAGGGCAAGGGAGCTCTGAGCCCTTCCTGACCTCCCTACCTTGTCCTACACATCTCTTCCATTTGGACTTTCTTGAGTTTTCTCCTTTATAATAAACAGTTTGACCTAAGTAACAAATTCCACGCATCCTGCAAGTTATTTTATTGAATTATCAAATTGAGGAGGGAGTGGTGGGAACTTAAAATTTATAGCTAATGGGTGTGTAAAATAAGTGGCCTCTTAGGACTTGAAACTGTTAGCTAAAGTGGGGGCAATGGTATAGAACCGGGCATTTAAACAGTATCTAAATAGTTGCATTGTTAGACTTTATTGGTGGTGGAAAATTGGGGAATAAATGGGTTTTGGTGTTGAAAAAACCCATAAAATCTCTAGTTTCACTTTTAAAGAACAGTGAGAATATTTTATAGTTCTTCTGTTTGTTCCTGTAATATTACAATGCAACCAAGGCAGAAAACTGAATACCTCAAATGAACATGTAGCATCTTTGCAAGCTTTTAAGTTGCATGAGAACTGTATCTACTGGCTTGCAATATTCATGTGCCAACCAGGGCCTACAGTCCCTAGCAAAACTCTACCCACTTTGAAGTATTTACTTGAATTCCCTGTATGTATTATGGAGCGTCTTCATTCCTTTGTCAGATACTATTATCATTCTTTAGTGTTCTTTTCCCGAAAACCAGATTTTCTCTTGATGCTCCTTATAGGCAGAAGTTCCCTGGAGGGTGCCAACTTTGATTGTCACAGCAGGAACACCTATTGCTCTGTTAATTGGCTCCACTGTGTAATACCTACTCCAGCTTTTTCACTGTACCCAATGATCACTGAATCATCAAAGCTGTATGGTGTTTCATGACAGCACTAAAAAGAGTCAATCATTTATTTTATGTTGCAACATGATCTTAGGAGTCTCAAAAGATGAAAGCTTGGGTTTCAATGCATTCCATTGTTTAATCAAACAGCATTTGGTATGCTAACTCCCAACCACCTCATCTCTATACCTGGTTTTGCACCACTGAACATAGGTAACAAATATAATTCAATAGAAGTCAGTGCTCAAAATCGATTTCCGAATCCCTTGAGGATCCGGATTTCATTTCTACATGATATTCACGACTTAAAGGTACTTTTTACCATAGGATTAACCCTCTCATAGAGACAAGTCCTGGCCCCCTATAAACAAAATCTCAATGATCTGTCTTAGCAGTGTGTTCAATGCACTAAGATGAAGATAAACTTATGACATTAGACAGAACTTGACACTTGCTGCAAAGTTTAAGTTTCAAAAAATGGAAATCTCTGGGAACTTATTCCACTATTTCACCAGACAGCTCTTCCCTTTCTCAATTCAACCTAGATTTCAGAAGGCCATAAGTACACAAAAATCACTTTTGTGTAGTAATGTTTGTGTGAAGTCGTTATACATATGACTTCTTCAAAACGACAAGTTCACAACAGAAAATTTTATTTCCTGATAACTCATCTCTTTCAGAACTTCCTAAATTATATTTAGTAAAGACAAATAGGGAATGGCAGATATGGAAGGTCTTTGCTAGATAGAGTTCCTTCTCCAAATGTTCCAGCCTTAGATCGCCATTATTTCAGTACTGAGGCTTTGGAGAGGAACATCCCAAGGTCAGTGTGACCATTATTCTCTCTTATGTACCACCAATGTTTATTTTTAATTTGAGACTGGTAAATAAAGCTTTAATAGGATTTTAATGGCATGTTGGACACACTTCAGGGCCCAGAGATGTGGCATCGTATTTGGGAATGTCATTATCTAGATTAATTATCAATGCTGGGCAGTATCATTAGAGCAATGTGAAAATAAGTTAGGTTGTAAATGAAATTTTCTAAGCAGAGGAAAAAACCACCGGATTTGCAACTATTTAGTAATTATTTTTGAGGGTTTTTTTGTGATATGTCTAGTTTTTGTTGCTGAGAAGCTGCCTAAAATAATTCCAGAGAAGGATTTTACTTATTCAATTTAATTTTTAAGGTCAATTTATTCTCCTTATAAAGCTAGATATGTGTTTGGGTGCCCTGGTACATGAAAAGAAGAAAGAACACACTCTTCTCAGTTCACTTTTCTTTTCCAAGTTTTATTATGTTGACATAAAGAAACGACTGAAGTGTGTTAAGGTAAGGACTTCGAATAATTGACCAAATCCACGCACAGCTTGGTTTGTTTCAACATTTTTAATAAGTAACCAAAAATGACCACTGAAAAGAAGTATTTTTAAAGAGAAAATATTTCATTCATCTATCAAGGGAGTACCTACTCTATAATTCCTGACAATTTATGTAGCGCCTTTATGTTTAATTACATCTGTTCGCTTTTAAATAATATTAGACTTCTATGGTACTTGCACAACATATATATGTATATAGTATTAACTTTGTGGGAAGTCTTAGAAATTCAGAGAATGAATAACATTATTATGCTTATTCTGTGGTTTGAGTACAAACATACCTATTCAATTTGGACAAATCTAAATGTCTAAATTAAAAAATGCATCATTATTTTATATATACAACTGAAAGAAAAAATAAATACCTAACCCAAAGTTTTTAGTTTTAATGCTGAACCACAGGATAATGTAATCTCTTTGAAGATATTTTTAATGGCAATTATACTCAACATCTGTAGTTTTAACAATGTACATAACTCAGTTGAGGGGTGATATTGAGAGTGGCTATGACCAAGCTTAATCACTGACAGGCAGTGACAGGTATGCCACCCTTGTGGTCTAACTAATGTGATCATAAAATGAATCCTTATCTTAGAGATACAAAGGAAAGAAAGAAAGAAAGAAAGAAAGAAAGAGAGAGAGAGAGAGAAGGAAGGAAGGAAGGAAGGAAGGAAGGAAGGAAGGAAGGAAGGAAGGAAGGAAAAGAAAGAAAGAAAAGAAAGAAAAATTAGAAATGATAGAATGTGGTATTCCAAATCCTTGATTCATCCCTGATATCTTATGTGCCATTCTAATCTTTCTAAATACCATTTCTTTAATCATTGAAATGGCAACAAGGCATCCTCCACATCATATTATTGTGAAGATGTACTGACATTATCTTTAAAAGCAAATGGTAAAGGTATAAATCCAATGTGTATATGTTCACAATAAATGTGGACTTTCAGCAGCACCAGCATATCATATACAATAGTTCATCTGCTTATATTAAAATCCTGCTCTGAAACTTATCAGCTTGTGAACTTGGAAAAGTTGGTTAACCTCCCTGTGCTCATTAAGGTTATCTCATAATAGTATATAAGTATGAAAGTCCTCCCATATGACGTAAGTAAAATCTGTGCCTAGATAAAACAGCTGTGCTTCTTTGCTATTTTATTGCTAACTGGAGAATGTTCCTCTTACACTGCATATCCATCTGCAATGGCCTCTATCATGTAGAATATTGCCAGATTTGAAAATCCATATGGAATGATCTGGTCTAGTTCATGTCTCTGAACATCTTAAGGACAAAGATTTATAGATTAATTTGTGATTTTTTCCTTCCTGTGTAATTTAGTTTACATAAACAAAATAATGAAATTCTATGGATTTTTTAATTTAAAGAGTAAACTGTAATTATTTTATAGGACAAAGTATACTTGGATAATACATAATATAAAATTATATTGGGTTATACAATTAAGTTTTAAGAGCACTGTCTGAAGTTTCCCTATGTATAGTTTGTGTTCTGCTGTATAAAGCATATGATGAAGTGTCCCTGAAAAATTCACTATTTAAGTTCAAAGCTACAGATCATTGAATACAGTGCCAAGAAAATTAAATGTGTGCCCAATGAGCAAAATGCTATAAGTGAATTTGAAGCTCTCTAGAGAACACATCAGTCAGCCAATGTGCCATCAACTCAGCTCCAGTTTACCACCTCAGCCCCTTATGAGAAAGAATTATTGGGAATACCAAGGTTAAGAAATGATAGCTCTACCTTGGCAAAAGAGCAGCTTCATTGTGTTTATGAGGCTACGTTATTTAATAGTCTCTTTTGAATATAAGGAGTTCTAAAATGTATGTAAAACTGATAATAGATTTATTCAGTCTTCATAGGACTTGGACTTCAGAGAATCTGTGACCTTCTGAAATTGTTAAGAAAATGATTTTTAATACATAAGTTTCACAGTTCCTCAGATTTCATCAGATCTTGAAAAATGATTTTGAATACAAAAAGAAAAATAAGTATTTGTACGTAATTTCTATTTGTGTGGAATATTAATTATTTCCAAGTCAAGGACTTTATCTCATATATAGTCAGAATCTTATTTTAATTCTTGTTTCATTGATTAAAAAAGCTGAGGAAAAGAAAAAATATATATAAATTGTACAAAATTGTAAATCTAGTAGTTAGTAGATCCAATGGCTAAACCAGATAGTTTTTCTCCAAAGCCAATGAAGAAAACTTCTTTGTCCTTCAGCAAAGATAGGTCTGATGTGGAAAAAGATCTCTGGCAAAGGAATTAGAAAACTCTGGATCGTATTCCAGCTCTAGCTCCTCTGGTAATGGTAGAAAGAGTTAGGTTTTAAGTAATGGTCAAAAGAGTTAGGTTATCTTTGAATGCCTTTTCTTTGAATTCTACTATCGAGTTGTTGGGTTTTGCAAGTACAAATACAGAGTATTTTGTTTAATTTGCATTTCAGATAAATGATATCTTTCAATATAATTTTATCCTAAATATTTACAGAATATACCTACACTAAAAAATATGCTTACTGTTTTTCTGAAATTTAAAATTAACTAAATATCTGCATTTTATTTGGCACTCCTTTGGGGTAGAGTAAGGGGGCACAAAGCATCAGACAGATTTTCCTTTTCTCCCAAGAATTTATAAAAGTCGTTGAAAGCAGACAAGAAACACAAACACATGAAACATTTTAAGAAAATACAGCCCCCTGAAGTAGGCTGGTGTGACTCACAAAGTCTTTATTCTCTCACCTCCCATCTTCTTCTCATTACAGATACATTTGACAAATCTGGCACATGTGTGTTTTTAGTGAAAAGGAGGATAATGCCTCTCTTCCCTTGTCTACTTGTTGATTGAAAGAACATGAAGAGATTCAAAAGATTGTTCAAAGTGGATCTGTCCGAATTTCCTGGTGGTTTATAAAGATCAAAGATTATTCTGAAAGAAAAATGGTCATAAAATTTAGAAAGGCAGAGGGGATGGTCTCTGAAGCCAGATTCAGTGGCTATCAGGCCACATGTGTTCTGTACTGAGGAACTGAAGGCCTCGGGTACATGTATGTAAAACGACTTAAGGGGCTTGTGGAGAAGATGCATTAATAGAATTCTAAATTAATTCTAGAATGCAAAGATGGTGTTTTGCTGCCAAATTCTGTGAAACTTCCCTATTTGAAGACCTTTGCTTGTGCATTGCCATTTGTCTGTATGTATCTGATGAAATTGATCCATACAGGCTCACATGAGCATCGGTTCATAGATTTGTAGTCAGAAAAGACTGTGCTTCATTCTCAAGGCAGAAATGGAATCTCATTGCATGAACAAAAGCCAATGCCCAGTGAGGGGCAAATGTTTCAGAGTCTAGGAATTTTGAAAGTTGTAAAAGAGTTTTGTTTAACATGTATATATTTGGTAACTGAGAAGTATGAAAACAGGTGGTTGTGAACAGGCAAAATTAAAAAATAGGATTTGGAGCACATTTAAAATGTTCATTCCAAAAGCACAGATAATAAAACCTGGTATTTTGAATAATACAGGGAGGTTTTAAATCTTTGTATTCAAAATTTTAGCAGATGGGAAATTATCTCTACCAGGTAGGAGGATATAAATTAGGCTATAGTTAACAATCACCAAACTCAGAGATTATTGGAGCAAAGTCTATGATGGATTTAGAAATTCTGTCCTCTATAGTTACTCAGGGTCTTAAACTGACAGAGCAGCCACCATTTTTATTGTAACCAATTGCCACACAAAGAGAGAGACAGACAGAAAAAGAGAGGGAGAAAGGGAGAAAGAGAGAGATCTGGAGACTCCAGCACTGCTAAATCTACGCTTTGTTATGAAGTTATACTTGTCATTTTATTCAAAATTCATTAAACAGAACTGTTATTAAACACCCAATAAAAACACAAAGAGATAAGGTATTATAAACCTACCACGATGCTAGAAATTTCAAAGTGGAAAGTATTTGGCTAACAGTGCTAAGAATAAGTAGAATATTTTCTATTATGCTTATTTTTTTTGTATTATAACAAGTGCTGAACAATTTAGGTGAATATGTTCAGAAGTGAAATTTGTTGTGGATGGATCTAATCCCTGAAATCAGTGAGAATCAAGAAAGGCCTATGTTCATTTTAAGACCACAGCTACATACTTAGAGAGATGTGTGGAAAAGAATACCAAAGTAACTTAAAACTGCCATTGCAGGGTACTAATATTCAAAAACACACATTAGAATCATGTTTGATGCCAAGAACTCTCCTAGGCTCAAGGGAGGCAGCAGTGAATGTTATAGACACAATCTTTGCCTTATGGAACTCAGTCTTGCAATGCTAAAATACTGCTTCTCAATCACTGGTGATTATATTATAAAGACAAAATCTATACATTATTAATAATTTATATGTAGGAAGAAACTTCAAATGTGAACAAAAAGGGTGTATGAATCCAACCAGAATTTTAGCAATATCTGAAGAATGAAGCAACCTCAATCTAAGAATAGAAGAAAGTTGAATAAGCATAATCCCCTGAGCATTTTTCTCATGCCAATGTTAACACCAGCCTGTGATACTCATTTATATATGTTTCACCAGTCTACTATGTCTCAATAAAAATAATAATAATAATTGTTTTCAAGTCAGCAAAATTCAACACAGCACATCACTTCTGATTAGAAGCTTACATTGTGTAAATTGTGGACCTTCCCCAATCAAAACCAGTTGTTGAGACATGATTATGTGGAGGTGAATACATCTGCAGAAATTTGTTTTAATCATTTCTTATGTCTAATAGCTAGCATCAAATTTCCATGGTGTGTTCTAGATTCCTGTTTTCATTCATAAAATCAATATTTAACAACTCTCTTACTCGTAGAAATCAATTTTAGTTCACTCGTAAAAGTAGTCCCATATGTGGTCCACTTTTACAGATATCTAAATGGATCTCATTTAAAGAACTCGCCCCATGTGATGATGGTAACTGTATTCATTGTTGTTTATCATTGCTATTTCCTCATAGCAATTATCTCTCAAATTGTAAAAAATTCTTTAAAAATTACTAAAAAGAAAAACAAAATAATTCTAACTCCTTCGTATGAGGATTTTCTTTTCTTTCTTTCTTTTTTTTTTAATTGGGGACATTGTTCAAGCATTATTTTCCAAAGAGACCAGGAAAGAAGTTTTGAAATGGAGCTCTAAATAAAAAGGTTTTTTAATGTATAGCTTTGCTCACTACCCTGGTCAGTTTCTAACGTATAGCTAACTTATTCAGGCAAGAATTTTGTAAGAGTCTATCTTAAAGTGGGACACACTGTTTCTTCAGGAAATGAGTCCTTGGAGATACTTCAAAACAGCAGTGAATCTACTTGTTCACGCCATGTAAACTGGGTGCTAACAGTCAATATCCCTCTTCTCTTCTCTCCAGGTTTATCCAAAAATACGCCCTTATATTTTTAACATTATGAAAAATAAAAATAATATTATTTTGAAGGATATTTTTTCTATTACAATTAAAAAATTAACTAGAGTCAATGCTTCCTGAAAAAAATAATGAGCATATTTTCTAAAACGAGCTGTGTACAGTGAAGGTAAATATTCCTCATACCCAAAACCCGAAGCAAAAAGAGAAACATAATTGAAAACAATAAAGAAAAAGGGGAAGGACTCTGAAAAAGATAAGAGTTGAATACAAAGGGAGATAAATCATAAGAAACAGACAAGACAATTTCTAGTCAGGATCTAGGGCTCCAGGTCTGTACCTCTCCCTCCCCAAGAATGTCAATTGTCCAAAGTTGCCTTTGCATAAAGTTTCCTATTTCAAAAGTATCATTTGCAAAGGTTTTGCTTTATCATTTTATTCACAAGCTTAATGCTTACAAATCATATGCAATCTGTGTGATGTCAAAATCCAGGGTCAGGTTATTAATTGCTCTAGTTGAGTAGCAGTCTAATGTATTGAGATATACACTCATGCTTTGCTTTTACTGTCATCAAAGAATTAGAAAGAATGATACCTTAATGCTATCCAGAAGTTTGGGGAGAGTTTTCATTTTAGGGGAAGGTACAGATGGTATCAACTTGGATATACACTATCAATAATGTCCTTCATGTCTGGGTAATGTGTCAAAGATCGTGGATTCCGCAAATGCTGGAGTTCTATGACAGATTCCTCTTTAGAGATTCACTAAGGTGATACTAACCTCAGAGGAAATATTTAAGTTACTCCATAGAATAACCCAGACCTTAGAAACCCAGGCTCGTAGCCAAAATATATAGATGTGTTACACTGGGACGAGCTGAAGTGAGAAACAAACCCTAAGTCTCAATTGGCTGTCACAACAAATCTTTATGACCAACTAATTTTACAGGTTGTACAGTCTTGTTTCAGAGTTACTCAGAAAATCAAACCAGTAGAGGCTCCTCTGTCTCAAGCATTTGCTTTAGTTTGATGAAGCAGAGAAAAGCACACACTGAGCTCACACTTGCTCTTCCATGTTTTAACCCTAAAGTAAAGCATGTCCGTTTGGTTCAGTCTTTAATTGGAATCTGTCCTGGTCTTACCTGACTGCAAAGCTGAAGATGAACAGTGAATAAAAATAAACTATGTACTGAACATCTCTGCCTCTATTACAGATATTCATTACAAAATGACTTGGTCAATAGAGTTCCAGGTTCATATGCTTCTGAGGGCTCACCCAGGACTGGACAACAGGCATCTTAATGGTAGCTACATGAACTGAAGATCAGAGGACTTCTCTTGAATGTTTTCCTTTGGATCAATTGCCTAGGACATTTGCAAAGTTCAAAGGATAAAAGACAACATAATAAGGCCTAAGGTTAAAGTGTATTTCCCTATAGTCAATAAAGACTATGAATCAGAGTGAATTTGATTATAGAAAATAATGCGGTATTTTCTTACCTACCTGAGGCTTTAGAGTTATTCTTATATGCTATTGTCAAAGAATTCCACAGAATCTCCTTCAAAAACAAAGTAAAAAGTTTACCTCTGCTCACTCACAATTTAGGCCTCAGTATGGGGAAGAAAGTATATTTGTTTATCAAAAGACTAAAATATACTGGAGAACATAATGAAAGTATCTATTGCACACATGGGCAGAAGAGAGTTAAATCAACTGGCCTGAAATCCAGTCTTCTCTTTGCTTGGAGAATGCCTATAGTCAAGAAAGTAGGTAAGTAACTAGTTTAATCTCCTTGTGGCCAGGACAACTGGAACTCTGGGAAATATGTACTAATGATATTCTCTAATGGAAAACTTCCCATCTATGAAATGCTTTCCACAGATGTTCTAAGTTTAGAAATGCTTACCAGCATACCACCTTTTAATTTGTTAGGTAGGGCTCTCTGGTTAAAATAATTTAAGGTATACAACATTCTTAGATATATAATGGTGTGTTTCATAAACTATCTGTCCCTACTGTGTGAGGGATCCCTTATCTCTAACTCTGGATCAGAGAAGATATGTCCAATAAAGGAAAGAAGGGCCTAAGGAGTCATGTGTGATGTTCCAGATCTCTCCAATTCTGAGAGTTATAAGCTTACCTGTCCTTTAGAAAGCACCCTGTCTATCCTTTCTCTACACATAACAGGTTGTCTTCCTTTTATAAAGGGCATTTCCAGAATAAACCCTTGCTGCTGGATTCCTCCTCAACCTTCAGTACACAGCATCAGTGTAATTTCCTCAAGGAAGCATCCACTGACATCTCCAAAAGTACAAATGTCATAGGATGTGTATCCATAGTGCCAGGCTTTCTTTTGAGATTGTGAGATATTTCTCATTCATACAGCTATTTGCTTAGTGTGATGTATTAAAATTTACTAGAGTTCCAAGACTCAGAGACTATACTCATTTTGTTTCCTGCTGAATTTCAAGGATCCAGTTGGTTCATTGCATGAAGTTGGTATATGATAAAAAAAAGATATGAGAATAGCAGGATCAATTATTCATAATACCTGTGAGTATAGATTTCACCAAAGCTAGTAGTAACTTATCTCTGTGCTAAGATTATTCACCATCTACTTTCTCTTATGTTTAAATTTGTAACAGGAAGTGTAAATGAGAAATTTTCTGCTTAATTTCAATCGAACCTCTAAAGGCAGAAAATAATATATTCTGGGTTAGGCCTCTAATGAAGAATGTAAAATATGCTAAGAATTACAAAACTGGTCTGTGATCCCCATAGACCACCATTTCTACTATATAAAAGATAAAAGTTTAAAAAAGAAAAAAATGCACTTGAAAAAAGTTCACAGAGTTCTCTGCTTCCTAGTTCTCCCTCTCAGGCATGGAGGTCAGGCCATTTCCCCTTGTGTTAAACCAGGTGAGTAAAAATGCATTCCTTGTATGCCTTTTAGAGTTTAGGAAATTCCAGGAAATAGCTAGATCTTGCTTAGATGGCATCTTAATTAGACCCTTTGAAACCACCATGAACCTAGCCAATCCAGGCCTTCCCTCCTACCTTTCACTAACATATTTCTCCATAGCACTTACTACTTTCTTATATATTATAGGTTCATAAGTCATTTTATTTCCTGATTGTTTTCTTAATAGAATATAAGTTTCATAGGTGCAGAGATTACATCTCTTTTGTTGACTTATAACCTTAACAATTTAAAACATTGATATATACATAATAGATGTTAATTACTATTTATTGAAAAAATGATAGTTTAAATATAACATTTTTGAATGGTAATTGTCTATCAATAAAAGATAATTCCAAAGCTATACTAGAGAGTAAATCCATTTTTACTGATGTTAGGGCAAAGGTGAATGAATTTGTTCATATATCAGTTATACCCATAAGGACAAGTCAGTGTTACCTCAGTGAGAGAATTCTGTAATGCACCAATTTTCAGAAAATGATTAATGGCCTGCAAGAACCAAGATCTGGTTAATTTTAAGGGAACAGAAGTTAACTTTCCCTAAAATAACCAGTTAAAGCCAACAATTATACATTGGGCACCTGAGGACTCTGTACTAGCCATGCAAAACTAGATCCTGTTTCTTTAATCTAAATTAAGTGAATCTTATTCCTAAGGGGTAAGTTGGAAGGTAAAGCAAAAAGAAAGTAAAAAAGTGACATGTTCAAAAAGTGAATAAAGACCTTTAATACAGACATACAGTTTTGAAATTCTGTCAGGGCCTTAAAATCTCTAGAGAAAGAGAAGACTATTAAAGAACATTGCATTGGGACAATTAGTTTTGTATATAGGAGAAAAGAACAGGAAAGGAAAGAAAATTCAATCCTCTTGCACATCATACACAGAAATTAATTCCAAATGATAGAAGGACTTCAGATCCTTAAAAAGTCAAATATTTGTGCATTCTGTGACCTCAAATTTCCATTTCTCTCTAAATACTCTAGAGATTTTGAATGTGTGTACCAGGATAGTTAGTTCATCACTGTTCATAGATGGATGATATAACCCAAAACAGCCTAAATGTCCACCAAGAGGAGAATGGCTAAATAAATGCTAAGATATTTCAACAACGGTATCAATTTTAGAAATGGAAGTAAGAAGACTAGACATGGAAACATGTCAATCTCAAAAACATAGGCTAAACATTTTTCAGAAGGCTAAACACATCTGCAGACTTGCACACACTATATAGGTATGTGTATGCTGTGTATTTATATATATATAAATTTATATATACATATAAATTTATATGTAAATACATATAAATTTATATGTAAATACATATAAATTTGTATTTATATATATATATGTATGAAACCATTTAAAGAATGATTAAGAATATGTTGAAAGTTTATGCATGTATACAAAATGAAGTAAGATATATAAAACAAGACAAAGATAGTGGATGCTTCTGAGAGAGGGTGTTAGAGTCATGTGATAAGGGAAAACAGGTAATTAAATGGAAGGTTTAGTAACATTTTAGTTCTTAGTTTAGTTGGTGAGTTCACTTTCCATTATGTTTATGATATACATAAACAGAGTATCTATTCTTTGGTAATTCTGAAGAAAGCCTTAAAAAGTCATTTATGACAGATTAAACTAAGATGGATGAGAGAGGAAAACTCAGAGTGCTGTGCTAACAACTCCAAAGCGAGACCCAAAGGAATCCTAAGTGTTTACTGGAACAGTGGGTACTTAAGCCCATTTCCACCAATGGGACAGTGGTTGCTTGATGGAAAGAAGCGATGCAGTATGGTGAATTTCCAGGAAGAAGGAGAAAGATATTAAGGAAATGGAGGTAAAGGAAAGCCAAGAGTCTTCCGAGAATTGCTAATTGTTCAGATGTGGCTGGAGAATGCAGGCTAAGGATAAGAGGGCAGCAGGCAGCAGGCTTTGTGTCAGCAGGGCATTGCTTTGCCAGGTTTTAATTTCTATAGAGATTCATCTAACTTACAAAGGGAATGGAAATGATAAGTTCACACATGGATTCAGAAATGCTTTAAGACAAAAATTTTAAAAATCCAAAAATAAAGCTGTTTCAGCTTCAATATCAGGAGAGAAGTTGATTAGATAGCTGATATTTGAAGTGACAGAACTGAAAAAGGTGAGTGCATGCAAGATATTAAATGTCTGGATAATACAGAATTCTGGTACCTGGATTAACACGTTACCAACCTTAGATTAATAATAAGGATTTAGTACGAAAGCAGCTTTTAGACCAGTTGCCCATTATTTAAGGCCAGTTGTGCTGTTGCTAACACTCAAGAAGAAAGCTCAGCATTCTGGAAGGAACAGGCCTCCATGTACACCGTGGTACATGAAAAATAAATGGGGAAAGAGGTGGCACAGCATTGACTCAAACAAACCCTCAATTCATGGCTGTTTTAAAGTGCATTTAAGTATCTAGTTGTGATCAACAATTAAAATGCAAACCAGTTTCACCAAACAGCATACTTTGTGAAGGTTACTTCTTAAAAATAAAAAGCAACTAAAAGCACCAAATGTGAAGATGGGTATAGAGAACAGATGCCTTCATAAAATATGTAAGTATGTAATATCCATAAAATCACCTGTTGAATCAGCCACGAGGTTCTTCATCGATGAAAGAAGTTAACTTTTCAACATTTGATTGTGCAGCATGAATTCATGTAGTAACTGTAATCAAAATTAGTTTTGGTTTCTTGTCTTTTTAAATTCATCAGTCCAAATTTATACAAAATGTTAGAATTGTCAAATGTTTGCTAACCACGTTTCCTATCTGTCAAACACATTCAATTCCTAAGTACCATTCTCACATTTCATATCATTATTCCAACAAACAACTTAATTCTAAAGAAATAACTTATTATCATCATCAGGCAGAACATTGAGGATGTACCAGTCGGGAAAACAAAAACCGTACTAATTACTTCAGCAGAATACCATAGAGTGCAGTGGTTTAGGTAATATTAAAAGAAAAAAAGAGAAGTTGGAGTGAACATTGAGATAGGAATGAGAGCAGTCCTCCTAGCACTGAGATTTAAAGGGTGGAATCTGGAGTTATAGAATTCAGAAGCTCAGAAGCTGGGCCTCCAGATTTGGGATTCAGATCTTTGAAGAAGGAGCACGATATAGTTATTGGTGGTTCCGCTGAGGTTTCTCCTTGATACTGGTTCTGAGATTGGTAGAAGAAACTAGAAACTAGAAATGAATGGATGATAACTGATCTGCTGGGTGAAAAGCTCTTGATAAGCAGAAGCTCAAAAGGTGCCAGCCTAAAGGAAAACAAATAAAATGCAGTTTGCAGAATCTCAGTGCCAGCACCACACAGCTGAGCACAGCAAGGAAGATTTATAGGTGAGAGGCAACAGCTCCTTGAACTCACATGGAAGAGTTGCTACACTACGTGTGCCTTTCTCATCAGAACTTGCAACACAGACAACCAGTTGGTACTGCACTAGGTAGCTGGGCAATTTGTTCTGCTTGTTCACATGTGGGGCTTATTTCCAAGTCTGAGTTAAAGCAAGAATATTGAGTACATAAAGTCTGGTAACATAAAGGTAAAAATTATAAATTCTAAAACCCCATGGCATTTGGTAATTTGGAACCATTCATGTAAGGTAAAGTAAATGAACAGGCAGAGTCTGACTTTAAAATCATGAATCATTAAATGCAATAATAATGCCAAGGAGATCTAAATTCTAACATAATCAAGGTATACATTACAAATTAGCTGCCAGGAGGCTTCCTCTTTGTCAATCAATCAACAACTAATGTTTAATTGAGTTGGCAAATTATTACTCCAGATTTGCTGGAGGGACCATGTATTGGGTCAAATTATGAAATTGCTGTTGTTATGGGTCAGAAATAGTCATGTATGAGTAGTTTCATATGGTTCAAACTAATACATCAGTTTTGCTTTGGAACATAAGCTGTGGATGAAATGTATACTTTATTTTAGAAAGTGAAGTGGTTTCATGTACACCTGAAGAAGCTTGGGATTAACACAGTTTAAAACAATTATTTTTTAACCACCTTTTTTCTGTCCTAGCCAGAAGTTGAACCACTAGACTTACTGAAAAGGAATTACCCAGGAAAGCCCCAAATATTGTGGTTAAGACTCTAATTATGGAGTCAAATTGATCTGTGTAAATACCTTATTATTAGTTAGCCATTGCACCTGGGAATATTGTTTAACTGATTTGAGCCTCAGTTTCTCCATTCACAAAATGAAAATGTATTATCTGCCAATTAGGATTGCTGTGGAGAGTGAATGAAATATGGAGAATTTAAAAAGCTTAATGGGATCCTTCATATAATAGAACATAGTAAATAATCATCTATATATTTTATGTATCATTTTTTCTAAAGGGAGATAAATAATATTAGTACATATAACAGAGTTGTCATGCTTATCAAATGAGTTATTTTATGTAAAGTGTAGTGAATAGTCCTTGGAATATAGCAAATGCTATATGACGAGATATTCTTCTTAAGCCATGTCAGTTATTAATATCATTTTGAGATATAACTAACTATTGCTGCTATCGCTACTAATAATTCTTATAGTTGTTATTTTTATTACTTTGGGACATTTTTCCTCAGCCTTAACTCAGAATTTGTACCTGTATGGTACAAAATATGTTACAGATTTCTATGTGTTGTTCCCATCCAAAATGGATGTAGTGGGGGCCAGTGTGGATGTGTAGTGGGGGTAAAAAAATAAATGATTGGTTCAAGTTATTCTTTAGTTAGCAGTTCTCATCCTATCTTCAACTTGAAAAAATCATATTTAAAAAAAAAGTCTGTAGCATGTACAACCTTACACTACTCTCAGAAGCAATTTGAATCTATAGCACAATCATTCTGACATCGATTACTCACTACCTCTTTACTGGGAGAAATAAAGTAATTGAGTCTATAGAAAATGACAAATTATGTGACAATCATATAACTTTGGAGCTGGAAGGGATCTTAGAGATCTATTGAGGATTGGACTCAATTTTTACAAATTAGGAAACTGAAACTCAGAGAGATGAAATTAAAGATTTGGAATGACTCTGCTTTTGAAAGAATCCTAGAGGTAAAATGCCTTTTGCACAAACCCCTCAGATATTACAAAATCCCCAATAAAAGGCCATTCTGATTGTTTGGAAATGATCTCTGAAGGTTCTCATTACCAAACAGTGGAATACATTTTATTTTCATGTAATTTCATCAAAAGTAACTCCTTTGATGTTTTTAAAATGTTTTCTTGCTGATCTGTATTGCATTGTAAAACTAGTATAATTTCATTTTATTTATGAGAATTTCTCTAGGCTTATCTATGTATAGAAAAGTAATTAGTAAGAGAGATTGCCCTAAAAATTGCTTCCCTCAGAATCAATCTAGTGCACATCCTATAACCTGAAGAGATAACCATTTTATCACAAATCCATCTTCTCTAACATATCACTGCCAGTCAGTTTTTGTTCCACCTGTAGTAGTTTCAACAACACCAGTATTTTACATTATTCACGGATTGTCAAAACTTGTAGATAATTCATTACCAGCTTCACATTACTCTCTATAGACCCCCAAAATCCACCTAATGTGTTATCTTGCACATTTTTTCAGGTCAAAGTAATTTAAGTCAACTTCTCTTTGTCTCCCTCCCATCCTAACACCCCTGACTAGATTTATGTCATCCCTTCAAATATAGTTATATTGATGTTCATCGAGTTTAATAAAAAGCTATTTTCAAGGTTATAAGCTTAATTTATTGTGATGTAATTGTCAGTGCTATTAATATTTTCCATGCTTAATGTCATTGGTTGTATTGCTATAAACACACTTCGCTGTGTGAGGAATGACTGACATGTGAGTGTGTGCGTCCGTGGGTGTGTTTAACACAGTGCCTTCTCTAGCAATACATCACCACATGTGGCAGGTTTTGATGAAAGGAAAATAAGACATCAAGAAGGATTTTTGCATTATCTTTACCACATTTGTCTTCATCAGGGAGTACATTGTTAATGAAAGTATACAATGACAGCCCTGGAAAATGTCATATGCATTTTTCAACAGAGAGAGCAGTGAGTTGCAGAATGATATTTAACTACACAGAGACTCAAGGATGCAGTCTTGTTTCTCTGGGTTTTGAGTATAAGATTATGAAGCATGGACTTATTTAGTACTTTCTTAGGTTTTTGTTAAAAAATTTAAAGTTCAAATAGAAAGTGAGAAACACAAATGTTCTTTTGTGTTTCCAGTTTAGACCCAAAGTGTTTACAGAGATTCAAGAGAATCAATGAACACATGCACTTATTATTTGAAATTAATACAATGAAGGAGTATCAGGATACTCTTTGGCAACTTATGTCATTGAACTGCAAGTTTTGTCACTCACTAGGCAACATTCTTAATCCATAGAAAGGTATGATGGAGAAATAATTATGGAAAACCTTCCTTCTTTTAACTAGGAATTTACTGCTTGATCCCTAGAAACTCTAATGGGAAGCAGATTGGTTTTATGGACTAAACAGAGACTGGACTTTTTCTTATTGGTCAGAAGGAGGTGTAATGAAAAGAAATTGCCAATAAAACAATCAAAAGTTTAAAGATAGATTTAAGTAAAAAGTTGAGAGATAAGCAATTGATTTTCTCCATTATTTTAGATTTTTAAGTTTGTTCTCTCAGTAGTTATACATGACAGTAGAATGCACATTGACACATCATACATATATAGAGTATAATTTCTCATTCTTCTGGTTGTACATGATGTAGAATCATACCAATCACACGGGTTTTATAGTTATATATGTACATAGGGTAATAATGCCTGATTCATTTTACTACCCTTTCTTCCCTTCTCCTCTCTACCCTCCTTTCACTCACCTCTATCTAATCTAAAGCAACTCCATTCTCCCCTAGCCCCCACATCCTTATTGTGAATTATCATCCTTATATCAGAGAAAACATCTGGCCTTGGTTTTTTGGGATTGGCTTATTTCACTTAACATGATATTCTCCAGCTCCATCCATTTACTGGCAAATGCCATAATTTCATTCTTCCTTAAAGCTGGGTAATATCCCATTGTGTATATATACCACATTTTTGTGTCCATTCATCCCTGAAGTTGGTTGGTTCCACAGTTTAGCAATTGTGAGTTGAGCTGCTATAAACATTGATGTGGCTGTATCATTGTAGTATGCTGATTTTAAGACCTTTGGAAACAAGTAAAAACATATGTGCAATTCTGCTCCTTTGTAGTTTTGTGTAAAATATTCATTTAGCATTATTAGTTCAAAATATATTTGAAGACAAAGTGGAAACTTTGCACTTTCTTTGGGTATAAATGGAGGAGTGAGATAGCTGAGTCAAATGGTGGTTCCATTTCAGGTTTTCTGAGGAATCTCCATACTGCTTTCCATAATGGTTGCACCAATTTGCAGTGCTACCAGGAATGTATGATGTACTTTTTCCCCACATCCTTGCCAACATTTATTTTTTTTTGTATTCTTGATAATTGCCATTCTGACTGCAGTGAGATAAAATTTTAGATTAGTTTTGATTTGCATTACTCTAATTGCTAGAGATATGAAACATTTTTTCATATATTTGTTAATCAATACTATTTTTTTTCCTCTGTGAAAACAGAACAAAGAAGTATATTTCATTAAAAGGCTAGTAAGGGCTGGGGTTGTGGCTCAGTGATAGAGTGCTTGCTGAGCATGTGTGAGGCACCGGGTTTGATTCTCAGCATCACATATAAATAAATAAAGGTCCAATGACAACTATATATGTATACATATCAAAGAGAGGGTAATGAGAGCTTTCTCTACTCTGGTTCTATTGTGCAATTCTGAGGAGTAATTTGTAAAGATCATGTTGAAGGCTTAAAAAACAGCAGAGGTCAAAATCATGCGGCATTTCAAGAACAAGCTTCCTTGGTTACAAAGGTCTTCATTCACTGATCTTGAAATAGAAGGGATCTTTTTAAACAATTGATTTCAATAATATAAACTTGCTTTTTTCTTTGAATTGATTTTTTCCCAAAATGAACAAATGTGTGAAAGAGTGATATTTCAAGGGGAAGAGAATTATTCTTGTGGACATGGAAATGATGGCCAGCATTTTATTTGTCCAATTTCTCTTCCCATCTGCAACGTGAACTTAAAATTCTCTCTTGGTGCTCTTGGTATGAAAGTTTGAAAACCAAAACAAGTCTAGAAAAATTTATTCATTATATATTTCAAGAATAAAAGAAATTTTAAGTGAATTGGTGTAGGTCAAATGGAAACAAGCAGGAACATATGTGCAATTCTGCTCCCTTGCAGTTTCGTGTAAACTATTCATTTTGCATTATTAGTTCAAAATATATATGAAGGCCACACAGAAACTTTGCACTTTCTTTATATCACTAAGATGTCCTAACAACTTTTAGCTGTTTTATCTTTATAGAAATTTTCTAATCATGATTCACTTCCAACATGAGAAAAACAAAAGCAACCTGGTACTAAAATAAGAAATATATACTGATTCAATTATATATTAAGTATAGGTGGTACTAGCCACCTGGTACTAGACTCAGTAGAAGATAAAAATCCCTTCCCCTAAATCATTTACACTGTTCATGGGGAAATATAAACAATATTATGTGAGAGAGGGAGAAAAAAATTTGGTTGTTACAGTAAATTTTATTTAATATCATTATTATAAGATATCATGGAAGAGAATGTAGAATCAGACAAGAAGGGTTTAAATGGTCAATGGGTAGCCACACAAAAGCAAATCAAAATGTATCATTTTGCAGGTGAGGAAAAGTGCATTTGTTTGTTTATGCATTTTTGTGGTGCTAGAGATGAAGCTCAGGGCCTCATACATGTAGGTGCTATCACTGAGCTACAGTGCCATCCCAGAAGAGTATCGTAAAATGTGAGATGCTAAGAGGAGAATGTTCCACATAACCAAACCTAAGAGTATTGCCTAGTGAGTGACAATAAGTCTTGCTCTTCAATGATATAAATTGTGAGAAGAATGTTCTGATATTTCCTTTTTGCATTAAATTCAAATAACCCAGGCATGTGTTCATTGATTCTCTTTAACCTCTATGAACAATGTTAATGATAATTCTATTATATTGGATTACTCTACTTGCCTGAAAAATTTCTGCATAATCCCTCATCAACTCTGGAGGTTTGCAAGATGAAGAATATATTTTCCAACTTTGAAAAGCATTTAAGTTCTATTTGTAGTTCAGTTATCCCCCAAAAATGTGGAAATTTTATGTTCAAGTTCACTGATACTTGGCAAAAACACAACATTCTGTTCTAAGAAAAGTCGATTATTTAAAAAAATAAGTTATTTATAGAATCCTTAAAAGGTTTATTGGTGTTCAAATAGATTCTACAAAATAATATCTTATTAATATCAATGTAAATAAATGAAAAATAAAAAGATTAAGTTTCATAAATAACATGCCTTTGAAAATCAAAATAAAAAGTACTCAGGAAATAAAAACATTTTGAGTGTTCAATGACACAAAACATTTTTGCAATACCTCAGGAAATTTTGAGCCCCAATTGCAGCCAGTAGAAAGCTGAAAGGTCCTACCTCATGTAATTCAGAGAATGGAAAAACTTCAGCTGTTACTAATTAAGTAATCTCCTATCTTGTCAAATCTACATGCACTTTGAAAATTAGTTGGGTGTTACATTTCACCAAATAAAGAGGTCTGCTCTGCTGTGAGCACATCTTTAGCATGGTCTGTGGCTTAAGTCTGAGTTGTGCTTACCCTGGATTCAGACTTTAGGCTTGTCCGGAAAATTAGTGGCACAGATTCCTTATGGTTCTTTAATGTAGGAGTCTAAGAATTTTCCTATAAATTAGAGGACAATTCCAGAATGATTTTGTCATCCCACTTGTCTTCTAACTTTCTTAGAAGAGATTTGTTTCTGATTCCTCAGAAAAGTTTATCTTGGAAATGTTAAAGGAAAAGAGAAAAAAAAAATCTTTCACTAAAATCTCCACAAACCATAGGGAGCTGCAGACCCAGGAGACCTGAAAGGAAGACATGTCCATTTTTAATCTATGTTGGATTGTATTCACCTTACTCAGGCCTCAGTTAAGTTCAATGCACATGGAGACATGGAGCACTGAACACAAAACTCCTGTTTGTTTGTTTGTTTTCAGTTTTAAAGTGATTTAAACAACATAGGCAAAATGGATTATTTAGGATCATTTTATCCTGTATCAAAAATACACATATTATTATTTAATTGCTTACTCTGATGTATTTACATATGCATATAAATTTGAATATAAGAACTGCAAAACTTTCTTCTTTTTTTCGCGGTGATTTATTTACCTAAAATGCATTTGTCCTATTAGTGTTTCCATGAGATGAAACTTATGAATTCAAAAGCCATGTATTCATCATAACTCATTTTCCCATACAGATTTCAAAATGCCTTTGTCATTTGCTGTACACCACAATGACAGTCTCCTTCCTTGCATCAGATTTGACAATGCTACTGGTATTGACAGCTCCAGTTACTGGTTAGTTCTGCTTCCTCACATGCTGAAGTAAGTTAGAGGACAATTCCACAATGATTGTTCCCTCACATTAGAGAATCATACCCAGACAAGCAAATAGAGTAGGATTTATTTAAAACAGGTGACAGACTTCTCCTAGGAGGGAGAAGAGGGCCACAGCTGTTACTCTGTTATCTCAAGAAGTGAGTGCATTCTGCTTTTTTTAATATGTCCTAGGCTTCTTTTGTTCCTTCTTTAATATGTCCTAGGTTTCTTTTGTTCCTTCTTTCTTCCCCCTTATCTTGCTCCTTCCTGTATATAGTGGGGTGGCCAAAAGTTGAGAAGCAGATGGACAGGAGGAAGGACAAGATGGAATGATCTGGGCAGGAAGTGGAAGTGGGCTTAATTAATAACTTCCTGTAGGGAGGGACAATCCCTGGGACAGGTATCTTAGCAAAAGATTGGAGCAGGGGCAGGTTATCTTGAAAAGGGTGAAGGAAGGGTTCTGAAGGCATTAACATTTCAATCTTTCCATCCTCTGGATTCAACCTTTGTCTTTCTGCCTGTCCAATTCTGGCTTCAGTATCACCATGTTCAATGATCAGATAGATTTCATTCTAGCACAAGAGGAATCCCATGTTTTTTTTAAGAGAAAAATAAATTCTATGCAGAGAAAGGCGACTTGTTTACTAATGGTCCACACTTATGTAAAATTTACCTAAATATTTTGAACTTATTTTTGTAAAAATTACTTAAGAACTTAGAATATACTAACTTTTATGTTTACCTTGCAAGTGACATAATGTCTTCTGCAATCTTTGAAGTAAAAAATTTACAAACTAAAAAATCTCTATACTTCTTTTTTCCTTATATGTCCCTGTATCATAAAGGAGTATAATTTTATTATTTATTATTTGAATATTAATTAGTTCAATAAGATGAGAAGATAAGAATCATTGTGGCCTTTCTACTGGGCCTATTAAAATAATAATGTCCAAAGTTCACCAGGCCAAATATTTAAGATGATATAATACAGAAATTAACTTAAAAAATTAATCATCTAAATTGTAACCAAAAGCCCGGTGCCTGTCCCTAGTGCCAATCAATGCCAATTTAATAATGAGGACACGCTTTTTGAGTAAAAGGAAAAAAAGTTTATTGCTTTGCTGACAAAGAAGAAACACAGGGGACCCCTGTCCCAAAAGCTATGACTCTCATGATCAGCAGAGGCAAGGGGATTTTAAAGGGTTACATTCCAGGTGTGCTCTGGTATTGTGTCCCAGGGTGCCCTGATGGTGCTGCATTAGGATTCACTTGTTAATTTGGCAGATATTTGCTCCCCAGATCCTCAGCAGGCATCTCCCTCCTGTAGTAGGTGTATTCAAGAGCAGTTAACTTAAAGCAATGAGGGCTATATTCAAAGATGAAGGGACCACTCTATTTCCCCACTGTAAATTCTATCTCCATTTCTATGGAAAAGTGGGTGACAACATCTTCAAGTTATCTCCTGTTGAGAGAAGGTGAAGTTGGGGGGAAGTGACCCAAAGTTTTTGTTTTCCGTCCAGTGGGGCACAGGCAGTTAAGGATACTCAGCATCACACTAGTCCAAAGTCCATGGTGGTGAAGCCAGAATTAGGCAGTCAGTGTAGATAGGTATATTGAGTCAAGTCAGATCAGTGAGGCCAATTTGGGGAAGTATTGAAATGCTAATGCCTCCAGAGTCCTTCCTCTACCCTTATCACCCCTGCTCCAGGTAGCTAAGGTAATCTGTCCCAAGGAGTTGTTAATTACTTCCTGGCCCTTCCTCCATCCACTTGCTTTAAGGCCATCCCACCAAACATCCTAGGCCTAGTCACATACACAGGAAGGAGAAAGATAAGGGGAAGAGAGCAGGAGAACAAAGGAAGCCTAGGACATAAAAAGGCAAAACTTCTTGGGATACCAAGATACCAACTATGGCCTCCTTCTCCCTCCCAGGAGAAGTCTATGTTACCCCTTTTTAAATAAACTCTGTTTTATATACTTGCCTTGGTGTGCTTCTCTAATGTTCAGATTTCAACATGTGGAGGAGCAGAACTCGTCATTGGTAACTGGCATCATTAGTGGCAGTTGGCAGGTGATTGGATGAGGTATACATAGGGCAAGGTTTATGCTAGGACAACAATAAACAGGACAGCGAAGGCATTATTTTTTTGGTAAACAATATGAAAACAATTAGTACTTCAGCCAATCACTGAAATGCAGGACAAGCTTGTGTTTCTAGAGTCCTTTGTGATAGTTAAATATTAGGCACTCTCATATGTACAGTTTCATTTTTTTTCCAATTTTTTTTAATTTAGTTTTTTCAATGCATTTCAAGTCACAGTACATATATAGAACTCAATTTTCTATCTCTCTGGTTGAAAAAAAGAGTCACACAAGTCGTGTTTTCATACATGTATCTAGGGCAGTGATGTCCATCTCATTCAACCATTTTGCTACTCCCATCCCCTCCTCTCCCTCACCTCCCCCATGTCCCATACAAAGTTCCTCCATTTCTTCCATGCTCCCCACCCCACCCCCCTTATGTATCAGCATCCACTAATCAGTGAGAACATTCGGCCTTTGTTATTTTGGGATTGGCTTATTTCACTTAGCATAATGTTCTCCAATTCCATCCATTGACCTGCAAATGTCATAATTTTATTCTATTTTATTGCTGAGTAATATTCCATTAGGTATATATATATACCTCAGTTTCTTTATCCATTCATTTATTGAAGGCCATCTAGGTTGCTTCCATAGTTTAGCAATTGTGAATTGTGCTGCTATAAACATTGAAGTGGCTGCATTACCATAGTATGCTGTTCTTAGATCTTTAGCTATAGACCAAGAAGTGGGATAGCTGGGTCAAAGGGTAGCTTTATTCCAAGTTTTTTCAGGAATCTCCATACTGTTTTCCAGATAGTTTTCACCAATTGTCAGTCCAACAAGCAATGTTTGAGTGTGCCTTTTTCACCACATCTCTGCCAGCACTTATTGTTGCTTGTATTTTGGATAACTGTCATTTTGACGGGTGTGAGATGAAATCTTAGAGTGGTTTTTGTAAGGTAAAAAGCAGCCCTTTTGTTATTTAATCTTCACATTCCTTCTCCAAAAGCCTAGGGCAGCTCCTGCCCCAGGCAGTTCCTCTCCTGAATATTCCACTGGGAGAATAAAGCCTGGCCTCTCAGGTTACCTTTCCAGCCACATCAAAGAAGATCACACCCACCTATCTATCACACCAGTTTTGAACTGACCAATCCAGAGCTCTCCACGTGGTTTGTAGCAGGCTCTATAAATTCCCTGCCTCACGTTCCTTCTGCCCCCCCCCCTTTCCTCCTTCCTTCGCCTGGGTGCCCATCTCCTGAATAAAGGATCTCCTGGCTGCATGAGGTGTCCATGTCTGTCTGGCAGCCATCCTAACATTTGGTGCCGTTGACTTGGATGGGGGAATAATCTCTATTGAGACCCCTCATCCTGAACCACTGACCACATCTCACAGCCTTGCTCATTTTTTTGATCACCACCTGTCCACGCCCACCACGAACTTCGTTCCGTGAGTCCCCCTTTCAAGGAAATTGTAACTTTGCAGGCAGAGTCTCAGAGGTGACCAACCGTGACTGTCTGGTGGCCCTCTGACTGCCTCAAAGGGAAGATCACACCCCACCACGACCTTCATTGTTATGGTGGACTTCCAAAATCTCCACCCCACTTTCCTAGATTCTCCATCCTTCAGATCCTTTTACTCCCCCTCTCTCCCTCTTTTCCTTTTAGCTCAAATTCTGCTGGCTGGGAGTAACCTGATCCCTCCTTGTTTATTCATCTGCCCTGTATCAAATTTTCCGACTCCTCCAGGAGGGGTCTCTGAAAATCCTGGTGCTAGGTTGACCCAGGGCCCCGCCTCTCCTGGAGAGGTTAGACCCAGGATGACTCGGGTGACAACCTGTCTCGCCTGTTTTGGTCTTATCCTTGTCTGTTCATAGCTTCCTAGGGACGCCTTCGAAGGTGTGCTAAATAGACGCTTCCAGGTAACAGGATGGGATCAAACTCTACCCTCCCAGCAGGCTCCCCATTACATTGCCTTCTTAAAAATCTTTCCACTCTCGGTCTTCCTGATATTAAACCAAAGAAACTTACAAAACTTTGCACTCAGGATTGGCCTACCTATCAATTAGATAACTCTCACTCTTGGCCACCTACAGGCTCCTTAGATTCCAGTCTCCTTAGAGACCTACATAATTATTGTGTGCAATAAAAAAAATGGGTGGAAATCCCTTTTATTCAGGCCTTCTCCCTTCCCCACAGCCTAACCCTTGCACACCTACATCACAGCCACCCTCTTCCACTCTCAGCCCCCCCATTGCTTTCTTCCCTAGATACAACAGACTCCAATCACAAACTTCTCGGCCTTCTGCCCTCTTCCCAGCTTATTTAAACCTTCTCTCCACCTCCAGCTTCTCTTTCCCCTTACAAGTTGTCTTCTAAAACATCTTGACAAACTTTAGCCCCTTTTCTTAAATAAAATACACAATACAATACCCCAACCCACAGCAATTAAGCCCAACTATTCCCTTGTGAAACCCCCTGGGCTGTCTCTCTGCCAATTTTAAAACCCACTATTCCCATATAGGACTCAAACTAAAATGTCTTATTAAATTTAGCACTAAAATCTGGCCTTTCACTCAGACAATACAGTCAGAGCTTTTTACAGCCTGGCCAGCTACCTGCCCTGTGGCAACCCCTCCCCCCAGGATTACCTCTTTCACAGTGCCCCAGGCCTCCGTTTTTCAGACCTTAACTCAAGGAAAAAAGAGGAGGAAAGGAGGTTAATTTACATCTACCTAAGCTCCCCCGCCCATTTTTCTTCCTCCGTTCTTTCTTGTTGATAAAATTGCTTTGTCATCATTAGAAACAGAATTACTTAATTTAAAGCCCAACAGGTATAATTCTATATACTTAAACATTGTGTTTTCATAAATGGTAAATGAATGTAATTCTCTAACCCAGCCTAATTCTATCTTAAGATTGAAAGCCAATTCAATAAGAGGTCATGAAAGTTTATTTTTGTTTTATTTACTTGGACTATGTTTGGCTTTGATTAAGTAATTACTTTTCTTAAAATCTAAACAGCACCCTCATGATGGAACCTGAATTTGCCCCTTATTTAGGATGCTAAGATATGTAAATCATTGGTTTGCCATCTGCCTCTGTATTACCCTGTCAGTCATGAACTTAATTTAATTTAGAAGTTAAAGTCAACTGTCCTTCTCTAATGTTTCATTTAAAGTACTATAAATTGCATAAAGTATTTCTTATCATTGAAATGGAATAATTTGCCTAAATTCAGAAATTTACAAGGATTGTTTTGGGATGTGAACAGAAGGATTCTAGATGTGGTACTTAATGGAAGGAAAAAGGAAGTGTTTCTGGGTAAGAAAGCCTTTGTATGGTAAAAGAAACAAGAGGGTTTAAAGTAAGTGTTAAAGAAAGTTTAGAGTAACTGATAAAAGGATTGAAATAATGAAAATTTAAGTGAAAGGTAAATTTCTGAGGCTTATGTTTATGACTAATTTAACTATAATTAATACAAGCTTATTCAATTAAAATTTTAATGTACTGATATAAAGCAAAATTCAAAACAGTGTTCTGCTCTTAATAAGATACCTTTGTTACATTTGTTGGGTTTTATCACTTGGAGAAATTAACTTTCAAAAATTAAGGTTTATACAACTATGGTTAAATAACTATGTTAGAGTCTAGATTTTTCTTTGAAACCTAAAGTTGATTAATATAACTACATTGATGCAATTATGGTTCTATTAGTCCTATTTTTATATTAAATATGTTCATATCTTCCAGGCATGCAAGTACTTAAAATAGAAGATTTAAAAGAATGTTATATCAAGCTGATGTTCTCCAAACCAAAGTTGTATGGTAATTTTACACTTATAAAGATAGCAAATTTTATTGAGGGTTTATTTCTATAACTAAACCTCTTATCCATAAGATAGAGTTTTTTGTTACCTTTTACACTGAGATAAAATTTAAATATGTTTCTTTAAGTAAATGAGAGCCTAATCTATTTAAAGTCTAACATTGTAAGGCATGATCTTTACTACTTTTCCACACCAAAAAAGGTTAAAAGCCCTCTCAGCCTTTCTTAATTCTTGTTTTAAATGAAATATCATATTATGTTAACTGGCATTCATGGGAAGTCAAAAAAACAATGTATGTAAACTTCATAAAATGATATTTGAAAAACAAAGATAAACTTTAGAACTTAAAGATACTTTAAGATGTTGCAAGGAGCCCTGCCTTACCGGAGATAAAGTTCTATCTCCAAGCTTATTATAATGGCTTCAAAGTAAGCCACACTCTAGTTCATTTAAAATTATATTCAAAAGATTAATTTTGTTGTAAACATTAGTAGGATCTCAACCAAAAAATATAATATGTAAATTAGCCAAAATTTAAGATACCTACTACACAAACTAACCTTATTAATTTTATTTCGTATTTTCCTTAAACTGTATGGCTATTGCCTGTTAACATTTTGCAGAGGTACTAATTCGAGAACAACCAACCCAAATTATTTTAAGATAAATCAGCCACCACCTATAGAGTAGACCTTAAAGTTAAAGCCCGGTAGCCTTACTTTATAACTGGTGTGATTGGCTTGCTGAGTGTTTAAGATCAAGACTTAAAAACTAAAATTAAATTAAAGGGCCAAAAAAACCCAATATTTGGCTTTGCCCTCTGAGTCAGCCTGAATCCAAGAAATGAGGGAACTTCTTTACACCTCTAGGCCACAGGACCTCCCAATCAGGGAGATTGCTGAGACCATTGGAGAATTAAAAGCCAATCAAGTGTAATACTATGAAGAGGAAGGTCACTGAAAAAGAGAACTGTCCCTCAGGCTTCCTGGGGAAGCCACATGGTCACTGCCAGTCCTCGACCTTTCCTAGCACAAATGGCACTAACAGAGCTGAAAGCTGTTCCCAAGTTCCCCAAGAGTGAACTCAGGTGGCTCTTTACATTGGTAACAACAAAAGTCAATTGGACCTGCTTTATCCTAAACACCTAGCAAAACCATAACATACCCATTCCTGGGCATTAAAGAAAATAAAAATAGATAGTTTAATATAGCATACATACATTAGCCCTCCAAAATACATATCACTGGAGGGTACAAAGGAAAGATGCTTAGGCAGTAATGTAATAACTATCAAGAGAAACTGCCAAAGTCAAAGGGTTTTAGTCAGTTTATGGCCTACTAATCTCCCTAACCTACACAGGTAGGCTTAATGTTGGCTAATATAATTTTCTAACCAAAGTAATAGAATAAAGGGATTTCTACTAAACAGAAGTCATACCAATAAAGGGAAATCTTACAAAGTCAGATGATATTAAACTGGCTTAACCACATGTTAAAGATAAACATCTATGACATTAAAATTAAATACTGTGTTTACATGTCTTGTCCTATCCATCCTTCTTATGGGGACAAATTCTCAGCCCCTATACTTCCTAATGAGAGATTATTTATTGATCAGAATCTAGGGAACTTATATACAAGTGTCCCCTTATTCACATAACCATCCCAGAGTAAAAAACGAACTCCAACCCCAGCTAGATACAATCGCCCATCCTAAGATGCAATTGCCCCTCCTAAAACAGACCTCTTCATGAATGGTCCTAATATGTCAGGGCCTTCAGTTCAGCTTCTCAATTTATCCAAAGTTAATAACATTTCAGACTGCTCCCTCTGCACAGGTTTAGATCATAACTGATTCCCATTGGTGTCCTTCTCAATACCTCAAACTGACCCCAAGGGCCCCTCCCTCCAGCCTTTGAGGAAGCACCTCTTTTCATACACTTCCTCTAGTTCAGTTCAGTTCCCGGTGACCAGATCATTAAAGTCTCTTCCTCCAACCTTTGCTCTGCCAAGGTTCCTTTCTAGTACAATGATGTCCTAACAAAAATCTAAGCCTCAATATGCCCTTCATCTTTTGTGTTCCCTCCACCTTGGTTCCTCAATTGACTCTATGCAGCCAGGCTAAATTAATATGGTTTGTTACCACCTCCCTCTCAGGGCAAGACAAACTGTCTTCCAACCACTAGTAGTTAAACTCACTCCATCCTCTTTACTCACTGCCTTCAGGGTGAAGGCAGAAGGACTTGGTTATGCGGTAACCACTATTCAAAGGCTTAAACAACAACTTCAAGAAGCCAGAGGCATTGGCCACTTCTTTCGCCTCCCTACAATGCCAGATAACATCTATTGCCCAAGTTTCATTGCAGGACCATCAAGCCCTACACCTCCTAACAGCAGACAGGGAGGAACATGCTTATTCCTGAAAGAAGAATTCTGCTGCTATATCGACAAAACTGGAATAATCAAGAAAAATATCAACACCCTTCATCATTTGAATGAAAAATAAGTCAGGTTTGATGGAAAACATCAAACTCCTTTAGGATCTGACTGATCAGATGTCAGTTACCCCAAAGAGATAAGCTCATGGGTTTTATTTTCAAAATTCCCTTGTATAGTATACTTTTCCTGATTTGCGTCCCCCTGCCATGTCTGTTCAAATTTATTCAATCCCAAGTCCAGCAAGTTTCTAATCAGACATTCAATCAGCTTCTCCTCAGGGATCTTAAGATTTTTGAGGAGGACAATCACTCACCTACAACTGTTTCCTGAGACTCTACTTCAGCATTCCTGGCTCCTGCCTCCACGCCTACATTCTGGCCCCAAAAACTGGTGATGCTGTGGCTGCAAGGATCTTTCCAGGACTTCTCCCCTGGGGAAATTTTGATCTTCCGAGCCTGGGTCCTTTACCTCCTTCTCTCTCCCCCTTTTTTCCACACACATCGCCCCAATTCAGCTCGAAGTAGCCAGAAGAGCCAACGTTGTCCATGTTCCCATCCTTATAGAATCAAAAATGGGAGAATATAAGGTAAAAAGCAGCCCTTTTGTTATTTAATCTTCACATTCCTTCTCCAAAAGCCTAAGGCAGCTCCTGCCCCAGGAAGTTCTTCTCCTGAATATTCCACCCAGGAGAACAAAGCCTGGCCTCTCAGTTACCTTCCCAGCCACATCAAAGAAGATCACCCCCACCTATCTATCACGCCAGTTTTGAACTGACTAATCCAAAGCTCGCCACGTGGTTTGTAGCAGGCTCTATTAATTCCCTGCCTCACGTCCCTTCTACCCCCCCCTTTTTCCTCCTTCCTTCGCCCGGGTGCCCATCTCCTGAATAAAGGATCTCCTGGCTGCATGAGGTGTCCATATCTGTTTGGCCGCCATCCTAACAGTTTTGATTTGCATTTCTCTAATTGCTAGAGATGCTGAACATTTCTTCATATATTTGTTTGTCACTTCTATATCTTCTTCTGAGAAGTTTCTATTCAGCTCCTTAGCCCATTTATTTATTGGCTTGTTTGGTTTTTTGGTGTTAAGTTTTTTGAGTTCTTTATTATGTATCCTGGAGATCAGTGCTCTACCTGATGTGCGTTGGGCAAAAATTTCCTCCCAGTATGTAGGCTGTCTGTTCATCTCATTGATTATGTCTTTTACTGAGAATAAGCATTTTAGTTTAAATTCATCCCAATTGTTTATACTTGCTTTTATTTCTTATGCTTTAAGAATCTTCTTAAGGAAGTTAGAGCCTAATCTGACATGATGAAGATTTGGGCCTACCTTCTCTTCAATTAGGCACAGCGTCTCTGGTCTAATTCCTAGGTCTTTGATCCACTTTGAGTTGAGTTTTGTGCATGATAAGAGATAGGGGTTTAGTTCATTTTGTTGCATATGGATATCCAATTTTCCCAGCACTATTTGTTGAAGAGGCTATTTTTTCTCCCGTGTATGTATTTCACACCTTTGTCAAGTATGAGATAACTGTATATATCTGGGTTAGTCTCTGTGTCTTCTATTTGGTACCATTGGTCTACATGACTATTTTGGTGCCAATACCATGCCATTTTTGTTAGTATATCTTTGTAGTATAGTTTAAGGTCTGGTATTGTGATACCTCCTACTTCACACTTCTTACTGAGGATTGCTTTGGCTATTCTGGGTCTCTTATTTTTCCAAATAAATTTTATGATTGCCTTTTCTATTTCTGTAAGGAATGACTTTGGGATTTTAACTGGGATTGCATTGAATCTATATAGTACTTTGGGTAATAGGGCCATTTTAATAATATTGATTCTGCCTATCTAACAACATGTGAGATCTTTCCATCTTCTAAAATATTCTTTATTTTTTTTAATTTAGTGCCCTGTAGTTTTCATTGTAGAGGTCTTTCACCATTCTTGTTAGATTGATTCTCAAGTATTTTATTTTATTTTATTTTTATTTTTTTTTAGAAAAAGCAGAATGTTTATATGGAAACATGCTAGAATCTGTCATTTCCATCAGGTACACTTTTTAAAAATTTTTATATGCTACTTTTTTTTTCATATTTTAATTTATTTGTTCTATTTAGGTTAACATGATAGCAGAGTGCAATTTGATTTATTGTACACAGACAGAGGATAACATTTCATTTTGCTGGTTGTAAGTGATATAGAATCACAACATACATGTAGTCATACACAAGTTAGGGCTATGATGACCATCATATTCCACCACCTTTACTGTCCCCATGCCCCCTCCCCCCTTACACCCCTGTGAACAGAGTTCCTCCATTGTTCTCATGTCCTTCCCCCTATTATGGATCAGCATCCACTTATCAACAAGTACATTTGACATTTGGTTTTCTGAGATTGGCTTACTTCACTTAGCATGATATTCTCTAACTCCATCCATTTACCTGCAAATGCCATAATTTTATTCTCTTATTGCTGAGTAATATTCCATTGTGTATATATATCACAGTTTCTTTATTCATTCATCTGTTGAAGGGCATCTAGGTTGGTTCCACAGTTTAGCTATTGTGAATTGAGCTGCTATAAACATTGAAGTGGCTGCATCACTGCAGTATGCTGTTTTTAAGTCTTCTGGGTATAGACCCAGGAGTGGGATAGCTGGGTCAAATGGTGGTTCCATTCCAAGTTTTCTAAGGAATCTCCATACTGCTTTCCAGATTGGTTGTACCAATTTGCAGTCCCACCAGCAATGTATGATCATGCCTTTTTCCCCGCAACCACGCCAACAGTTATTGTTGTTTGTATTCTTGATAATTGCCATTCTGACTGTTGTGAGATGAAATCTAAGGGTAGTTTTTATTTGTGCTTCTCTGATTGCTAGAGATATCCTTGAAACACTAGCCAGAGCAATTAGATAGATGAAAGAAATTAAAGGGCTACAAATACGAAAAGAAGAACTCAAACTATCATTATTTGCAGATGACATGATTCTATACTTAGAGGATTCAAAAAATTCTATCAGAAAACTTCTAGAATTAATAAATGATTTCTGCAAAGTAGCAGGATATAAAATCACACCCATAAATCAATTGCATTTCTATACATCAGTGATAAACCCTCTGAAAGAGAAATTAGGAAAACTATCCCATTCACAATAGCCTCAAAAAAATAAAATACTTGGGAATCAATTTAACAAAAAAGGTGAAAGGCCTCTACAATGCAAACTACAAAACACCGAAGAAAGAAATTGAAGAAGACCTTAGAAGGTGAAAAAAATCTCCCATGTTCCTGGATAGGAACAATATTCCTGAATAGGAATATTGATAGAATCAATATTTTCAAAATGGCCATACTATCCAAAGCGCTACATAGATTCAATACAATTCCAATTAAAATCCCAATGTCATTCCTTATAGAAATAGAAAAGGCAATCATGAAATTCATTTGGAAGAATAAGAGACCCAGAATAGCCAAAGCAATCCTTAGCAAGAAGAGTGAAGCAGGAAGTATCACAATACCAGACCTTAAATTATACTACAAAGCTATAGTAACAAAAATGGCATGGTACTGGCACCAAAATAGACGTATAGACCTGTGGGGGCTTGCCTTGAGATGGCACTGAGGAGCCAGCTTGGGACTGACCACATTGCCCTGAGAAAGCCACGTCCCCTCACTCTTATTGGCTGACCTCTGCTCTCGTGCCACCCTAGCTAAGTGACTCTATACTGTTTCAGGTAGACAGCCCCCTTCCTCATTCTTAGCTTAGAAACAGGACACCACTGGACCCTCTCTCCTATATAAACCTGTGACTTCCCCTCAATAAACAGTCCTTGCTTAGACAAGACTCCCCCGTGTGTGGTGATTTCGTGCACAGCAGCTTTGCCTTTCTCAGTTCGTCCTTATTGGGGGTCTCCGAGGATCTCCTCCCCGCTGGCCGAGGAGGGAGACTGATACCTGGCTGGAGGGAACTCCGTTATAGACCAGTGGGCTAGAGAGAACCAGGGGTGTGGTGTAAGATGAGATATTAGGGAGGTAGGAAGTGAAGATATAGTTATTAGATCCTAGAAAGTTTGAAAGAGGAATTCAAAAGAAGTTGGCTATTAGTAGAAAGAGAGAAAGAGATTTGGGGAAATCCGGTAAGTAGGATGAAAATAGGGTACAACTAATGAGAAGACATAAACATTAAGAAAAATAAAACATGAAAAGGTAAATGTTACAAGATTATATAATACAACTGTAGTTTACTAATCAGATATCCTGATCCACAGTAGCCTAATGCATAAAAAAATACTTGGTTTCACAAATATTGGGGATGTAAGAATATGAAAGGAGAGAGGGAGATAAAAGAAGAAAAAGAAAGGAAAAAAAGAAAAAAAAAAGGAATAGAAGAAAAAATTAAAAAAAAATGTTTCAATGTAAATAAACAGGATTGCTTCCCTGCTCTTCCTGTAGGTGGAGTTGTCTGTTGCTTACTGGTATCTGCCTGCTCAGGTCAAAGATGGTGAAGCTGGAGTCTCACAAAGAAGCCCTCTGCTTCAGAGATAGGGTGAAGGGCCAGGCCAGGCGGTGGTGTTGGGTGATGTGTTTGGAGATGCAGCTCTGTGATGTGTTGTGCAGAAGCAAAAGTTTGTCTCCAGATCCTGTCCCATGTCCCCAGGTGTAGGCAAACAAGAAGGTTCTGCCCTGGTAGATGGAGATCCACACAAGAGTAGCAGCCTGGGGTCCTGCACGGGAGCAGGGGATCCCACATGGGAGCTAGAGCTAGGGGTCCTGCTTGGGTGGGCAACTCAAGGTCCTGCAGGGTATTTGGGTGCTAGAGCTGGGGATCCTGTGCAGGAGTAGGTTTTGCACTGGCATTGGGTTAGAGTCCTGCACAGGAGTGTGCGGCTGGGGTCCTGTGCAAACGCTGAGGCCTGGCAAACCTGTGGGCAAGTGAGTGGTGTTCCTGTTTGGAGGCATCTATTGGGTGTCCTTTAAAAACTCACCGAGAAACAAGGTTTCCACTATTTTGAACCCCAGTCCTAGAGAGATTAGGAACACCATGTCTGTCTAGGCCACCATCTTGGAACCAATCATAAGTACCCTTTCTTTCCAGCCTCCAGCCTCTTCATTTACTTTTGGTAGGGCTGACACAAGTGTACATCCTAAGTTACATTAAAAAACAAACAAACAACAACAACAAAACATTGTGTTTTCTCCTAAATGTCCATGTAGGAAGGTGCTCAAGGTATACTCTTCTGCCAGGTGTTTAAGGTCAGGATGGTCAAAGCTGACCTTATTTCTATCTATTCTTAAGAGTCAGCTGAGATTCCTCAGAGATCACTCTTGGGGACATGTGTGAAGCCTCCTGGCTCCTTTAAGTTTCTTCTACCCGTGAAGCAATGTGCCAGGATGGGTCAGGTCAAGGTCTTGATGATCACAAATGTGGCTGCTCTTGAAAGCTTCAGGCATTTCATTCTCCAGTGACCCTCCTCTTGCAGAATATGCATCACCAGTTGGCTCTCTGTTCTCTAGGGTCCCCTCAGTCTTCTTGATTGGTAGGTTGGGTGACTCACTGGAGTTTCAGAGCCCTTAAAGGGGTCCTCTCATTCTCTAGGTGCTGGCTGAGCTTAGAGGGCAAGGGTCAAATATTGCTGCTTTTTCCTTGTCCCTTTGACTTCCTTAGCTTTGGTCTCTAAGTTTTTTTGGTTTTAAACACCCAGCATGCCAGTTTCACCTGTCTTAAAGAGCAGGCAACAGGTTAAAACTTTAATATCTATAATTTTACCCCCTTTCATTTAGTTGGGGTTAGTATTAGTACTGGAAGTCAACATTATATGCTATATGTCCCATAGATGATGGCTTATTATTTCCTATTAATTTGAGTTTTGTTTTTTTCTTTTTTTCTTTTAGAAATAGTACCTCTGTGAAACACTAACAGGCAATAGTTATCAAGTTTACAAGGAAAATACAAAATAAAGTTAACAGAGCAAAAACATATTCACTTTGTGTACATCTGAAATACGAATAAAAGAAAAATTAGCTTTTAACTCTTTTTTGTGGGAAAGTGGTAAAATGTTTTCATGTTTTACAATATCCACCCTTAAACAGATCAGGTACCCATTATCTTTAAAAAACATACATATTTCTACCCCAGTGTATAAAGTAACATAAATTTTTACATATATCTTTGATAACGGGCCCTGTTACAGAACATTAAATGACATAAGTAAATCTCCAATTATATTTGCTATTTCTTTAAATTTAAAATTATCATTTCAGACAACTTTAGTTTGGAGAACATTAGCTTGGTAAAGTGCTTTTCCAAGCTTTATATTTTAAAAAATTATATACTAAGAGAACATGAGTATACTTAATATACAAAGAGCAAATAGCACCACCATTACACAGATGTCCTTATATTAATTAAGTTTAATTTTTCACAGTAAAATTCAGAATTTATAGATCATTATAAGTTTGCAGAGTTTATTAGTACTAGCAAAAATCAAAGGATATCCTTAAATCTCTTATACACTTAGGGAACAGTGTTAATGATCAGAACTAGACTTAGTTAAAGCAGACAGATATAAGCCAGTTTCTCAAATGGCATTGTGGCCCTTTTATATCAGATGCAATATATAAAAGATAGCACTTATGGGTTAATCATACATGAACTTTCATTTTATAAACTTTTACAGAACATTTAGATAAGGCTCACACAACATAGTTTCAGATGTATATATATCTTTAGTTGCATACATTCAAATTATTCATGAAAATCAAGCCTGGTCAAAATTGTAAGTTATCTGTTTCTCTAACAAACAAAAAAAAATTTTAAAGTAACGGACATCACATTTTAATATTTCATTGTTCTCAAGCCTTGCACAAATCATTACTCATCAATGTAAGGTTTTATTTATTTATATTTAAGAGGAAGGATAGGCAGAGTAGATTTTCTAGAAAAGCTGACTCAATTCACATTTTAAACAACTGTTCAGAAGAGAATGAATCTCCATAATCCCCATTAATGTTCTTCTCTCAAGGGATTATCCCCTCTTCCTAAGGGGCAAATTATTTTCTCCTAAAATAAAATCTTGGTTAAGACAACACTGGTCACCTTTCTCAGGGTCCCTTTGGCCTAAAAAGCCTTATTCACTTTTAGACCTCCAGCCTGTAAGGCACTTGCAAATGAAGTTGTTACTTTTTGGGCAAGCATGTTATCTGTACATGTAATTTATATAACAAATTTTATCCTAGGAGAGGGATCAGACAGTCTGGCATATTAGAAAACCTGAGCCTTAGATCTTTCCCGCTTCCAGTTTGTGCTCAAGGGGTTAGAACACAGGTTATTGTCCTTTGACCAATCTCCCTTATCATCATTATAATGGCATCAACTTTAAGTGACTTCCCCACTGTCAACCATACCCAGAGATTCTCTTTTTATATATGTATGTATCTAGGGCGATCTGTCCAATGAAGGTCATTTTGACCATACAAAGATTGTTAGAGACCTCTCTCCAACAATCAGCTGAACCAAGACATAAGTGCTTGAACTCATGGAGATTTGGGGAAGCCCTTGTATTTCAGCTTTTTGGGCAACAGGTAGAAGTGTCCTCTAGCCAAATAGGGCATCCTGTCAGATCTTAAAAAGGGGAGGCTATTTTGTCCCCAGGACAAAACAGATAACTTAAAATTTATAACTTTATTTAATAGAACCTATTGCCCCATTTCTTGTGACTGGCAGCTTTTATTTTTATCTCCCATTAAGACAAGCTAGTTAATCCTCAGACAATGAGTGTTAATGGGCCTCTGATAAGGTTTTTATTCAAATGTAAAGGTAACCCTCTGAGGGTAAGAATTCCAGCCCATTTCTTTGCTCCCAGAGCCAAGGGAAAATGGAAATAGGGGTGGACCCAAGGTTACAAGAAATTTAGACTTAAGGACTGAAAACATACAGCCAAATAGAAAGTCATCTGCCAAGCCAATAAATAGCTTTTGTCCCTTCCCAACATCTGTAGAGAATAGATCCCATTAGTCTCAATGCTTTTAATGTCTGTTCAGCATGGACTCTGATCAGTGCCTTTATCCAGAAGCCTTAAGTCACCAGGCTAGTATACTCAAGTGGAAAAGCTTTCCACCAATTTCCCCCTCACATGACGGTGAGTTTCATTTTTTTTTTCTCTCATTCAAAACTAATTTTATTGTTTTTATTTTTGTACTCTGCCATCATCCATGGATTTCATTCTTTGAACCCATGGTACAAGAACCCAAAAAGAAGATCAGTGAGACCTACAGCCCACATATATTTAATTTGTCTGCAGAAGCGGCAAACTGAGCCCTGTTTTCAAGTTCCAATTTTGTTCTCATAGGCAAAGAGTGGCTGAAAAGCAGAGTAGAAGCCAGGCCTTTTTTTGCCCATTAGATCAGGCAGCTTTCCTGAGGTTTTTTTATTTTTTATTTTTTCTTTATCCCAGGACTGGTGTCCCTGACCCACAGAAGAATAATTTGCAGTTGCTTGGGGCCAGCCTGAAAAGCTATGCTCAGACTGTCAGCATTGAGTTGAAGGAAGGGGAAAAAAAAGTTTTCCCCTTAATTGTCCTTTAGTGTCCTGCCATGCTCACACTTTAGAGGCAGCACTTTTTTGCATCCAACTTAATTTTTGACTGTTAAGACTCTTCATTATGTAATTACATACATGCCTGTACATACAGAATCTTCCATTTATTTTATCTTTGACAGACCAACTCCCAATTGTAAGATTGTACAATAGTTCAAAAAACCATTCAAAGACCAGATTATTTTTCCTAGACACGTTTACATATATGGGTGGCCCATTCAGGCAAGTTCTTTCCCAAAAAATAATCTATATGATCAACACATTATTGCCTATGTTTTAAAAGGGCCAGGGACAGTATAAACAAAAAACATAAAGACAGACTGTTAGGTCAGTTTAAGGTGGCTAAGGGGAATAAAAACACCAGGTAGCCCACCTGTGCAAAAGAACAACCAATCAGACGCCAACAGACAAGCAGTGATGGCGCCTCATAGCCACCTATCAATCAGCCCATCTCCCGACCAACCCCAGGAAGACAAGGGACTCCCAAAGACCTCCCTTTCCTGTCCCAAGCCCTCTCCTTTCTTCCCCAAGCCCAAAAAATTTCAAACCAGCTGAGCCTGCGCCTGATTCTCCCAGACGCGCTCTGTTGGACCGAGGAGTCCCATGCGGGAGGAGTCTCACGCGGGAGCGTAGCTCAATAAACCTTGCTCGATGGTTTTAATTTGCCTGCTTTTGGTCACTGATACCTGACCTTACACAGACAAGCAGAGAGGATCGCAAAACCATGGCTGACAGATGGGAACACACTCACAAGTATTCTCAACATAGACTCTCAGTTGAAATACACAAGAAAATTTGATAAAGTAGAAATCAAAATAAGGTAGCTCACATTTAGAAAGTACGTTATACACTCAACAATTATGATTAGGGGCTTTTATTTCAGCAGTACTAAACAACTATTCTTTATTTATTTATTTATTTATTTATTTATCTATGTTTTGGTACTGGGGATTGAATTCAGGAGTACTCGACCACTGTGCCACATCTCAACCCTGTTTTGTGTTTTATTTAGACAAGGTCTCACTGAGTTGCTTAGCTCCTCACCATTGCTGAGGCTGGCTTTGAACCTGTAATTCTCCTGTCTCAGCCTCCCTAAGGTGCTGGGATTACAGGCATGCACCACCATGCCGGGGCCTTTTAACATTTTTAAAATAACCATTTTATAAGACTTTGGAGGTATACTATGCATTTGCATACATTATCAAGAATGGAGCAGGGTTTGGTCATTTAGGTTTTCATGCCATGTCAAATACCTTGTGGTTTGTAACAAAGCTACTACCATCATGGCTGATGGAGCACCTGCAACTAAAAATTCTCACTCCTGAGAGTGCCTGTCTCTGAAGCTGCTAAAGATCACATTCTATATAAGCTTCTGCCATTGTAAAGGCCAGTGGAAAGCTATAAACTGAAAGGTCATACCTCATTTGGCTCAGAGAATGAAAATAGTTCAGTTGTTGTTAATTAAGTTATCTCCTATCTTGTCAAATCTACATGCACTTTGAAATTTATCTGAGAGTTACATTTCACCAAATGAAGAGGCCTGCTCTGTTGCGAGCACATCTTTAGCATAGTCTCTGGCCTAAGTCTGAGTTGTGCTTACCTAGATTCAGACTCTAGGCTTGTCTGAGAACTTAGTGGCATGGATCCCTTATAGTTCTTTAATGCAGGAGTCTAATAATTTTCCTGTAAGTTAGAAGATGATTCCAGAATGATTTTGTCATCCTCATTGCATTCTAACTTTCTTAACAGATGTTTTTCTGATTAGCTCAGACAGATTTGTATGAGCAATGTTAAAGAAATGAGGAAAAAGAAATCTTTCACTAAAATCTCCACAAACCACTGGGAGCTGCAGACTCAGGAGATTTGAAAATGGTAGATCTGACAAGTAACAGAAATGTTGTCAGTAACACTTTGAGGTTGCATACATAGTAGCCATGACTCCTCACCATGCACATCAGTAATTCAAAGAGAACAGGTATGGAAGAAAATAATGGCAAGGAAATAACTTTTTAAAATTTCCTAAGAAAAACAGTCATCGTTGTTTTGTTTGGGACAAAGGGCACAGAGATTTGCATGTGGAGAATATAATTATCTTTTTAAAGGACCCAGTCATATGTAAATATTTATATTCCACCTAAAGTAGACAGACTTGTTTTAGTCAGTTTTGTCACTACTACGATTAAAGTAACAGAGCCAGAAAATTGTAGAAGAGGAAATGTTTATTTGAGAGGTTTATTTTTTCAGAGGTCTCAGTGCATGGGTTGCTGGCTCCATTCATCCAGGTTCGAGGTGAGGCAGGACATCATGGCAGAAGAGTGTGGTAGAGGGAAGCAATTCACTAGATGATCAGTAAGCAGAGAGAGATCCCACTTCCCAGATATAAGTATATACCTCAAAGCCACGCCTCCAGTGCCCTACCTTCTCCAGTCACACCCCACTTGCCTTCAGTTACCACCCAATTAATCCCATCAGGTGATTAATTCACTGATGGGGTTAAGGCTTTCATAACCCAATCATTTCTCCTCTAAACCTTCTTGCATAGTCTCATACTTGAGCTTTTGGGGGACACCTTACATTCAAACCAAAATAAGACTTTTGAATCGCAATAGTGGTAAAATCAGCTTGGAATTGACTTGTGTCAGTTTCTTCATATTGAAGACAAGGAAACCAAAGTTTGATTAAGAGATTAATTAACAGATTGATTAAGTAAATTTGTAAAGACCTCTAGTCACCTAGAATTTCAAATAACATCTAAGTCCCTTCTCCTAACCTAAGCTTCTTTCACTCTCACCATTGCCTTTAGTGGAATATTCAACTCAACAATTATTTGTTAATTACTTCCTACAAGAAAGAGTGAAGACTCCTACTTAACTCATTCAGTTTCAAGTATACAATGAAAATTGACACAGGTACATTAAAATAGGTTGGTAATAATGTAGAGTTTTTATATAGTTATATTAATTAATGTTAATTGATATTATTGTTTTATAATTGTTACTATTATAATATACATTATAATTATATTTTATATGACATATTATATTTAAGTTTTTATAGATGTTTCACTTCTGGGAAAATGGGACAAAATTGGTTGGGCTATTTTCCAACTAAATTGTGAAATTTTATAAGAAATATAAATTTAAGAGCTTGAAAGTGTTCTGGTGTGCAGAATGGCTTTCTATAGTACTCTGCTTTCCTAAAATTATGAAATCAACTTCTTATAGCATCAAGTCTTTTCCAATAAGTAATTAAAACATGGTGAAAATCTGGAGATGAAGTTCTTGATGGGAGAAGGAAGTAACAAGAATGTGTTCGTACTTCCATAAAAGTTGCCATCAGACACTGCAGGAGAAATGTCATATAAAATACATCACAGGACATCAGCTAACATTGCATAGGGATGGGAATTTGCTCTTCTTCTACAAAGTGCTTTGTCGTTTTTTCCATGCAATTAAGAAATATCCTTAATGTAGTCACATAAATGGCTCATTCAGCCTTGGGAAACCAATACCATTGAAATATTTATAGTAACACCAGTCTCCACATTGTACTGGCAGGTGGATATGCAGTCCAGAGAAACAAAACATGCCATGATGGCATGGCATGTTTTTACATGGCATGTAAAAACTTCACTTAATCATTTACATTTTTAAAAAGTTGCATGGCATCTGGATACTTTTTAAAAGTAGGGTATGTTTCAAATTTTTCAGCTATTGAAGTTTCTATAATATTTTAATGCAACGATTTTAGCATGTTTATTAGACTAGGTTATATATCCCCATTAATTTTTAAATTATTTCTTTCCAAATTTCTTTTTAAGTGCTCTCATTCAAGCTTTTCATTTCTTCACCTAAATATTCAGCCAATCCTTTGTTTTTAGTTCATAACCTCTTAGCAATGTCGTTATGGCTTTCAAGAACTTGGGCTCTCAGCCGGGCACGGTGGCTCAAGCCTGTAATCCCAGCACTTAGGGAGGCTGAGACAGGAGAATCGCGAGTTCAAAGCCAGCCTCAGCAACGGCGAGGCGCTAAGCAACTCAGTGAGACCCTGTCTCTACATAAAACACAAAATAGAGCTGGGGATGTGGCTCAGTGGTCGAATGCCCCTGAGTTCAATCCCCAGTACCAAAAAAAACAAAACAAAAGAACTTGGGCTCTCACTTTCTTTGGCTAATCTTACCATCATGCCCAATTCCTCTTTACTCAATTTCCTTGCATATAAATGCTAGGAAGACATGTCACTTTTTTTTAATAAGTGCAAGTGTATTATGAAGACAACTGGATTTTATTCATATTTTGATCACCTCTAACCTCCATTACCCACACTCACCCTTCACTCATTCCTATCCTCTTCACTGATCCTTTCCCTTCTACATTCATCTTTTTTAAAAAAAAATTTCTTAGGTTCCATATATGAAAGAAAACACATGAAACTTGTCCTAAGGCTGCATATTTGACTTAACATGATGATCTCTGTTTTCATTCATTCTCCTGCAAATTACATAATTTCCTTCTTCTTCATGACTGAATAATATTCAGTTTCATTATCAGTGTATGTCTTTACAGGCACCTAGGTTGATTATATAATTTGGATTTTGAGAATTATGCCATGATGAACATAGATAAGCAGTTATCTCTATAGAATGCTGACATTAATTATTTCACATATTCTTTGGGAAGTGATAAAATGGCATCTGGTGTGTGTTTTAGTTTTAGATTTTTGAAGAATCTTCCTACTGATTTCCATACTGATCTACTAAATTACATTCCCATAAATAGTGTTTGTGTTCTTTTTCTACCCCCTCTATGTCAACATTTATTATTTGTATTTTTTATTATTTTCATTCTCAATGTGGTGAGATGGAATCTTGGTGTATTTATTATTTGTATTTCTTTGATAGTTAAAGATGTTGAACACCTTTCCATATAATAACTGGCCATTTTTTTTTTTTGGTATCAGGGATTGAACTTAGGGGTACTTGACCACTAAGCCACATCCCCAGCCCTATTTTGTGTTTTATGTAGAGACAGGATCTCACTGAGTTGCATAGCACCTTGCCATTGCTGAGGCTGGCTTTGAACTTGCGATTCTCCTGTCTCAGTCTCCCAAAGTGCTGGGATTACAGGCGTGCACCACCATGCCCGGCTAATGACTGGCCATTTGTACTTCTTTTGAGAAGTGTCTATTAAGCTAATTTCTTATTTATTTATTAGTTATTTGGTTTTCTGGTGTTAAATTCTTTAGCGTTCCTTATATATTCTGGATATAAATCCTGTGATAGAAGAGTAGCTGACAAAGATTTTCTTCCTATCTGAAGCCTATCTCTTGACTGTTTCCTTTTCCTTTTTTTTTTAATTTGATGTTGTACCAGTTCTCAATTCTTACCATTATTTCCTGAGCTGTAGGAATCCTACTCAGAAACTTAGGGCCTGTACCTATATCTTGAAATTTTTATCCTGTGTTTTCTTCTAGCAGTTTCAAAGTTTTAGGTCTTACCTGTAGATCTTTGAACCATTTTGGTTGATATCCTCAATGGGTGATAGAGAGATACTTTCAGTTTTCTAGTTTCTCTGCTTTTCCCAGGACTATTTGTTAAAGAGCTGCTCTTCAGTGTATGTTTTTGACACATTTGTCAAGACTCAGATGGACATAGCTGTGTGTATTTATCTCTGTATCCTTGTTTCTATAATATTGGTCTCTGTGTCTATTTTTGTTACTATGACTTGTAGCATAATTATAAATAATGTATTGTGAAATTTCCAGCTTTGCTCTTCTTGCTCAGAACTGCTTAGTTCTTTAAAGTTCTGGCAATATTCAACCATGAATTCATGTTTCTGGGACTACTTGTTGGAAGATTTATCTATTTATCTATTTATTTATCTATTTATTATTGTACTTGAGCTAGAACTCAGAGGTGCTTTACCACAAATTTTATATTGAGACAGGATATTACTAAGTTGTTTATAGCCTCACTAAGTTGCTGAAGCTGGCCTGGAACTTGCAATCTTCCTGCAAAGGCCTGAGTCTCTGGAATTATAGGTGTGCACCACCGCACCTGGCTATTTGGAGACATTTTCTTATTGCTTCAGTCTGGTTGCTCATTATTGGTCTTTTTGCGTTTTTTGTTTTTGTTCAATTTTGTTAGGTTGCATGTGTCCAGAAATTTATCCATTCTTTCTAGAGTCTACAACTTACTGGAATAAAAATTTTCAAAAGAGTGTCAAACAGTTCTATGGATTTCAGAGGTCTCTGTGTCAGTATCCCCTTTTCACTTCCAATTTTACTAATTTGTTTCTTCTGTCTCTTTAGTTTGGTTAGTTTGGCTAAAGATTTATCAATCTTGTTCATTGCTTCCAAGAACAAACTCTCATTCATTGATCCTTTTTATTGTTCTTTTAGTCTACAGTTCATTAGTTTCAGCTCTGATCTTCATTATTTTCTTTCCTTCTACTAATTTTTGGTTTGATTTGTCCTTTTTTTTCTTTCTTTACTAACTTGAAATGAATCATTAAGTTATTTATTTGTTAACTTGAGATGAATCATTAAGGTATTTATTTAAGTCAATTTGAGTTTTTAATGTAGGCATTCAGCTATTGACTCCTTAGATCTGTCTTCGTTATGTCTCACAGATTTTGGTATGCTAAGTTGTGTTTCCATTTTCATTGGATTCTAGGCACTTTTTAATTTCTCCCTTGAATTTTTTCAATGACTCACTAGTAGCTCAAAAGTGTACTGTTCAGTCTTTATGTGTTGTTATATTTTCTGCAATTTCTCTTGCTGTTGACTTCTAATTTCATTCTATTATGATCTGATAAGATGCAGGAAATTATTTCAGTTTTTTTAAAAAAATTGTTAAGACTTGCTTTATTGACTAAAACATATACTTGGAAAAAATCTCCATGCATTCCTGGAAAGAATATGCATTTTCCTATACCTTGATGGAATATTCTATGGATGTCTACCAAGTCCATTTTATTTATAGTGTAGTCTAAGTCTTTTGCTTCTTTGTTGATTTTTGTGTGTGTGGATGACTATTAGAGTGAGTTATCAAAGACACACACTATTGTTTTGGGGGACCAAGAAAAATTCAATCAATCACTTTTAAAATGCATTAGTTTAGTTAAAATATGAAAAAATAAATAATATCAGGAAACAAGACACAACTTACATATGAGAAGACTAAAATTTATCTTTACTAATGTAATAAAATTATGTCACTCTTAATTTTATAATCCACTCATTATAATGGTGGGGTTTGTGGGATCCAAATACTTCTCAGTTTGTTCCTTCTGAGCTCTAATCCAAACAGGCATAATTGTTAAGGAAGATTGAGTGTGATTTCCACCTTTTCTTACCTGTCAGCAAATTTTGAAGGAATAGTTTAGGCTGTAGGTCTAAATTCACTCTTGACACCTCAGATTTTTGTGCCTAGATTGGGGGCAAAGTTAACAGAAACCACCAGACAACTCCCTTGCCTGTGGAGCCTGAGGACTTATCTGGATTGCCCCACATCCCAGGTCCTGAGACCCTTAGTCCTTGTCCACAGGGGCATGGCAAGGGTTCACATTGGAGTGGTGAATCCTCCAAACACCTTTAAACATGGTACAGGTGGCTGGATCTGTGGGCTCTGTACTGAAGTGGGTAGTTGCAGGCATCAAGGTTTCTACTGGACTCAAGAGTAGCCCACCACGACAAACCTCCTTGCAATCTGTGTATAAAAACACACGCTTATAATCCCAGCAGTTTTGGAGGCTGAGGCAGGAAGATTGTGAGTTCAAACCCAGCCTTAGCAAAAGCAAGGCACTAAGAAACTCAGTGAGACCCTGTCTCTAAATAAAATACACACAAAAAAAGGGCTGGGGATATGGCTCCGTGGTTAAGTGCTCCTAGGTTCAATCCTTGGTACAAAAAAAAAAAAAGATTATTCTGCTCTTCTGCCACAGCATAATATGAACCATATATATATATTACCCTTGCATGTTATAAAACAGAAAAAATCTATAAATGATAGTTTTCAGACAATGAACAATAGGTGATGTTTTAATGTGATAGCTGAGAGAAAGAAAAAAATATCAAATTGAACTTAATAATTCTCTCCACTTGTTACCTAGAACCAACTTTCTAGGTAAAATAGAGTGAAAACCTAAACAGAGTACTTCAAACTTGTCAAGCAGAAGGGACAAAGATTGAAAGACAGGGAGGTCAAGGAAACTTAGAATTTACAGGGTAGACTTTCAGAGAGACAGAGAAATCTGCAAAAGAGAAGTTAAAGTGTTTTTGTTGAGTATATAGATCTCTGTATGCATGACAGTTTTGAAAGTAAATAATCTTAGTCTAGGGAAAAAAGAAAAACTATTGGAAAGCAATTGGCAGAAAAATATCCAGACTTCACATAAGTTGGGAATAGTTTTTATTGCAATTAGTCAGAGTGGAAAGACCATGAAATCCACAGGATATCATCAGTAGTATACTTGAAGTGGTTATACTTTAATAATTATAAGCTTTTCTGGAACATCCTAATTTATTTTCTAAAAATATCTCATAAATATAAAATTGATTCCAAGTATTTTAACAGTGTCAATATTTAAGATCAATAGTATTTAAAGGAATATGACAAAGTCAGCATCTATCAATATAAAATTCATCACCTGGATATTTTCAAAAGCAGCCAGACATATAAAGAATCTGCAACCCCATGCATCTTGGAGAATGACTACAATAAAATCAATGTAAAAAAGTGAAAAACATATGATAATTATCAAGAGATGAAAAAGAAAAAGGTTTAACAAAATTCAATAACATTTAGATTAAACCACACAGAAAATTTAGAAGAGAAGTTATCATTAATATATTAAAAGTATCTTTAAAATATATAGGAACATCAAATTTGATGGCAAAAGAATGAATGCATTCCTCTGAAGATTAGAAATAAGGCATATAAGTCCATTTAACTATTTCTATTCAATGTTGTACTTGGAGGTTCTAAACATTAAAGTGAAACAGTAAAAGAAACCAAAAAAAAAACAACCCACAAATTTTAAAGAAGGAAGTAAATTATATGATCTACAGATGACTTTAAAATGATTGTTAAAAACTTATCTATAAAAATATCTCTAGTATGAGCAAATAAATATAACATGATCACAAGATACATGATTAATACACAAAATCAAAGTTGTTCTTATACAACAGTAATTCACAATTGGTATTAAAAAACCCCAACAATTTAATATAGTATCAAAACTGTGGAATACCTAGAAAAAAATTTTTAATAAGGAAGATCTATGTACTAAAAACAAGAATATATTGCTAAGTGAGATCAGCAGTATTGGTACAATAAATTCCTTCAAAAATCTAGAACTTCAGAAAACCAATAAAGTTGAAAAATTGTAAAAATTGGACTTTTTAGAATTTTGAAATAGAAGTAAAGGCTTTCAACAATTCAAAGGATATTCATTCAAGATAAACATTTGAATTTCAGTCAGAATAGCTGAATTTGGTAAGAGAAGCATTTTATTCAGTTTCATTTCTTCTTTCTGTCTCCCACTCCATTTGCATGGATGAACAATGGCCCTGAAAATACACTGCAAACGTGAATGTCCACTGTAGTGGACATCACAATTTTAGAACTTAAACACCACTCTTAGAGTATCACATTATTTGATATATCTGGTACTTTCCTGGGAATCTTCATTCACAGAGTTTGTCTTCATTTGATCTGAATTAGACTTTGCTTGATGCATACAATCCTTTCCACAAGAATATTTGTCAAAAACAATCAGTGACAATTGTTTACAAATTGTCTAACAATGAATGAATGAATTCATTCACAAATTCAAAAAATGAATGCCGCTGGGAAAAACAAAGAACGCCAAAAATTTTTAAGTGAAGATCAGGGAGTAAAATATTCACAAAGAGCTTTGAAATGTTTTTAAAATATTCCTAACAAATTAGAAGTTTACATACATGTTTAGAGTTATGCTCTGACTAGAGTTGTGGGCTTTCATAGCAAAGACTCCAGAGAGCTCTAAACATTCACTTCTGATTAAAGTTTTCCATAAGTAGAAAGTGAAGAATAACACAGAATTTATTAACTCCCCAGGTATATTTTGATGAATTGACCTGACATACATAGTCTGTTGACAAATTCTGAAAAATTCATTGATTCTAGGCATTCAGGAAATTTTTGCTCAATCAGTGGATGTCCACTCGTATAATCAAGCAGAAACTTCAGTGACCACACACAATAAATAACACAGACTTAAGTTAGTTCAGGAAAACCACTAAGCATACCAAAAGCAACAAAACAATAAATGGCTACAATTACGAGGGAAGCAAATTTCCATATTTGAAACATTGTTATTCTAAATATGAAAATTTTTAATAAACAAAGATTTAAAATATTTGAAGAACATTTAATCTATATGCAGGAAAAGAAATAACCAGTAAAATTATTCCTATGAAAACCCAGACACTGGAATTTTTAGATAAATACTTCAAGTTAGTTATAATAAATACATCCCAAGAACAAAAGCAAACCATGGATAAAAACTGGGCAAGCACATTAGTCACATTGGGCTTCCTAGCAAAACATTATACACTGGACGACTTAAATCATAAAAAATGTTTTCTAGAGTTCTGAAGAATGGAAATCTGATATCAGGAACTAACTAGTTTGGTTGGGTTCTCAGTGGGTAGTGTGATTAGGCTGTCTCCTCCTGGCTTGTAGATAGCCATTTTATCACAGTGTCTTAACATGGTAGAGGAAGAACTCTGATGTCACTTCCTCTTCAGAGGACACTGGTACTGCTACATGAAAGATCCATCCTTATGACTTCATTTAATTTTAATCAATACCTTAAAGAGCCTATCTATGTTACACTCACTAGGGTAGTTAAAATTCCAACATGAATTCTGAGATAACAAATTTAGCCCATAGATTTATGCTAAGACCTAATTTATCTCTTATTAGTTGATATTAGAGACAAATAGAAACATTTTCTAATTGTAAAATAATCTATCCAGAATACATAAAATTATAAAGATATATGTTCTTAACAACAGAGCTCCAAAACACATGAAGGAAAGAATGACAGAATGGAAACAATATTGAATTAAAAAATAATAGTTGGAGATCTAAATACCTATTTTCAAAAATGTACAGAAAAATTTAGACAGAATATTAGCAAGTAAATAGAATGAGCACACTAAAAGGCAGCTAGAAATGAACATCTATACAACACTTTTCCCAACAGAAAAATATACATTTTCTTAAAAGCATATGAGGTGTTTTCCAGGACAGACCTTATATTGGGACATGAACTCCTCAAACTAAATTTCAAAGAATTGAAGTCCTACACAGTGTGTTCTCTGACATCTATCAAATGAAATTATAAATGAGTGGCAAAAGGAAATTTAAGGAATTCTCTATGAGGATCTTTGCTGTGTAGAAATTAAATAGGAAACTTGTATACAAAATATAATTGTAATTTTATGTCAGTAATAATTCAAAATTGAAATTAAGAAAATAATTCCATATAAAATTACATCAAAAATAATAAAACACTTAATAAATTTAATTTAAAAAGTGCTAGACCTAGACACTGAATTCTATAAAATATTATTGAAAGGTTAAAGACTAAGTACATAGAAAAACACCTTATATTTATTTATTGGAAGACTTAATACTGTTGAGGTGGCAATGCTCTCTTGGCATGGTGGTATTTTTCTCTAATCCCAGTAGCTCCTGAGACTGAGGCAGGAGGATCCTGAGTTCAAAGCCAGCATCAGCAACAGTGAGGTGCTAAGCAACTCGGTGAGACCATCTCTAAATAAAATACAGAATAGGGCTAGGGATGTGGCTCAGTGGTAGAGTACCCCTGAGTTCAATCCCCAGTAAAAAAAAAAAAAAAAAAAAGTGGCAGTATTCCTCAAACTAATCTACAGATACAATGTAACCCTTCTAATTAAAATTCTAGAAGTCTTTTTCTCCCCATAGAAACAGACAAGTTAAACTGAAGGTTTATGTAGAAATGCAAGATACTGAGAATAGTCAAAATAGTTTTGAAAAGAAAAAAGTTGGAGGACTTGAACTTATTAAATTCACCTTTCAAGAGCTGATTTTCAATAATTGTCCTCCAAGGCCATTCACTGGGGGAAAAAATGACTTTTTGACAGATGGTTCTGGGACAATGCATACACATTCAAAACAATGAATTTGTAATCCTACCTTACACTGTCTACAGAAAATTAATTTAAAATTTGTCAAAGGCCTAAATTTATGGGCTTGAACTATACTTCACTAGGAGAAAATAAGATAAATTTCAGGACTTTAGGTAATGGTTTTTGAAATGTGACAGCAAGACCACAAGTAACATAATAAATAGGTAAATTGGATTTTATAAAAATTTAAATCTTTTTTTTGTTTCAAAGAAAACCCATAAAATAGAGAATATGTATGCAAATCACACTATCCGATAAGGGACTAGAATTCAGACTGTAAAGAAATCCTAAAACCAAAAATAAATCTTTGCAACTAAAAAAAAAGTAGATGTATTTTAATAGACATGCCTCCAAATAAGCTGTACAAATAAAAATAATAAAAAGTTTTCATACCCACTAGAATGATTGTAGTAAAGAAAAAACAGACAACAACAAATGTTGAAGATTTAGAGAAAACAGATTTCTCTCACATTGCTTCAGAGACAGGAGGTGACATGGTGCCACTGTTTGGGAAAGTGTTGGGCAGTTCATCAAAAAGTTAAAGATTGAATTACCACACAATACAGCAATTCTACTCATTCATATATACCCAACAAAATTAAAATCTTATGTCTGCACAAAATGCACATGAATATTCACATCAGTATTATAAAGGGTAGCAAAAACTTGTATAAGTCAAATGTCCATCAATTGATGAATAAACAAATGGAGTATATCCATGCAATGTACAATTACTCAGTTCTTCAGTCATAACAAAGAATAGATCACTAATTATGAGACCACATGGATGAACATTTTAAATAAGTGAGGGAAGTCACATTCCATAAAATGTCTAGAATATGCAAACCCACCAAAACAGAAAATAAATTAATGATTTTCAAGGGTTAGAGTGAGGAGAATAGGAGTAACTGCTAATGACATTATGATTTCTTTTGGAATAATAAAGTGCTCTGGATTTAGACAGCACTAAGAGTTCCATAATTTGGTAAATATACAAAAGCCACTGAATTATTGACTTTAAAAGTATACATTTATGGTATATAAAGTGCAAACTTTCTTGATGAAAACATACAAGAAAATATTTTTATCTTCTTATAATAAAATTAGTTTTATTTATCCCTAAAATATTTTTATCTTCTTATAATAAAATTAGTTTTATTTATCCCTAAACTACAAGAAAATACACATCCATACAAGGACTTCTGCTCATATATGCATAGAACCATTATCCACTTAGCCCCAAAGTAGATACAACCTCAGTTACCTACTTGGGAGTGTATTAGCAGATTGGCTTATCCATACAATGAGTATTACTAAGTAAAAAGGAATGAACTATTGCTGTGAAAGTGTTAATGTATTACACAAGTCCTAGGCAAAATAAAAGCAGCCAGACATAAGGATTACATACTTGCATATATGAGATTGTAGAAAATCAAAAGTGGAAAAAGAAAGTATATTTTTGATTGTTAGTGACTCAGGTTTTCAAAGAAAAGGGGCACGAAAAAACCGTGTTGATGAAATTGGTCTATGCTGTTTTATGGAAATGTACAAGCTAAATATTTCAATTTTAAAAAATTCTGTAGTCACATAAAAAGATAATAAGAAGCCGGGCGCGGTGGCACACGCCTGTAATCCCAGCACTTAGGGAGGCTGAGACAGGAGAATCGCGAGTTCAAAGCCAGCCTCAGCAATGGCGAGGCGCTAAGCAACTCAGTGAGACCCTGTCTCTACATAAAAACACAAAATAGGGCTGGGGATGTGGCTCAGGGGTCAAGTGCCCGTGAGTTCAATCCCCGGTACCAAAAAAAAAAAAAAAAAAAAAAAAAAGATAATAAGATGTCTAATTAAATTTAATAGCAACACAGATTTTCTTTAATCTACTAAATTCAAAATGTTATCATTCACCATGTTGTAGTACCTACATTTCCAGAGCTCAAGTACCATACATGCTTGGTTTTGCTGTTTTCTTGAACAATGCAATTCTATATTATGATTTTAATTGTTTGATCTCATACTTAGGTTGTGATAGATTTTACAAAACTCATAGAATTGTGAAATTAAATTCACACATTTTATTGTCTGTAGATTACTCATCCAAAAAGCTAATTGGAAACAAACATTATAATATAAAGCAGCAAAAATTATGATAAAAATTAATTATTGGCATGCTTTCAGAATGTATGTAATATATCTATTTATATATGTGTGTACACATATATGTATATGTATATAAATATATATAAAACAAATGTATGTATGCAATTCTATCCATCTATCTTGCATTTGTCAAAATTCAATGATTAAGTGTTTCAGAAACTATATGCTTTGTATATAGAAAGTCAAACAGCAATGTGAAATATATAGAGTTATTTTTCTGCAAGCAGGAACATACCATATACAATGATTTTTACTCTGCTTTCTGGGTTTTCTCTAGATAAAACAGAGATTCTGAAACACTTGTTTGACTATTGGGTGTTTAGAATTACAAGATATTAACGTGATTCTAAGGTATTCCTAAAAGATGATAGTCAAAGGGTATTGGTGTTCCCTTAAGAAAACCATATCCCATTACTCATTATCAATGGCAGCAAAGAATTCCAAGGGGAAAATAGTAAATTTCTGTATTATGGATTCATTTTTCAAAACAATCATTTCAACTGGATGTTAATTTGAAATTCAAGTCAGAGATAAAAAATAGCATTTTGTCATATAGTTTCAGATAAATAGATTTTAGTCTGGACTATATTGCCCTGAGACCTTAATGTCCTTTACTTCAGGATATAACCTTATGATATAATTATGGTCAACATTTACAGAACTTATTCATTAAATAATTAATAAATGATGATCAACGCAGGCATTCCTAAGTATGCCATGTGACAGCAGTTGGAGCAGAACAGGTGTTGAACTCTCACCTTCCACCTGTGGACCTACTGAGTCTAGAACACCAGCATTGAAATTGTCTCTAAATCTGGAGAAATTGAAGTTTCAGACATTTCCTTCCATCTGCTCCTAGTTTGTAGCACTCTGAAGCACTATCCAAAAAGGGCATCTCAAACCACGACTTATCATAAATAAATGTGAGGCTGAAAATGCTCAGCTCCAGCATATTTTCACACGCATTTTTCACATCCATTCTCTGTGATCTTTATTATCCTAATTACCATGTTGTGACTGTTGGAAAACAGTCACATTTTTCCCCTAAAAGTTCAAAAAAAATTTAAAGAAGTTTTTATTAATTTTAAATTCAAGAAACAAATGCTAAGATTTTCCACACCAATACTTTTTCATACTGCTTTATAGTTTATTTCTGTTTTCAATTGCATATATATTAAACATGCATATATAAGCAAGAAAGGCAGTGTATATATTTAGTATTTCTGGGATAGCATAAATAGTACTTTCACTATGGAAATATGTAAGCTGATCATTGAGGCCAGCCTCAGAAACTTAATGAGGCCCTGTCTCAAAATAAAAAAAATAAAATAAAATAAATGTGTGTGGGTATATAGCTCAGTGGTAAAGTACCCCTAGGTCCAATCCCTAGAACCACCAAAAACATACACATGATACACTCTAAGCAAATACATATTTAATTTCTTATACAAATACTGATGATTATTCCAAACTGTAAAGGTATGGTTTTTAAAATAAGATATTATCATTAATTGATATTTTTTATTTAAGAGATTTATTAAAGCTATAAGCAGTTAACATTTAAACTATCAACAGTATTATTCTTCTCCACATTTCTTATTGAATTTTAATGGTCCTTAGCTCAGGTAATCACAAATTTTCTATGCATCCATGGATACTAAATCTATCCTTTCTACTGAATTAATTTATCTTTTACATAATTTTAGGAACAAAATTAAATTATCAAAAAGATGCCAGTCTCTTCTGGTCAAATATGCCTTGGACTGTGTAGGCCTTATAATTCAGAAATAACCACGGAGAAGACTCATTGAACAGAGGTGTATTAGAGTTTTCCAGAGAAACAGAATTAAGAAATTGTGTGTGTGTGTGTGTGTGTGTGTGTATACATTCCCAATGTATGCTTATACATATATGTATTTGGCTATGTGTGTGTACACAATGTGTTTACACATGTGTATGGGTGTGTGTGAATGTGTGTATATGTATGTGTGTGTACATGAATCTACTTTGACTCACAAAATTACAAAGCCTAAGAATTTCCACAGTGTACTATCTGTAACCTGGAGACCTTAAACAGCCAAGGCACAGTTCTAGTCTGAGTCTTCAGGCCTAAGGGCCAGTAGTACAAGTTCTAATTTAAATGCAAGAGAAACGATACTCCAATTAGTTGAGAAACAGGAGGAGAGAGTGAATACTCCCTTGCCCTGCTTTCTATTCCATTTAGGCCTCTCATGCATTGGATGGGGCCCTTTCACATTGGGAGGACAATTAGCTTTACTGATCCTGCCAATTTGAATGATAATATCATCTAAAAACACCTTCAGAGATACAACTAGAAAAATGTTTGACCAAATATCAGGCACCCTGCATCCTAGTCAAGTTGACATGAAGTTAACTATGAAAAATTAAAAAGAAAGACACTTATAGCCAAGATATTTTCTTCATAGCTAACTCTCAACATGCACTTTTTTTTCCCCCATGATACCTGGTAGGATGGCAGAGATCTAAATAATTTACTTGGGGAAATAAGTGAACTTTTCCTATCCACATATCTATTATTGTTCTTAATATTCATACTTGCCCTTACTAAGATTGAAGAAATAGCCCATTCTGTCCTCTTAATGAAGAGTCATAAAGTTATTTTAAAAAAGCAAATTAAAACTTGCTTTTAATTAATACCCAAATATGTATTTGAGTCTACATTTTTGATCTCTGCAAGGGGCTCCTTCCTGATCTGAAACAGGGACTATTTCTCCATAAAAGAGGAAGCTGACTCAGAAATCTACTTTTTTTAAACTCTCAGTTTATAAATAAAATCTACCACCCGGTAGGCCACAGAGGATGCTACTCTGTTTCTTTGTCCCTTTCTGATATCCAGTCATGGTTGTCAACAGAATGTTGGGACAGATTTCCTGCTGCTATGCAATGAAAGAAGAAAGTAGAGAAATTCCAGGTGCCTTCTAAACTTGAGAGCATGGTGCTTGTGGACCTGAAAATTCTTAACAAGAATTTTTTTGAAAGCATTAACCTGCTTCACTACTGCAACTACTCACCACCATTAAAGATGTCTAACCAGAGGGGGAACTGCGTGGTGATGAGGTAGCATCCTGTCCAGGCAAAGACTCCATGCAGAACATGTTAGGCCTGCAAAGGGAGCTTCCCTGATCTTAGTGCCCAGCAGATTCACCTCAAGGACTAACTATAGTCCAGATCAGAATATACAGGCTTTCAGAGTAGCGCTTCATCTTGGCCTCTTTTCTCCCTTGTCTCCCACTCCAACGTGGCAGAACCCAAAGAAAAGGGAAGAAAGAGAGCACACATCAGCCCCTCCCCATGCAGAATTTCAGCTAGAAGGTGAGGGCAGAAGAAAAAGGCAGCAGATTAGCTTTTTTTTTTTAATTGTTTACTCTTATAAATTTCTGGGCATAGAATATGCTCAAGTCTAAATATCTTCATGCTTTTAACTAGGTTGACTGTATAATTCCACCCTGAAACTGAGGCCCCATTGAAAATGAGAAAATAAGAGGGATGCTAAAAGTAAATAACAAATGTTAATTAACCTACAATAGATGTAAATGGTTATGGTATAATCCATCCTAGCCATACCAGAATGTACAGTGATGATCTTATCTTGTAGGAAAAAGAAAAACAAAAAGATATTAATGTCTGTTATCTATTTATGTCAGATTTTTTTAAAAGGACAAAATTTTCTTATACAAATATTACCTCAATAATTTTAATAGTAACTAAAGCAGGACCAAATACATGGACCAGAGTTTATGACTATATCCAATTATCCCATTGCCAAAAAAATCCCTGTTGAATAAAAAGTCCAGACTAAGTAGAGATTTTATTCAAATATTCTAGTAATAGAGAGAATCATCATCTAATCTCAGGATCTGCAAGCATCTCAAAATGAAAGGTAAAAAGGCTCTTTTTTATAGGAGGGTTAAGCAGGGTTAGCAAAATATTTTATTTTTAGGCTAAGTAAATATTCTGAGAAAGTCTAAGATAGGCTAAGGTAAGCCATTATGTGCAGAAACTGGGTAAATGAAGAGGTGAACAGAGAAAATGATCCAGGTGGTCTGATAGGAAATATTCCCCACCGTGGTCAGGATAAGCTGGTACAGGTGATGTTCTACATTTCAGTTCTTATTCATAGTTAAGGGAATAATAAAGCTCAGGGTCAAGGGTCGAGAAGAGAACTTGGATGAATGTGTAGTCCAGGTAAAAGAGTGGGGAAAGAACAGGTGATTGTGAGCACAGGGTCTCACTGTGACTTCTCCATCTCTGGATGTGTTCTTCATTCATTTCTATTTTACCAATACCATGAAATATTTCAGTCTTACTAAAAACTCAAGAAGCTAAGATGGCAAACAATCATGTAACTTTCATCCAGGTTAATGATCCTTACTTAGTCTGATTCTTTATTTGCTTTATATATTTTTTATTTTATGTTATTTTATTTAAGAAGTAAAATCTTATAAGTATGGTTTTTTTATCCTCTGAGAACAATTCCTTAAACACATTCCCTAGGCTACACCACAAAATTGCAATGGCTATTCCTAATTTTGTTGTGCTTTGATTCTTGAATGCAAATATACAATCAACATTATTGCTCTTTTTAAATTTTTTAAATGTTCCCACACTTCATAGTAATCATTGCACTACTTGCCTGTTTTCACTTCACATTGCTCCATAATTTCATGCATTTGATTCATGCAGTTCTAGTTCATTAAATTCAGTTGCTGATTAGAATTGTACTTCATGAAAATTCCATAATTATTTATAAATTCCTCAAGATTTTTTTGTGTTTGTGAATTTTTCATTACAGATGGTTTCTGACTATACGATGGTTCAATTTACCATTTTTTGATTCAACAATAGTATGATGGAGGTGATTCTTCAAATTTTAGGAATTTGATCATTCTCCAGAGCTATGGTTTCAGACTTCCCTCCAAAATTCATATTGAAATATAATTGCCACTGTGACTGTGTTTGGAGGTTAGACCATCAAGACATGATTAGTCCTTGAGGGCACCATCATCGTGCATGGGCCAAATCCACTATCTTTTTTTTTTTTTTTAATTTATTTATTTCCCTAGTTGTAGGTGGACAGAATATCCTTTTTTTTATTTTTATGTGGTGCTGAAGATCGAACCCAGCGCCCCACGTGTGCTAGGCGAGCACACCACCACTGCGCCACAATCCCAGCCCCCCAAATCCACTATCTTAGCAGTAGCTCAGTTATCACAGGAGTGGCTTTGTTATAAAACAAAGTTCAGCTTCTTCAGCTTTTTCTTGTTCCTGCCATCTTGGTCCTCAGGCGATGCTCTCTGCAAGGTTGTAGCATAGCAAGAAGGGCCTTATTGGATGCTTGCAGCTTGATAATGAACTTCCCATGGTCCAGAACCGTGAGCTTCATAATTTACTATTCATAATTGCCCAGACTAAGACATTCTGTTACTTTAGAAAAATATAGAGGAAGATGATTGCATAAGTGATATGGTGATATGACAGAGAGCCACAGCCCCAGAAAGCCACATGATCATGAGGGTAAACAACCAGTACTTCTTGGTGCACAGCTGCCATCTTTGTTTTCCATGCAAATACTCAATAAGGCACATGAAATATTCAACATTTTATCACAAAACAGGCTTTCTGTTTGATGATCCTGCCAAATCTTTAGCTGGTGCAATTATTGTGAGCAAATTCAAGGAAGGGCAGGCTAAGCCAAGGTGTTTGGTATGTTAGCATATTAAAGGTATTAAGTTTATTTTTAACTTACAATATTTTTGATTTACAATGGGTTTATGGGGTCATAATCCCATTGTAAGATAAGAAGCATTCATGTTTCAAATAATAGGAAAATGAACATTCTTTCAGATGTCCCACTACCACTCATGTAAAGGTTCTGAGGATGACATATTCAGATGGAGGGTGTGCACAGCCTCAATCTTCTCACTGATGACTGTGTTTGTCTCCCAAGTGTGATACCAGCCAATGGTCTCATTATCTTTGCAAACATCTCCTGGCTGTGGCACTCTCCAACACTCAGCACAGTTGGAATCTATGAGTAATTGAGTTAAAAGGAAAAGGATATCATTTACTTAAAAACTTTTTGTAAATTTTGTATTTAGATATTTTTCTCCAAAAGATCACTATGCTCATCCTTCTATTTTTGCCACACAGTCATTTCATTTGAATCTACTTCAAAATATATTTAATTCATATATTTACTTTTAATAGATATCATCTTACTACCATTTAACCTCTATTTCTAATTTAATTGCATTGAGATGAAAGATAAGAATATGTTGGTATAATATTCTTTGATATTTATTTACACTTACTTTTTTATTTAGATTGCAATCAATATTTGTAAATGTCAGTGAATCCTAAAATTGAATGTATAATCTAATTGGTTGAGTGGAAGATCATATAGATCTATGTTAAAGCTATAGCTGTCTATGATCTGCTATCTTTCTGTTATCTACAAGAAAATGTTTTAATTTTACTTTTGGAATTCATTACACTTACCAAATTCTGTTTCCATAATCAGATTTTGATAGAGATAAATGGGAACTTGCTATGTTTGGAAATTTTTATTGACTTTGATGTTATTTATATTTTGAAAATGTGATTTTGATGAAAAATATTTGTGATGCTTATATTTACTCGGTGAATATTTTATTTTATTAGTGATTCCCTATTTCTATTAACATTACAGATAAGTTTTATTTTATTTTATTACTCCTAAGTACTAGCTTTTATTTACTTTTCTATTGTTCAAAAGGTAAAAGATATCATTTTTGTCAAGAATAAACATATATGTTTTAATCATTTTTTTTTCATTACCAGGGATTCCACCCAGGTGGATTTTACCACTGTGTCGTCCACGTCCTGGGAACAAGATTCCCTGATGGGTAAAGGACTGGCTAAAAGAAATAAAACGGCAAAAACCCACAGAACACAGAAAATAGTTTCAAAACACGGAGGTAGGACGGGCCTACAACCAGATGGTTCTGACTTCCAACATCTGGCTCCTGACTTCTGGCGACTGGCAAATGGCAAATGACAAAATGGACCCCACATGAGTTTATTTATATCTGGGGACTTCAGAGACCTTCAGTGGAACATTTTTTACTGAAGTAGGAAGAAGGAACAGACAGGTAAGTTAACTCAGTGCCTAACGGGGCACGCCCTTTCCCAGTGACGCAATCAGAGCTTCCTTAGCAAAGCAGAGGAGGTGGGCACTTGTATTAGGCAGACCTAGCCGTGGAACGTCACAGGAGGTTCAAAATGCCAGCCCATCTTTCCCATGGTTACAATGCCAAAGAAAAGTCTTTCATGCATTCCACGGGTGGCTCCCCTCACCACTGGGCAACAAACCAGCCCTTTTTATTTATTTATTTATTTTATTTCGAGATAGGGGCTCACTAGGTTGCTTAAAACCTTGCTAAGTTACTGAGTCTGGCTGTGAACCTGTGGCAATTCTCCTGCCTCAGCCTCCCTAACTCCTGGGATTACAGAGATGTGCCACCATGCCCGGCCTTAATTAACCTATTTTATACTAACTGTAATTGTCTCAAGGTTCTTTTTCTTAGCAGCATTATTTTCATAAAAAAATCTGAAATCCTGTCTTTCATCTTTATACTGCTGTTGTGATTATATATTTTGCTCATTTACAGTGTCCTATGGTGTGTTTTCTCCTGACCAATTTAATTTTGATATTTTCTCTGCCTTGCCCTGCATGGCCCTTACCTTGGTGCCCTCCCTGCTGAAAGATTACACTTCCGAGTTCCCACATTGTCACTCTTGCCACATGACTTGTTCTTTTCAGTGAAGTTTGGGTGGAAGTAACATCTATCATCTCTGGGCAGAAGAATCATTGTCCAGTGCATGATTCTAGCTACCCTCTCCCAAACTTAATGGTAGAAATATTTTCTAATTTGCACAAAGTTTCTATAGATCTGGTTGTCTCAGTTTCTCCCTCATTTTAGCAATTTTAATTCTTATTATTCTTCAAAAACTAAACTCACATCTGCCACCACTGACAGCTCCATTCACCTCTTTGGTTTTTTGTCCATGGAAATATAAATCATTTTCAGCCTGATGTTGTTTGTTTCACTTTCTTTTTGTAAATGTTACCTACTATTAAAATATTCTTAGAGCAGAGTACCTCTTCAAAGTATATACTTATGACACCACAATAAATGATATTTGAATTCTCTCATAATTCCTATTTAAAACAAGGCTCCTATTTCATCTATGATCTAATATTCCCATCATTCTCCTTTGGGAAACATCAGCGTGCCCCAAATGAAATAGGTATCTTGACATTCTTGCACATTGAAAATATACACATAGCTTCTATGCTTTAGGCTGTCATTGTCAGAGAATCTTTCTAAGCCAGAGGGATGATTAGCTTTGTTTTGCAACTCTCTCTCTCTCTCTTTCTCTCTCTCGGGTTTGTATGTGTGCATGTATGCGTGCACATGTACAAAAATAATTCTGGTATTATTGTGGATGGGTGGTGTTTCTATGCTTCAGAATTTCTTTTCATTCCAAGGATCTATATTGTCTAAGAATTTCTTGCTTGAATTGTCTAAAATAGATAGTACAGTTTTCAAAACAACCTTCCTAGACTTTAGGACACTTGATGGCTCATTGCACCCTGTTCTATGTGAGTGGTGGTTCATACCTTTTAAAGCAGATCAATAACCTACTTTATACATTTGGAATATTCATCCTTTCCTTTATTTTCTACTGGAATAAGCCTCAATCTTCATAATTGCTACAGAATTTTCTTCTGCCAGGATTCCTTTATTCTATAACTCCAGAAAGGTAATATTTCAGTTGTTTACTCTAACTAGGCTTAATGGAAACATTGAGCCTATTGCGGGTGCAGTGCTTGATTTGGGAGGATCTTTGTGAAAGGGGAAAACTTGTCATTGAATGGATGAAAGTTTGTCAGAATAATATGCAAAGCAGTAAGGGCATGTATGACAAGGAATATATAGAGGCAAATTTGAGATAAGGCTCATGTTGACCTGTTTGCAGAAACTAATTAACCATCCAAGAGAATGAAGCTACAAACTGCGGTTTGAGTCTTATGAGTTGTAATCCACACATTCGTAATGAGCAATAATAAACATGAGAGGTCATTTTTGACTTGACATTTCTTGACCCAATCTATTAGTGGTTCAATGTTTCTTTTCACAGAAATGTAAACACAATAGCAAGACATTTAGCAATTATACCATTGACTCTCCCTTTAGTAAGAATACAGACGTATATCTGTTTGCACAAATCCCACTAAGTGGTATGATATTTTCTAATTAGTCTGACATATTTCCATACATTCCCTTAAACTTTTTTCCTGTCTTGAAATGCCTGGTTTATTCTAATGTCCTTATACATTCTCTCTTCCTCATGGCATAATCCAAATTCCTGCTCCACAGAGCACTCTAAGTCTTCACTGACTCTCTGCTTTTTCAATTTTTTTCTCTGTGAAACTTCTATGGTATGTATTTAACATTTAAAAATAGATTCTGATTTTTCCCCTCTTCTCTATTGTTTTATTTGTATAATACATGCCTCCCCAGCTTTATGACAGATTAACATTTTTTAACCTCTGGCTGTCCCCACAACATTTAGCATCAATGTTGACCTCTGCTGAAATTAACAAATACATGTGTTACTCAAGTGTCAGATGCTTTGTTTCCCTAAGTCTGTGAGCTTTTCAGAGGTCAGCTTACCTTTAAAATTTATGTAAAAGTATTTGATTTTGATGATTTTAGAGACTTCATAAAAATAGAATCATATCTGTCCTTCTCCAACTGGTTTATTTAATTTAACAAAGTGTCTTCCAGTTCCATCCATTTTGTTGTATATGGCAAGATTCCCTTCTTTTGAAAGCTCAGTACTCTACCACTGCATATATATACTATATTTTATTCAAGAGTAAAGTGGTAGTTGTCAGGACCTCTGTTAGACAGAAATTGTAGGTTGCTGGCCAACAGGCAAACAAACAAACAAAAAGTGTCAGTTACGTAAGAAAAATAAATTCTAGAGATCGGCTTTACAATCTTGAGTAATGTATTGCTCACTTAAAAATTTGTTAAGAGGGAAAAAAGAACAATTGAACTCTGAATTCTTAATTGTGTTCTTTGTCTATTTCCCTTCACCTTTCCAGAATTCAGCCTAATATCCAGCTTCCACTGAATTCCTTCCCTGTGTCCAATACATATTGTCTACATCCCACAAAAAGTTCCCACAGATTCATTTATTCACTGTAGTATCCCAGCACATTTTTATTTAAAATTCTGGACAAAGGCGTGGATATTATATTTATAAATTACCCTCCAAAATAAGATATTAGGAATGCAAATCTTTCATGTCATAAATATTGAAGACTGTCCGACCTGCAGTTTCACAGTCCCACCAACTCAGTAAACTCTGTCTACCCACATGCATTTGAGATTGCTCTTGGCAGTACAGCATTGCCATAGCTTTATTTTTCAGGATAGATTATTTTCATACAGCATCCTCCTTCCTCATGACGAGGGTAGCCTAGTCACTTGCACACCAAAGTTCATTATCTGTGCTTACGTTGGTCAGTAGACTGTTCTCGCTAGCTACCCCAAATCCTCCCAACCCAAAAATCAAATCACATTCCTTGGCAAGGTCTCTCCAGTCACCCTGTTTCAGAAGGGAAGTAGCTTATGAAGCTTATGAAGACTTATGAGCCTCTAATCAAAAGAGTAGTGAAGAGATGGTTCTTTCAATTATATTTATTAGTTAAATGAAATGCAAACTTTGGCCCTAAAGAAATGTGAGATCTTCAAACTAATGACTAGAACAACTCCTTCAGTGTGGGCTGAATTCTTCCCTCTTTAAATCTTCATTTAGTGGAGCAGCAACTTCAACTGTTGTAAAGAGGATTTGTTCGCCAAGCAAAAATAGAAATGAAGTCCTGGGAATTTAATTATTCCTACAATAAAATTCCTGTTTTATTAAATATAAATAGGTATGTCTAGTTATGTTAGCAATTTTATAGTACTTAAATACCGATAATTATTCAAACAGATTTATTGAAATTTAATGGCAATGTAATAATAATGTCGGTATGCTTTATATGCAATAGTTGTTACACCTCATTAAACAGGTTGGTAAATGACCCATTGCTGTTTAATTAACATGCAATGGCTGTGTTATTAAATCTTAAACTGTAAATTAAATCTTGATTTAAGACACTTAATTTTAAAGTGTGATTGAAAACTTCTTTGGGCATGAGCCTCCAGAGTCCCTTTTATTTTCCAAGGTTCCTTCCCGCCCTGCTCATATCCCACAATATACATTTGAAACTGGCACATAGGCTGCACTTGATTTGTGTGGCTGAAATTTTTCTCAGTGGAGAAAGGCATGTCTTTCTAGGTGGTAGGCTCATTTTGAATAAAGACTTTTTTTTCCCCCAGATCTAGTTCTTTATAGGTGGAAAATTACTTTTAAGTTTTAAAAAAAGAAGTCTTATATCCATTCACTCATACTTTCCTACCAAAACATTGTATGAACATGAAAAGCTTTATTCTGCTAACTCAGAACAAAACTTATATATTTACTAATAGAAAATTCTGTGGTACGAATAGATCCCTTCCACCTTCACTCAACCAATTGGATATTAAATGGAAGCTTGATGTGAAGTGGGCAGTGATCATTAAATATTTAAGAGGAAAAATCAAGTCTTGTAAATGTTTTTTATGTATTTCAGATTCATACAGAGTAGAGCTTTTATGGTGCATGTTTTGGTTTTATGCAATAGTTGCCCCCTCGCCCCAAATAACAACAAAATACTCTTCTTTAGCGGGTGTAACATTTTATATCTTCTTTTATACTTTTTGTACATTTTAGTACAAAAACACATGCCTAGTTTTGGAATTTGTATTCTGTGCAACTTCTCTCCATTCCTAACCCGTGACAGCATTCAATAATATTTTAGCTTCCTATAGTGCACAATATGTTGATAACAGGAAAAAACTGTTTTTATAATTTCAAATAGTTTCCAATATTTTGGCTTGAAAGAATAACATTTTTCTTTAATTCTCTGGACAATATTAGTAATCCTAGGAGATACATAGCATTTCACTCTGAATTTTTAAAGTATTGTTAAAAAGATCTTCAATAAATCTTACTGAGCTTACTTTCATGTAATAATGTAGTCTTCTTTATCTGTAGGTTGAGAAAAATAGAGAAAGTCATTACAGAATGATAGCTACAACGTTTTGAAGAGCAACCCAAATGAGTGCATGTTTTCATGAAATTTTGTAAATCTAAAAGTAAAAGTTTTTCCTGGATTCTTCCTTCTTGAAAGTGTGCACATTTTTCACACTGCTCCTCCTGTCTCTTGAAAACTTTCAGGACCCCCTCCGGCTGACAGTGCCACTCCACATTCTCTTGTGTCTTTCAGGTGAATATCTTTTCTTTCAAAAGTCAACTCAAGTATTGCCTACTTTTTATAAGCTTTCCCATTTGCCTTTAAGGAATCAGCTTCTTCCTCTGTAACTTCTTGCAGCCAAGGCATTACAGTGGTCTGCTGCTGCCTGTGTGTTTTCAATGATGAATTTACTGTAGACATCTTGCAGGTACAACCCATGCCCTGTTCATCTTGCATCACTCATCCAAGTAGAGAAATGAATAATAGAAAATATTTCATTGAAAAAGATATTTCATTTATGAGACTACAAATAAAGATCTCCAGAGATTACCATTGCTGTGCCCTTCTTCCCTTATAGTATTGGTCCTATGGCTCCTTCTATGCAAGTATATACCATATTCGTGGTTCCCTCCATGTTGTTTTTTATCAAAAACTTCTTTCAGGGAAAGAGGGCTGCCATTGGTCATTTTACATTGCTGTGATTCTTAAATCTGTTACAAGAAACATATGATACTTCATCGTTGTGGGGCAAGAATTCCTCTAGACAAGCTCTGAAATCATATGACTTGTGTCAACCAGGGCCTTAACATTGTTAAAACCTAATATATATTTATGGATTATAGATAGATTATAATTTTGAATAAAATGAAATACTTTATTTCATCAGAACATAAGTAAAATTAATTCAATTAAAGTATGAACCAACCAAAATAATGTAATATTATGTTTAAATAAGTATTTATAAGGAAACTTCCCTTTCTGTGTAGTTCCTTCAAGGTAAAGAAATCATTACTTCAGAAATGTGTCAATTTTGAGTTTTCACTCTTATCTCTGTTTAAAATAAAACTTGGAATGGAATTAAAAACCATGCTCTTTTATATAAAAGTAGAATTAAATTGCATTTATGGATTTACATTTTTTCTGTCTCTATCAGTCAAGATAAATTCCATGAACATTTGAATCTTCACTATTGAAAGTTGTCTGCCTAGAAGAGTGAATGCTCAATAAATATATGTGAAGCCATGAAGATTTGTTTCTTCTTTTTATGGGTACTACTTAAACATATGATGTGTAGACACTTTACATTTATATGATGTGCTTATATTATTGCTTTTAATCCTGTAATAGCTCTGTATGGTATATAATTCAGGTTTAATTAATCTAATTTTATGCATAAGGAAGCAGATAAATATTATGAGACCTATCTAAATTAGCAGGGGCAGTTAGTTACAGAGCTGGCAATAAAGCCAATGTGCTCACACTTTCAATTCAGAGTGATCTTTATTTTACTATGATTAGTAATTATAAATTTACTAAAATTTATGAAAATATGATTTGCTCATTTCTAACATCCAAATCCAAAACTTGGTGAAGAGATTCTAAACATCAGACACATCATAAGAAAATGTTTCTTTTACCTCTTCTTTCTTATCCTTCAAAATATTTTTCTATAATTAATTCATAGATATACATACAAGAACACATACATACTAGTACATATATGTATACACACATATATAATGTGTGTATATATATACACATATACACTTATATTTTAATAAATTCAGCAACAATTTATATTCCTTATGACTGTCTTTCTTTTGATGGAATTTCAAATACTCAGGAAAGGATGATGTTGATTAACTACTTTCAACTATTCTTCTTAGCCAGTATCTAGAGAGATTTCCACTGAACTTTTCAAGGCGACATTATATATTATGCTAAAATCTCTACAAGCAATCCTTCATGGAAAAATGGAAAATATTTCACAACCAAATTTCCTGTGTGTAGAGAAAATAGGCACAGAAGATTGGTTAACATGACACAGTGAGAGGTTTTGCTGACCTGCTCCTAAGTATAGGAAATTATACTCAGATTATAACAACAACTAGAAATAATCCTACTATAAATTCCCCTGAGCAAAAATGAGGCATGTACTCATGAAAATTTGTTAAGAAAGTTGAGAATCTGTAGGGTTTGAACTAAGGCAATCCCCTCTCTCCTTTGTCTCAGATAAATGGATTCAGACATTCTCCCAATAATGCCAGATTTACTCTTACTCTCAGGTGGAGGGCTTTCTTCCTAGAAGGAGAAAACTTCATAGTTTCCCATTTAGCTCTCAGCTACGCTTGCTGAGGTTGTCCCAGGTAAGTATGGATGAGAGGTGATTCTCTTCTGCAACCTACCTTTCCCTTGGGTATGTCATATTACTGGGCAAATGTGGCTTACACAACAGGAAGACCGCAGGCTCCTGATCCCATTGATTGTTGATTGAGTGCTCACCTCCTAAGAAGTGTCCCTGGGAGAGTTTAAGAGCTGAACATAAGCCGAGAGAAAGAGAACCCAACAGATCACACTGTCTTTAAAGGGCTATAGGCACACTCAACTCCAGCCTTCCAGGAGAACCACACTAATTTACCACTGGGGATTGGACAGTGGTGCATAATGTTTACCAAAATAATGAAGTCATCCACTTAAAAAAATAATAAGCTATCAACAGTAGAAATTCCAAGGGGAAAATACTCAATGATGTTTCAATATGTTATTAATACTCACAGTTTTAGAAAACAAAAACAAACAAACAAAAAACCAACTAAGAAGTATAACTGATATAACCAAAATAAAAGCAGGCAACAAACACTGTCTATGACAGCAACCAGATCTTCAATTTAACAGCAGCAAAAAGAAATCAAAGTAGCTGTCATAAATGTGCTCACAGAATTAAATAAAAACATGATAAAGGAAGCAAAAGAAGGAAAAACAATGTCATAAAGACAGAATATTAACATAAAGATAAAAATAATAAACACCAATCACATGGAAATTGTGCAGTTAAAAAGTGCAATAACTAAATAAAATAAAATCATTAGAGGCACTTGCCAGTGGATTTGAACTGGCAGATTAGAACCAGGGAATTAAAAGAATTATACAAATTAGTGAATTTGAATATATATCTGATTTAGGCTAAAAAACAACAACAAAAATTTGAAGAAGGATGAATAGAACTTCAGAGAAATAAGAATGCTAGCTAAAAGGTAGATTGGGATAACACATTAAAAACATTTAAAAACACAATTTTTAACCTAGAATTCTATATTCAGTCAAATTAGCTTTCAAAAAATAGACAAAATTTTTTAAAAATATGATAAAGCTTAGAGCAAGGACTGAAAATTGTTTCACAAAATTATACGGTGAAGTACGCATTAAAATGATCATAGACCTTAATGTAAATGCAAAATAATAAAACTCCTACCATGGGAGTATATGCAGAGGGTCTCAGGTCTGGTGAGGACTATTTACATACCACAGCAAAGGCATGATCAATAAAAGAAATAATTGACAAGCTTGACTGTATTAAAATTAGAAACTTCTGCTCTGCACAATGTGAAGTCAAGAGATGAAGAAGATAAGCGTACCAACTGGGAGAAGATATTTGTAAAATGCACATCTGAGAGAGGAAGGGCTCAGGTATACTTAAATGGTGAAATTTGCTCCAGGTGGAAGAAACTACAACAGTAAAGACAGGTTTAGATAGTGGGGGTTTGAAAATAAAAGCATAGCAAATATAGGGAAAGCTCAATTGTGAAAAACCAGGAGAGGAAGACTGGACTAGCTGGATATTCACCCCAGGAGGAGGGGAAACATTGAGAAGGAATCTCAGGTGGACAAAGGAATACTTCCCTCTCTTGGAGAAGAAGAGAATGGAGAAATATTCATTTGATGTAAATAAAATACAGGTCAAAAAATATAAATTGGATACCTTTAAATAATTTATTTTATTAAAATATGAACCAAATGTTTGGCAAAGGATCAGAGTGCTCTGGGTGTAGTTTAAGGCTTAAGATCAGTAGAATGTTCAGAAAATAATGTGACAAATAGTAAATTAAAGATTAACTGAAGGTGTAGAGCTGACTTGGACAATTGAGCAGATTGTAGCTGCAAAATAGTGCCCAAATGAGGAGAAAAGGTCCGGAAGGAGATGCTAGGATATATCCATTCCAAAAGATCCTTTCCTCTAGTTCATGACAAAGTGTCAAATGAGCAAGTAATGGTCATGCAAGATCCAAAACAAAATTGATGTTTGAATTTGTTTAGAACCTTTACTTTTTTAAAAAAATATTTTTTAGTTATACATGGACACAGTGTCATTATTTTGTTTACTTATTTTTATGTGGTGCTGAGGATCGAACCCAGTGCCTCACATGTGAGGGTCAAGCGCTCTGCCACTGAGCTACAGCCTCAGCCCTAGGACCTATACTTTTAAGTGAACCTAAAGCATTCACCTTAAGAGAAACAAGTGCCTTTGTGTTAAAAAATAATAACAAAACTTAAAGACAACATCACATAACTCCATATAGCCTGGATCCAGATTACAACAAGGCATTCCAGAATCATGACATCTATGTTCTGTAGTGGCAGAGGCAGTCACTTTGAAAAAGCAGAATTTTCTTCCATCTTAGTTATATTGGCCATAGTCCCAAAGCTACGGAACAGTCTAAATAAGTTGCCAGTATATTTACTGCATGGACTTAATTGGATAAAATTTCACTTTAGCCAAATGGGTTTTCTGAATCATAATTTACTTTGGACTTCCTATCTTGAAAATCTAGCTATTATTTTCTGGAAATTCTTAACGACTTGTCTGGGAGGTAAATTGTAAATAGAAGACCTGCGTCCAGATGCTCAAGTATTTAGGTAAATTGCTCCTTTCATGGAGCAATTCAAGTTATGGAAAGGTAAAAGGCCATATTGTATTTAGACTGGCACGATTTCAATATTGAGGACAACTCTCCTAGCTAGCAAGTATATAATGCTGGTGAATGAGAGATGAGCACAATCAATCTTACCCCAGTTTATTGTGGGATAAGAGAAGATGCAAATATGAAGAGAGAAAGAGAATATCTTGCCTTTTGTACTTCCCTCTTTATTTTGCTTAAACATCAGACCATACAAGCAGTACTATTTTAATCCTGAATTTTAGAGTTCTTAGGCTTAAGTCTTTTTAAATGACTGTAACCACAGAAGAGGTTAGATAGGCTGCATAAATAACACCTTCCTGCCTGGCTGCCTTGGTGGTGGCTACATAATGTTCCTGAAGCAGAAAACCAAATGATACAAATAATGCAGAATAGCACGGAGTTCCATCAAATTGATTTTCAGTGGGTGCCAATTAACTGAAATAAATGCAGTTTTTAGCTTAAAATAGTTTGGTTTTTGCATATTAAGATAGCTGACCTGATTCAATTGTTGTTTTTCTCCTTTGTGAGAGTGACTCAATATAAACAGACTAATCATTTCAATCCGCACAGTTTTGTGTTGTTAGTGCAACCTACATTTTACCAGTAACAATTTCTAGGTTGTCAGAAATTGTTAATGGAATACACAGAAACAGGTGGCTTGGACTATTTTAATAAGTCCCCTAATAAGTGCATAATATAACTTCAAAGTATTATTATCTTTAGAAATTAACAGTTACTTAAAAAACATGGTTTTATTCACTCTGTTTCTTTTTAACTCTCACTATAGGTTTAGAAATAGTTCCTTTCTATTGAGCTACTACTCTACAACCAGAACTTCTTACATAAAAACTCATAAGTAACTCTTACATAATAACTTACATAATAACTATAAAAATAGTTACTTTTATTTTTCCACTTTTCATATTTGTATCTAATTCTTTCCATAATTACAAGCACAAATAAACTTTCCATCCTTTACAATTAAATGGTTCATTTTTTTTTCATAAAACTAGAATCACTTCAACTATGTGACCTTTTTTTCCAAAAAAACTGACAATACTCTGCTAAGCCACAAGACAGTTCTTTAAAAAAAATCAATGAGGTGGCAAAGAAAAAGAATTGCAACACTATCCCATTCTCCATTCTTTTGTCCCAACTCACTCTTTTGGCTTCAAAATTGTCAGCCACAGCATGAAGTCTGCTAAAAATGAGTTCAGCTCAGCATCTTGTCAGATGTAGCCCATGTTTTGTGTTCTCTGATTTTCTAAAGAGAACAAACAAAACCAAAGCGTAGGAAGGTACTTAGATGGCTTCTAGGGAAGCTGTCATTTCCACTGTAGCTTTGTTCTTTACTGCAGAGACAGGCTGATACTAAAAACTGCTTGAAGAAAAGAGAAGAATAAAATAGTATTATAGCAGGTTGATGAATGTCAAGTAGAGATAGATACTTGACCACAAAGCAAATTTTGTCATGGATGCTAATATAAAAAGAGAGGACAAAAATTAAATATTTTAATGAATCCTTGGAGCTAAGAAGATAGCAGTATAAATTGGACAATGCATATAAATATTTTATTATGGAGAATTATAGTTCATCATGTTTATTACACTGGGTATAAAATTTCCAAATATTTGTCTAAAATATTCTTTGAATTTATTGCTGTGATATAATGGAGACACAGCTAAGAGATGTATATGAGTCTCTCATTCACTATGTGAAGGGGGAGATATTTTTAAATGCTGAATAATTTATAGGAAACTACTTTCTACAAAATGCTGGGTTGTAACCTGTGAAGTTGTTTCTGTACATTACTATTTTTTTTCTGTTTATAAGAATTACCTGTGCACATTCTTGGATGGAACTCTCTGAATCTCTTCCAATACTAAGTGATTCCCAATTTTGGATCATTATTTGCTCAAATAAACTCTGCTAACTTAAATAAAAAATGCGTGTGTACACATATGCAAATATATGTACAAGGAAACTCAGAATAACATTGCTAGTGAAATAAAAAAGTGTGTGTATGTGTATGCATGAGTGTGTGTTTAAGTGTGTGTGTGTGAGAGATGAATTGCACAATATCTATAAATGGAAAGTTGTACAGCCATTGAAATAATTGAATTAGATTTAATTTAGAAAAATATCCAGTGCCTAATGTTAAACAAAATAGCAAGTGATAAAACAATATTAGTGAGATCCCAACTTCTTTAATAGACCAAAGAAAATTATATTTGAACATATATTGCATATTTATACACACAGAAAAATTCTCAAAAGTTAATAAACATAAAACTACTAACAGCAAAGAAGGCACAAAGTGCTTACACTTTTTACTATATATACTTAAATATTGTTTGAGATTGTGAGAGAAAGGGTTTTGTTGTTTGACATAACCAAAGCAAAAGGATTAAAAATGCGCACAGTGTTTTCAAAATAAATGCATTCTTAATAGCTGTGGGAATGGGGTAAGGGGTGTCCAACCCCATAGTACTTCCTTCTACTTACATTTCAGTACCTCTGGACATTTTTAAAAAGTAATAAATACAGATAGGTGATGACCATGGAGTGAATTATTTATTCTTTACTGTTCACTTTAAAGTCAAGAAATATGGGTGCTCCTCCACATGTCTCCTCTCTGCTTTCCACGTGGTCTGTTATTAAAACATCTTGGAATTATATAATAAAACCCCAATAGTTGTCTCCTGACTTTTAACTCCATGATTAAAAGGGGAACAAAATTATAGTAAAGAGGCGCATCCAAGGTATGTGCGTGTGGAACATCAGTTCAGATGTGGCACAGAGTTTTCTAGAAAAATGTGGCTCCAAAGCAGATGCAAGTAGCAAATATTAAAGTGAATTAGCTTAATCCAAAGAAATATGAGAAAGGCATTTATTTAATCTTGACTAAAGAAGTAACATTGTAGCAGTGAACATAAAGGTTTAGAGTATAACTGTTGAAAATTGGTTTCTGGACACCTTCAGAAATTCATAAATATCTGATCCTTTTTCTCTCCCAAAATATTCTAAATAACAAATAGCACAGCCATCACCAGTCCACAGAGGGGTAGGACTCTAATAGATGCTAGTTACCATGTGAAAGAGGAATGTTTAGGTGAAGTTTTACCTTGTTAAAAAGCACATTGTGCTAAAGAGAATCTGAGGCAGGGTTACCAAACTTTTAAACACACATTGGTTTGACTTATGCATCTCAGAAGCTATTGCCTTTGTAATAAATGCACATGGAGTTTTTCAAAAAAATCCACATGGCATTTTCAAATGTGTTTTGCAACATTTCCCATGTGGTTGGCACATTCTGGGCAGGAATAGCTTAACTACCCATGTGTTTGGCATACCATTACATATCATAGTTATGTGATTACAGGAAACAAATGAGTATTTCCTATACTATTTTCAGACTGTATGTATTTCAGTCATTGAATTCAGAAAAACATTAAATTAAATAATCTCTCTTCATTACTAGTACCATAAATTTGAGTCTCATTTTTGTTAATGTTATTTATTAAAATGTTGGAATAACCATCTGTCTCATCTCCCTACTTCCAGACACTTCTTGATTCAATAGTTCAACATTTACCACTACTAGATTAATCTCATTTCTAATTTTCAAAGAGCTCTAAAGTATTCTATGCATCCTTCCTGCCTGCAGAACTGAGAATAGACCCCACAGCCTGCCATCCATAACTTTTCACCTCAGAGACTCAGCCTATTGTTCTCATCCTATCTCCTATTATATTCCTTCTTGAAACTACTATTCTCCTTCTTAGTTCTCAACACACTACACTTTTCTTCTTTATTATCTTTATCTTAGATCTTTCACTAAAGAAACAGTCTTCCTTTCTCCACCTTTGGTTTTTGAAGTTCAACCCGTTTTAATTTGCATTCTATTGACACAAAACCCAGAGAGTTTCTGAGTAGAGAAAGATATCGAATTGAGTTTAATCTTCAATTTTCATAGGTCTGAAATGGGAGTAAAATATCTACATTTCTGTGCAGTTGCAGAAGAAAACCTGGCACATAGTAGTTGAAAAAATAAATGATGACCGTCTACTTTTCCTGTCAATGATCACTGAATGATATGTTCTATCTTTATATTTTAATTTTCCATCTTATCACACTTGCTTCTTTCCCATTCATCCATTTGCTGCCAAATGTAGATTTTTTTTTGTTTTAATGGATAAGGAAATAGAAGCAGCTTCTGTTTGTTTATTGTGCCTGTTTTAGTCCAACTCTGATAAAGCCTGAATCTGGAAGCAGATTCTCTTGCTTTCAATTTATCATCTCTTCGACACTTAAAAATCCTATGTGAAATCTGTGCTTTCAGTTTCCTTAAACTTAAATGGGAGAGTATCAGACTTAGCCTTCAGTGCTCCATTAACTCAAGAGAGTAATATTTCTTAAATGCCTGGCATAGTGTAGAAGGTCAAAGGATATTAGTTAAAAATAATTAGGCAGCAGAAAATAATATCTGTGTTTCTCATTACATCATTACTCTGGATTTAGGTGTTATTTGCCAACAATGCTGACCTATAAAGGACAAAATGAATGTAACTTAATAGAAATATAACTGAAGGTGTGCCTGAGATGTTTTAGCTTTTAGAGAACCTTCTGGCACCATTGTCAACATTTGTCCAGGCAAATCACTTAATTCCTCTTCCTTAATTTCCTCATCTATTAAGAAGTTATGTTAATTTGTCTCTAAGAGCTCATATAATGCTAAGAGTTTACAGTTATGTGTTAAATGTGCACCCTGCCTAAATCCAGAAAGAACTTGCAATAGAAAATATCAAAGAGATAACATATCAAAATAATGGAAAACAACGAAATCGTGTCCATAGAGGTCCCCAAAAGACACTCAAATTTGTTGTTTTATACACAGTGACACCTGTTGTTCTTTGGTTCAAAGTTTACAAACACTTATTACTTTTCTGAAAGTTTGAGGGTGTTGAGGTTGAAACAAAACAAACATAGTACCTGACTTTAAGAAGTACAATAGATAGCCGGCATGGTGGCACACACCTGTAATCCCGAGACAGGAGAATCGTGAGTTCAAAGCCAGCCTCAGCAACGGCGAGGCGCTAAGGAACTTAGTGAGACCCTGTCTCTACATAAAGCACAAAATAGGGCTGAGGATGTGGCTCAGTGGTTGAATACTCCTGAGTTCACCCTCCTCCCCCCCAAAAAAAGTACAATAGAAGTTGCCAGAAGGAGTGAGTTGAGTTCTTGAGGTGAAAAGTTCCTGATGGTAGTGTAGTTAAGTGAGAAAATCATCAAACCAATCATTGTTTATAATATGATCACTGTAATGACTGAATGATGGAAATATTGAGAAGCCACACTGTGAAGAAGGTTCAGGAAACATTTCTTAAAAAAGGTATCATGAGAGCTAAACTTTAAAAAATGAAAAGGAGATGTTAAGGAGATACTGTGCAGAAAATACAAAATTTCACATAGGATGAAAAAGTTCAAGAGATCTATGGTAGAGCATTGGGACTATAGTCAGAGACTGCATTATATCTGAAAAAAAAAAACATGAAGAGAGTAGATTTTATGTGTTTTTATGGCAAAGTATTTAGGCATCTGAGGTAATATATGTTAAGTACTTCAACTGAGTCATTCCACAATGCACATATACTTCAAAACATCATGTTCACAATAAAAACATAAAACAATATAGAACGTTAATGTGTAAATTAGAAAAATAAATTTGCAAAGAAGATGAAAAAAATTTCTAAGAAACAAAGCTGCTGTGTGGTGGACATTGTAAGCAGAAGGAACAGGAAAGGACAATAACAAACAGGTGTGAATGAGCTAAACTTTAAAAAAATGAAAAGGAGATGTTAAGGAGATACTGTGCAGAAAATACAAAATTTCACATAGGATGAAAAAGTTCAAGAGATCTATGGTAGAGCATTGGGACTATATTGGGTAAAGGCAGAGGAACTTCCATAAATTCATGCTAGCAAAGAGACAGCAAAATGTGCGCCGCTGTGAGGTTGTGTGCAGAGTTAGTCTTTGGCATGGAAGTAAAGATCTAGTGCCCTTGAGAAGGTAGCCTGGAGTTTGCCTTTGAGGTGGTGGCGGTCTTTTTCTATTTTCATAACAAAATACCTGAAATAATCAACTTTTCAAAATGCAAGACTTATTTTGGCTCACACTTTCAGAGGTTTCATTCCACAGTTGTTTTGTCCTGCTGCTTTGGGGCTTGTTACAAAGCAACGTAATTCATATCAGGGGACCCATGGTGGATCAAAGTAGTTCACCTCATGGTGCTTGAGAAGTAGAAAAAGACAAAGCAAGACATCAAGATCCCTCATTCCCCTTTGAGGACATATTCAGTAACATAAGGCCTCTCACCAAGTGCCTCTTAACTCTTCTAGCACCCCCTAGTAAATCACTAGCTTGGAGACCATGTCTTTAACACACGAATCTTTGGGGGACATTCCAGAATCAAACCACAGCATCAGTGAAACTTTCAGCGTGAGCCAGGCGCGGCAGCACACGCCTGTAATCCCAGCACTTTAGGAGGCTGAGACAAGAGAATCGAGAGTTCAAAGCCAGCCTCAGCAATGATGAGGTGCTAAGCAACTCAGTGAGACCCTGTCTCTACATAAAACACAAAATAGGGCTGGGGATGTGGCTCAGTGGTCGAGTACCCCTGAGTTCAACTCTCAGTACCAAACAAAACAAAAAGCAAAGAAAAACAAAAACAACAACAAAAAATCAGTGTGGTCCTATTTGTAGTTTAGGGATAATTTAGCTAGGTGAAATTCAGAGGATAGAAAAAAGAGAAAGCTTCAGGACCATCTTGCAACCATTTGTGTAGAGTCATCATGTGAATAATAATAGAAAATAATTCAGTGACATAAAGTTTGTGCCAGATGTTTTTGTGAGTATTTTACATATACTAAAGGAGACTAAGAAAGAGAAAATGTACACATAAATGGGAGAATGTTTCTCCCATAAAATGATCATATTAAGGAATTTCTACCAGGAAAAATGTTGGCAGGTTGCCTCCGAAGAGATCAATGAGAGTGGAACATAGTACCTTCATTAATTCCACCTAGCTAAGAGGTCAGTTCTTGGCTTCACACTGACAGAAGTGAATGGATAGATGCCCAGGGGACCAGGAGGACCTTGACTCTTCTCTGGGAATTCCTCAGTCACTGATGACATTCTAATTACGGGTCCATTTCACAGATATTTCTACAAAATACCATGTTTCCTTGAGATGATCTAAGCAAGACTCCTCTTGCAATCAAAAGATCATATTTAATACTATAGAAAAATGCAGAAACTATTTTATATATGATTAATTAAAAAGAAAATTCTACTGGTTGTGATGGTAACAAAGGAGAAATGGAAATTACAAGTAAATGAAGTTCAGGTTGATTTAAATAGCAATACTTTTGATAAAAGGATAGAATGTAACATTTCTAGATTGTATATGTTTATTTTGTCTGTCTGTTTTTCTTTCTTTTTGCCTCTCTGTACATTCTGGCAATTTTAAATGCTTTTCTGGCAAGAGGATGCAAAAACATTGAGAGATACTTTTCAGAAGTATTGAGATTAAAGCTCCTTCAGGAGAATTTTCTACACATTTTAATTCTCCTCCTGCTACTTTCTTTACAATATTTAATATTCTTGAAAGAATATTTACTTTATTTCTTTGTAATACTTAATGTTCTTCAAAAAATATTTTCTCTTGAAAAATCGCTTCTTGAATTTGGTGACCTCTTTTCACTTGCTGATTTTCCATCCTATTTAGTCTCTGGAATTATTTTCTTTTTTTGAGGGGGTGACACTGGGGCTTGAACCCAGGGACTCTTTACCATTAAGCAACATCCCCAGGCCTTTTTATTTTATTTTATTTTTTTAATGACATCCAGAATGTCACTAAATTATTTAGGACATTGCTAAATTACTGAGCCTGGCTTTGAACTTCAATCCTGAGCCTCCCAAGTTGCTGGGATTACAGGCATACATCATTGCACCTGGCTAAAATTATTTTCTAAGGTTCACTCTCCAGATTTTCTTGTTTCAAATACCATCCATCTCAGAAGATTTGTGGTTACTTCTATTTATGTCCATCAAAGTACTTTAAGTAATGTTTCATAATTAACCTGATATTGTAGTGAGCTCCAACAGCCTAGGTCAATTCTCCTAATGGTACTTGCCCAACAGAAGTTACAACTGTGGTGACATCACTGTGATGGCAGAGAGAGTGGTGTGAGGTGGGACAGGCAGAAAATGAGGTGCTGGCTATTATTCATGTCATTGTCTACACTCTGAGACTCAGATCTACACTGGGGGGAGTATTTCTAGTTGATGTGAAGAAGAGAAAGAGACTGTGACAAAGCAAAAAATGACTCTCAAGGCACTTTCCAGAAGTCACATATTACTCCCTTTTGTATTACATTGACCAAAGCCAATCATGGGGTCAGTTCTGTTCTCAATGGAAAGCAGAAGCATGATCCTCCCCAGTGGTTATGTACAATAATTGACCTGTATTTGAATGACACTCAGATTTTTATTTCTATTTTCAGTGCTATTTTCTAGCCTCTGCCTTACTTTTCCCATATCAATATCATACCAGTGCTTCAACCATGCATGATAACAAAACCAGAATGTGTAAGCTCTCCATAAAGCCAGCTGAACTTTCACTATCATACAGTCAGTAATTTCAGGATAATTTCAAATTCTGTGACCATGTCCTATGTGATCTCTCTTGAAAGCCTTATTGATTTTGTTTTTAAAATTTTTCCCATATTCTAACCTTTATTTTTATTTCTTTCATTTTCTTGATTGTCTTCGGATCAGTTCTGCTATTCTCCACTTGGTAGTATAGACTGCAATCAGTTGAAGTAAGTTTTGACTTTGTTGTCTCCATTACTCAAAAAACGAAAACTATGATTCAAACTTGTCAAACTGTAATTAAAGACTGCTAATGAGACATCAACCTCAATCTATCTTCATTATGTTCAGATATTCATATTTTGTTTCATCCCAACTATAGAATTCTTCATCCTCTAAACATAAAATTCAATTCATATCTTTCACATTCTAATTTCTTTCTTATGTAGTTTATATACTTGTCCATTAGAAAGAACTTTGCACATAGTAGTTCTCAATTCACATTTAAGAAGGAAAAGGAAAGAAAGCTATATTATTTTAATGTACAAATTATCAATTGTCTAGTATTTTGCAAAAACTTTGAAAACATTATCTCATGAATTCTTTACTCCAATATTATGAGGTGACTATAATTATCCTATTCCACACATGAAGAAAATTCTGGTTCAAAATAAAACAAAAGTTTAAGAAGCAAGGTCAAATCCAAACTTTATTGTTTGAAAGCCAGCCTATATGTATTTTACCTTCTTAACATTGGAATTATGAGAGATGTATATTCATATAATGATTATAAAGATTCAAAAAATTTGAACAGAATTATTTTGTTTTGAGAACTTTCTAGATATAAAGTAAAATGATTCTGTCAATGTGTACAGATTGCTCTCTAAAAAACCTATTTTTAAGAAGAAATCGGAAGGTGATCCTTGAACTTCTTCTCTTAAAGTTGGGCGTGTCCTTGGTGCTCATAAGCCTCCAAATGTAGTGTTTCAGAATTTAGGTTATAATATTTAGTATCAAACATGGTGACAACTTAACAATCAATTTCTGAAAGATAAAAAAATCATACAAACTAAGTAAGAGTTCACCGTCCTCCATCTCTCAGTGACAATATATAAATTTCCACTGCAAAAAGCCAGGGTCATTTTGTAATCTGATTCTAACCTTCTATATTTGCAAAGTTTATTTGAAATAAATAAAACAAAACAAAAAAAATAGAAAATACCAAGTAAAAATTTCTCAAACAATATACAAAACTGGATTATGTTGAGATAGATTGCTATGTATCAATTAAAAAAATGGTTTTCTGTCTCTTGTATATCTACTCTGTTTCTCCCTCTGTTTCCTTTTAAAGCAATACCCTATGTGTAATAGCTGCATTGGAAAATATTCAAAAAATAATTAAAATTCAGCAGCGTTCCACTATTTTCCATATCTCAGTGACTCTACGTAAATATTCACTGCAAATAGCCAGGGCCATCTAAGCTACTAAAGGAATATTTTCCTGATTTGATTATTCTAGGCAAGAAGACTAGAGTGATACATACAAAAAGCCTAATATGGTTATACTAATCAGAGATACACAAATGTTAAACACATTAAGTTAAGAAAGCTCTCTTTCTAGAATGTATGATTAATGAATTCATAATTAAAGCCTTCCTGATTTTATTGGGCTGACTACACTGAGAAAGTTAAAGGTTTATATTTTGCTTTATGTATTAAACAATCAGAGCCCACCTAGTCACCTTTCTTTGTAAAAATAAAAATAATTTTATCACTGGTAATTAGAAACCAACATTCCCAAATATCTAGACCTCTATTCAAAGTTAATATAAAAATATTATTATGCTTTTCTATTTGAGTTTCACAGTCATAAGTCACAGCTTGAACTGTGATTAAGCTTTAGAATTTCAATTTAAGAAAAAATAATTTATGAGTTTGATGGAAGAAAATTGGTTTACTATATAACTGAAATTTATAAAAGGTCTCAGTCCTCATTAATGTAACCTGCAATAACAGCTAAACAGAATAAAAGATATTTTAATTGAGATTCTCTATTAATAAAATAGTCCTGTGCACTACAGCCGCTAAAAGACACATTCTTCTTTATGTATTTAATGTCAAAATGGCCTAAAGCAGAAAGAACAGGTGGTATAAAGAATTATTTTAACAATAGTTGAAAGAAACTGAAGGAAAACATCAGATCCATCTAGAGAGTGAACTATTAGTATAAAGTTGGGCCTTATTTAGTTTTATGACTATAATATCTCTTCCTAATGTTCTACTGCCCCTTAGCAATGGTTAGAGTACTGCTAACTATTTTAAAGCCTACCTATGCCACAGTACTACATATTTTTTAACTCTGTATCTCTATTGCTAATGAAACCACCAAAGAAAGGACACTTTGAATTTGGAAGAAATGTCTTAGCAGAGACCAAAAGCAGCTGTTGTTTTTGGGTTTTGATTACTAGAAATAAGTTCTATTTTATGCATTAACAAAAATGAGAATGAAAACACATTAGGTTGTCTGAAACAAAATGTTCAATGTTGCAATTTTCCTAAGTGAATTCAAAGAAATACAAATAATGATACTTTACCTAAGCCATTCTTCAAGATCCCAGAGTTATTCTCTTAAATATATACTGAGTACATTCAGTTTAGAAAAAGAGAGAATCCTATAATTCAGAGTTGTGATTTGGATACCAAATAACACCTATGACTATGTTCAAGAACCAAAATAAATTGTAAAAATCACCTGGAAAGACGTCATATTTACTTTTATCTTATTAGCTACCTGTGGGAAATCCTAAACAAGTTCAGAAAAGCCTCCGTGAACCAACTTGTCAATAAACATAATGAAACCATTAACATTTGTCTCCTTGGCAAAAAGAATCTGGAACAGAAAATTTACTGAAAATTGTAATGTACTTTCCAGTAGATATTTCACAGAAGTTTCATTATCCTTATTTTCTTAATAAAAAAGGAGCCAGAGTATGAGAGAGGTATGCAGACAGACAGACTGGAAAAGAAAAGAAGAGACAAAGAGAAACCCTAGAGCAGCAAAGAAATGTGAATAAAGTATGAGGAGCTCCACATCTGTGTAAATATGAGAGGGTTCTATGAAGTCAAAATTCTCCCCAGCCTTGACCCAAAGTAAAAGAAAATTACTTTAGCAACTATCACCCAGGGCACAGGGAATCCTTTTATAAATAGGTCCTTTGTGAATTCTATTACTCACCATGTATAAAATCTTTCAGTTGGAAAGGTAAATTTTGAGGTGTTGCGCAACTTCAGCATGGATGGCGTTGATTTTGGAGAAAAGCCGTCAGTTCCTCCATGGGTGCCATCAAGTTCAGATTGTCCATATGGATAAGACACCATGGGGGCATGTGTAGAAGGAAGTGTGAGGGTGAAGGTTTGACAAAATAACTTGGGGTTACATTGATGGGAGCTCTATTTTTTTCTTTTTAATTAAAAATTCCATCTAGTAGTTTTTAGCCACAGGGATTCTGAGGTCAAACCTAGAGGAATGTGTTCATGAATGACTGAAATCTGTAGACTCGGGCACATAGCTATATTAACTTTTTTTTTTTTTTTTTTTTAAGGTTGACTTAAAATTAGTGTCATTGTGCTTCAAAAGTTGACATCTGAGAATTTCTCACCCTCAAAGTTTTCCTTCTACTTTGCCCTCCTACTTTGCTAGTTAAAGAGTGGTTAACACATAACTGAAAGGCCAACTGTGTTAGAAACCCGAAGGACTATACTTGTTAATGGGGGCCGAGGTGTTTGGCCTGCGTGGAATGTGCTGTCAGACTGGCTCACACTACCTAAATGGAGCCAGCTGAAGCCATCGCATTTCATAACTTTCACACCACTCTGGGCTTTTCCTTGAGTTCTATTAATTCAAAGCCTGTGATCTTTGGAAATGGTTTTGTTTTCCCATGGTCTTAGTGGGGCTTCCTAGAGAGCAGTGGCTGGCGACAGCTCTCTTTCCCAGCCTCACTTGCTCTGTGACAACAAACCTCTTGTAATGATGCCAGCTCAAGGGCAGGATTAGGATATTTGTCCAGGAGACCTGGACTTTCTCAGTCTCACACCTTCTGATTTTGAAAAAGAACAAATTTGCTGTTCAGTTTTAATGAAGATTAGATAGACATTTTAATTGTCTGGTTGACCTAAGGTCTGGACCCTTGAGATAAAAAGGTATATTTTTAAATGCTGAAATACAGTAATAGCACACAATGATTCCCCCATATAAAGCTAGTTTTACCTTTCAGTTCTCATCACTTCAAATTTGCCAAGATAACTTTTCAGCTTCAAAGTTGTGCATCTGCTGCAGGAACACAGAAAATCAAAATTTGTCAACCAAATGACCAATCTGGAAATTCTGTCAAGCAATTATCACATCAACGTTTTCTAAACAACAGAACATACAGGATGGAACACATTATTATCCCATAACAGCTTTCCTCACCCTGTAGTTCCTGCATTCTCCCCACCTGCAGAGTTAGTACCACCACACTGATGCTGCCTATCCGCAGCTTGCTGCCTTCTGATTGGTCTGGCCCATTTGGGTCACCTCTGGGTTGGTTGTAGAGTATCTCACAGGAAAGCAGTGAGCCTGAGGAGAAGCCCCTGAACTTCTTTCCAGAAAACATCCTGCCCACCTATGTCTCTGGTCCTAAAATGGAAAGAAAATCCTAGAAAGAAAATCCTAGCCACCCTGGATTTTAGAGCAGATCCAGTCTTGAAATAACTCATTAGCCAATTAATCTATCAATCATATAAAAGGATTAATTCATTTATGTAGGTAGAGCCCTAATCACTTCTTAAAGGTCTCACCTCTTAACATCTCAAAATGGAAATTAAACTTTAACATTAATTTCAGTGGGAACAAAACATGTCTAATTCATAGTTATTCTTTATGAGATTTATGAATTTCTTTTTGATTAATAATTTAGTGAACATTATTATTATACCTAGGTGTTAAATTTTGTTGAATTTCTTTTTCTGAATTTGCTGGAATTTTATCCTTTCATTTTCTTTATTAATAAATTATTATTTGTTTATTATTTTCTTAATAAATTGCTTGAGTCTTTAGATATTAAATCAGCTTTGGAATCTATGGGTAACATTATCTTTATTAGTATATTTATCCCTATTATATAGATTACAGAATTTTATTTGCTAAAATTTTGTAGACTTCTTGATGTCCATGCTCATGAATGTTTTTGGTCTATAATTTTCCATCCTTCACATATATAATCTGTTTCATAAAAGGATGTTGAGAAGTTAGTCTCAGTTCTTATATTTTCTGAAATAGTTATGGAAAGATTTACACTGTTCTTGTGTAATATTCATACTATTCAAATGTACTGTATTTGTCAAAATTAACCAATATGACCATTTAATTCTAGAGTTAATTTTATGAAAAATTTTGTAATTTAATTTTTTGCATATATATAGTGGTATTCAGGTTTATACTTATTTTCATATCTATTCAGGTAAATTTTCTCTTTTATAGGGTTTGTTCATTCCCTTTAGGTCATCAAATATTTTATTATAAATTTGCAACATATCTGTCTTATCTCTAATGTGTATAGAATTTCTATCAGTAGATAGCTGATACTGGTAATTTGGTCCTTCTTTCTTTAACTTTGATCAATTTCTTCAGAGGTTTATTAATTCATCATTACTATTTTTGTATTGTATTTATTGAATATCTACTTTTGTCTATATTATCACCTTCCTTATACTGTGGATTTAATTTGTTCTCATTCTATTTCTTAAAGTGTGATCTCAGATTATTGATTTCAGACTCTTTTTATACATTAGTTATAATTTTTACACTGCTTTACTTAAATGTTTGTAACTTTTATCTGTTGAATTTTTAATAATGCAACTCAAAGTTACCTAATGATTCTTTTGGCTCTATGAAATATTTAGATTTGTGCTATTTATTTTCCAAATATTTAGGGATTTTAAAAGTATCTTTTTGTGATTAATTTATAATTAAATTAATTTTGGTCAAAACATTTTTCTCTGATTTTAATCTTTTTAAACTTATTAAGAATTTGTTAATATTCAGAATGTGTTCACCTATGGTTAATATTTAAAATCATTACAAACACTTGAAGAACATAAAAGCTGCCATTTTTAGATGTGGGTTTTATTTAAGACATGGAGGAAGGACACAAATCAAATACTATTGAGGTCTTCCAAGTCTCGTTTTTTGTCTAGTTGTTCTATCAATTACTGAATGATATTAAAATATTTATGACTGTGGAATTAATGATTTCTCCCTTTTATTTTCCCAATTTTTCACTTATGCATTTGAAGCTCTATTATTAGATACTTAAATGTCTGTGATTATTAGAGCTTCTGGGTTGAATTATCTTTGTTATCATTATGAAATTGTCCTCTATTTTCAACAACAAAATTGCTTTGGAGTCTATTTATCTGATAATGATAAGTGACTCCAACCTTCTTATGATTTCTGTTTGCATAGTATAGCTTTTTCTATCTATTGAATTTAAACCTCTTTTGTGTCTTGTAACATTTAAAGTGATGTTTTTTAAACAGCATAAACTAGTGCCTTGTCTTTTGTTTTGGTTTCTAATCTATTATGATAATCTCTACACTTTAATTCGTATTTTATTTCAATTAACATGTAATACAATTGATTGGGTTCAGCTCTGTTCTTCCTTATTTATTTTCTATCCACAATTTTTATTTCTCTGGTGCTTTTTTTTTCTTTTTGTATTTGACATTTAAAAATGCCTTTTAAATTTTCCCTTAACTTTTAACTTTGTTTATTTTATCATATTGTAGGCTTGTACTTGGGAATAAACTAGACATTGTATCCTTTCATGTACACCATACAAAACTTGTAACTATGTAGACTAGTATCTCATTATTTATGCTGTTCTTGTTATATTTACTTCTAATGATAAGGCAATTCATAATCAAATCATTAATCTCATTTGTAGAGTTTATGTAATGTGCCATTTCTTAATGATTTTGAGATTTGCTAATTGTCTTTCTTTTTGTTTTGATTTTGAACAATTTAAGTGAAATGTACTGAGACAAACTTGTTTGCTTTTTTTCTGCCCAGTGCTTATTGAGGATTTTCTGTGTGGAAATTTCCAAAGTTAATCAAATTTGGAGAATTTGTGGGTTTTAACTCTTTTTATTCTAATCTACATTCTCTTTCCTTTCCTTTTGGATCTCTAATGACATGCATGTTAGACCACTTGATATTGTCTTAAAATCACTGAGGCCTCTTACTTGTTTATAATCTTTATTTTTCTATATTTTTCACATTGGATAATTTCCCTTGATTTATCTTTTAGTTTCCTGAATCATCTATCATTTCCATCTGTTTATAAGTTCATCAGGTAATAAGTATCAAGTATGTATGTGTAGTCCTAAAATTTTCACCCAGATCTTGTGTATTCTGTTATCTGTCTATATTTCTATTCTGAAATTTTCTATATTTTCATTGATATAAGCACATTTTCCTTTACTTAGTTGAAGGGAGCTATAATAGCTACTTTAAAACTTCTGTCTGCTAGTTCCAACCTCTGTGCCATTTCAGAGTCAATTTTATTTTCTCCTGAAAGTGTATTCCACTCTTATATTGAGAAATAGTTTAATGCACCGTGCACATTATGAATGACTAAGTTGTGCAGATTCTATTATTTTCTCTGATTAGTGTGATTTACCTGCTTTTGCAAGGAAATAGATTAGAAATGTGAGCTCTGTTTCTTGGATAGAAGCTCATCTCAGAGCCAGTCTTTTTCTTCCCTTGGCTGCTTTGTATCTGCACCACATATGCATAGCTCAGGGTAAGTGGTAGAATGTGTGAGCTCTGCTCCCTTCCAGGAATTCGCCCTTTCTCTTTCATTGCCAGAACTTTCCTGGCTTCATTCTTCTGATTTCCTAGGTCAAAATACTGCAGTTCCTACACCAAAAGCAGCACACCTTCTGCTTCTACCATGCTAATTGTTACCTGGCTGTAATCACAGGACTGGGAATTCTGTTTGTTTCTAGGATTCTCCTCCTTCCTGTGTGTGTCTTCCCTACCAGTCTGACTTTAGTTGATCACTATCTAGTGTACCAGTTTTTGGTATTATGCACAGATTTTACAATTATTTTCTTTGAGTAGGGAAGCAATAATGTTCTAATAGCAGCTGATCATTTAATTACCGAAACATGATCCCCAATTGATGTGTAATGGAACTGATGCTAATTAATTTAAGTAAATGTACATAGATAACAAAAAATAATAATAATAAAACTGAGCTCTTAAGATTCTGGTTAAATATTCTTATAATTTGGTTCATTTTTATCTGAGAGAACTCATTTTATATTAAATCTCCTTTCCTCAGTAGCCTAAAAATTAGCAGTTATAATAAGACCTTGTAATAAATTCTGTAGCTTCTGATTAAATCAATAGAATATCAGTTCAGAGACATAAATGTTTAGCACAGTCAGAACTTCATTATTTCCCCATCATCAATATGTTTATTGCAACAAACACATATAAACATCAAGAGAAAAGTAGAATCCAGCTGTCATTCTCAGTAAAAATTATCACATTCATATAATAATTAATAAATCAAGAATATGCTCATTAAATAATCAACATTAGCTTAGGAATTTTTTTTATTTGAAATTTATTTTTATTAGAACAATCTTGGAAATTCAATCTTAGTACATTTCTCAAGTAAGATTAACTTTAAACTTCACATTTTATATTTTTAAACACTTGAAATCAGAAATAACATTTAGGTTTTATAACACATTCAGCCATCACAATAAGCCAACTCTAAGCAGAATCTTTATAGGTAACTTCCAGAAGGATGTAGGATTACCTTCCTTAACTTAGGAATTTTGGTATATTTTATCAGTGTTGATAAACACAACGAGCCTTGTGTTTATCAACACTGTTGTATACATTCACAACAGCTGGATCAGCACAGCACATCTGCTTTTATGTTGGTAAGAAATTAAGTTGTAGTATGTATGGCTTAGATATCCAGAAATTTTCATTTGAACATTAACCCTAGTCTCATAGTGAAAACCTTTCTTGAGTCCCATATGAATCTGTAAAATTATTGCTTGTCCTGACATCTATTCACTCTGATCTAAAATGCTTATTTATTTTTTAAAGAATACTAATAGGTGGCCCTACCAAGAAGCATTTACTTAGGTACCAATATGACGCTTTTCATTCAGAAACAATGAATGTTCCTGAATGAACAAGATAAGTAGCATTCCAAATATATACATCTCCTTTATTGTTTTGTTTTGTTTTGTTTTTGAAAGGATTCAAAGTTGCTCAGTAAATTAAACTGCAGTCATTGACTGTGATGAAAAGTAATTTAAATGACATGCATATTCAAAACTATTTATTTAACTTAGAAGGTAGCAGACAAGGGTATTTAAAATAAAGCTTCTGGCATAACATATGATAACTTTAATGATCATTGTGCTGGAAAACAGGTGGCGACTGCTTCCTTTTCATTTCCTTCCACCCCCTTCTTTTCCCTTTCCATCTGTTTCCCGTTTTCTCCAGCCTTTCATGTGTACGTTTTGGTCTGTGAAGAGCAGTTTGCTATCGTCAATTTTGGGGGAGGAGAGGCACATGAATTCTGGGAACCAAGAATGAAGAAATACTTCCTCTTCCAACTGCTATGCTCCTCACAGAATAGGACTCTGCTGTTTTACAGAAAGATGGAATGAATATGTGTGCCACATTGCACACCCAGGTCATATTTCACAAAGGTGGAAGTGTTGGTGGCAAATGGCTCACATATTATTATGTAACTTTTTTATTCCTGAAAGAAAACTTCCTGAAAGCACATTGCCACCCCTGCCAATGATAAATGTGGATTCTTTGGGTATCATTGAATATTTTTTGGTGATTTATCTTCAATTTTGGTGATTTCCTCTATCAGGTCAAATATTTGTATAAAATAAACAAAACAAAACAAAAATAAAAACTAGAAAACATCATTCATGAAATTTTCAGGATTTATGTATCAGAAACTATGACATCTATTTCCTTTACTGTAGTACAGATTATCACGCTACTACTAATGGTCACTAGCTTTACCCCAAACATACTGTCTTCAATAGTATTTTCAAAACTATCTTCCATAAACACAGATCTATAGCTTTTACTTGATAAGTTACATATCTTTAGTGACTTTGCATTATACAAAGGACCAAAACAATAACTGGGGGATTTGAGATTTTTGTCTCTATACTCTGAGCAGCATGAGTGTAGGAAGCATATACTATTCAATCATTTGCTCATTCATGAATAAAACACACATTAATGAAGGGCCAGCAACATGTCAGACATTGACTAGGTTTTAGAAGATTCACTAGCAAGGGAACACCACAGACAAATCAAATATTGCTGCTCTTATAGTGCAATGGGAGGAAAAACGAAACAAAAAAAAATAATTCAGTTGACTTCAGAGTTTTTTACAAGGTCATAAGGCCATGCAAAAAAAGAGGAGCAGAGATCAAAAAGATGTCTTTCTTAGTAGGTGTTGAGGAATTAGTTTTAGACAGGATGATCAGGGAGTTCTCATTGAGATACTATCATGATTTGGCTCTTTAATGTCCTCTGCAAAACCCTTGTGTTAGGCAACGCAGGAATGTTTAGAGGTGAAATGATTAGATTATGAGAGTTGTAACATCAGCAGAGAATAGATGATGCTGATCCATTTGGTGGAATAACAATGTGAATGGATCAGTGGGTGGTGATTGTAAGCAAGTGGGGCATGGCTAGAGGAAGTAAGTCACTGGGAATGTGACATGGATTATACCCAACTGTGGTCTCTTCCCCTCTTTCTCTGTGCTTCCTGGCACCCATGAGTTGAACAGCTTCCTCTGCCATTTCCTTCTGCTATGATGTTCTACCTCAGACCCAGAGCAATGAATCAATCAGTCATGGACTGAACCTCTGAAACTGTAAGCCCAAAATAAACTTTTCCTCCTCTGAGTTGCTCTTGTTGGGTATTTTGATCACTGCCATGCAAAGCTGACTAACACAGATGCTTTTGTTTATAGGCATATTGCTTAAGAAAGTAATTTTTTTTAAAAAAAAAAGAAGACTCAAAGGGTATCTTAGGAAATAGGAAGAGGGACTCAGATACAGAGTTCTCAAGGTAGGCACATGACTTGCATGTTCTGAGAACATGAAAGAGACCAACCTAACTGAAGCAAGAGGAGAGATAAACCAGCTACGGTCAAGGAGTTAAACAGGACAACAGTTAGGTTACTATAAAGGACATTGGTCTTGATTCTGAGTAAGACAGGAAGTGACTGGCAGGCTTCCAGTCAATCAAGTGCACAGCCTAGGTTACAGTTAAAAATGAACATTCTTTCCTTCTTTTGGTGTACTGGGTGGAGACATGATAGGGCAAGTCAGGGAGGTTAGGAGGTCTCTCGGGTAATCCTTATGAGAGATTGATGGATCTCTGGTATAAGGAGAAAGCGATGCAGAGGAACAAATGTGGGTTTTGCGGAGCTCTGTCAAAAACCAAAATTTTTGCTTCATAGTTACAGAAGTAAATATTTATTTAGAATAAGTAAAGATATTACAAATGTTAAGAAGTTGCTAAAAAATACAGGTTTCATAAAAATCTCAGAATTTTTAAATTATTAATGTTGTTACTATTATGTGTTGCTAACTGTCTATTCTGCTTTGTTTCCTATACTTCTGGAAGCATTTTCTTGGGTACCTCACTATATAACAATTTTATGGTAGAGAAAACATAAAGAAAATTTGAACTAAAAAATCAAAACTTGTTCTTTTGTTCAAACTTGCTTGAACAAAGTATGTCTCTTTGTTTTTGACAGCTTAGAAAAAAAACTTTCAATTTTGTAACCTCTTCTGCAGTTCTTGGTCAGGTTGTGCTTTGCTGGAGGGAAGCTTCTGAACCTCTAGACCTCTTCACATTGTTGACCTCTCCCTAGAGAGGTCTCCCACTGCCCAAACAATGGCCCAGTTTGGCCTAACCTCATCTCCTGAGATGCCTCAATCTCAACTACTATTGCTACACTGGATCAGTCTACAGGAGCTGCATGAGCTGAAGTCTTGACAAGCATTCAACAGAGAGAAGTACAATGTTGCCTTCTGATCCCTCTCCTTGGAGTGAGTGGTAGGTCCCAGATACTACTCAAGGTGCAAGTGTTACTCTGGACATGATGGTGTGGAGGTATTATTGCCAGCATGCTGCTTGCTGTTTCTAGCCTCAGGTCCATCACCAACGTGTATTATAGGGCAAATAGAATACTGGTCTCTGTCTCATGGCTAGAAGACTCTTTCCTGAACCCCTGGAGGGACAGAAAGGGCCTCTGCTGGTGAGGATCAAAGAAGCTTAAAATTCATTACTTTCAAGTTAAATCTATGTTTTTAAGTGGGGATGGGGAGAAGTAATCTGTTTCTTATAAGCATTGATGCAGAGGCAAGGTCAGTAGTAGATTGAATAGGAGTGTAAGACAAGAAACAAAGCAAGAAAAGCACCATGATTTATTATGAGTTGCTGTAAGGAAAGAGCCACTATTTAATTATTTAATTAATTAATTTCAGATCGAGAAGTCTATAGGAAGAACATCTGAGAATAAGAACAGAAATTCATTTGAGGACATGTTAATTTTCTGACGGGCACTGGTGTGCAAACAGAGATGTCAAGAAAGGCAGCTGGACATGAGTCTGGAGATCAAGAGAAAAGAATGGATGGGAAAGATAAATTTTGGAGCCTTCGGCGTCTACATGAGACTTAAAGTCAAAATACATTGTGAAATTACAAGTGAACAGGAAAGAATTCTAAGAAGTAGT
>CM053401.1:17886608-17896705 GCA_028644305.1 Xerus rutilus
TAATATAAGAATACAAGGGGCTGTTGATGAGAAATGACACAGGGATGAGATACAGTATAAAGTTAGCAGGAAGTAGATGGGGGCAGTGTGGCACATGACTATAATCTCAGGGGCTTGGAAGGCTGAGGCAGAAGGATCACAAGTTCAAAGCCAGCCTCAGCAATTTAGCAAGCCTCTAAGCAACTTAGGGAGATTCTGTCTCTAAATAAAAAATAAAATGGGCTGGGGATGTGGCTCAGTTGTTAAGCAACTCTGAGTTCAATCCCTGGCACCAAAACAAAAAAATGAACAAATAATAAAGTTAACAAGAAATAAATGGAGATAGATATGGTGGTAGACTGTGTAAGGAAGGAGAGACTACTGAAATATGTGATTTTTGTTTGTTTGTTTCTTTGTCAAGATGTGCAGCGAGCTTGATGGGGCAGGTGATTATCTCTACCTATCATACGCTGTGTGTGGTGCTGAGTTCTAGAGGTGACAGGTGTTCATTTATGAAATTTGGTGAACAATTTTTCAATGATTACTTAAGATTAAAGTCTGTTTTCCCAGAAAAGAGTTGACAAAAGCATTAACAGTATTTAGAAGTGAGAGGTTGCAAAGACAATTTTGCACTGGATTGTTGGGATACTGACCATGAGCTAATTTGAAGATGATGGTGCTGTTTCTTTGAAAGAACTACTAAAACCTTCATCATCAGAAGACAGTCATTTAGTAAGTTACAGAACAAAGGACTTGACAATAGAGATGTATGTTAGAGATGGATTATCAGTTAAAACAAAGGGATTTTTAATCACAGAGATAAAAATAAAGTACAAGTATGGAGGCTGAGGCATGTCCTCCGGGACCTCAACGGAATGGCAGGGTTCTTCTGAGGTTCTTCCTTGTGGCTCAGTGGAGTGGCAGCGTTCTTCTGAGGCTTTTGCCTAAGATGCTGGGAAAATAACAGTGATGTTAAAAATCTTGATGCTAGGTCAAAGAATCCTAAAAAATAAAGGAAGGGCTATTATTCATTATCTAAGGATCTTCTTGTGTTCTTGGATCTATAAATTTAATAACATATACTCAAAATTACAATTGGGTCTGATTTGTTTAATACACAAAATATGCACAGAGTAATTTTTAAAAAGCAAAATAAAAAAGAATTAACTTGCCAGGTGCAGTGGCACATGCCAGTAATCCCAGTGGCTCGGGAGGCTGAGGGAGGAGGATCAAGAATTCAAAGCCAGCCTTAGCATAGCAGTGGTGAGGCATTAAGCAATGTGGTGAGACCCTGTCTCTAAATAAAATACAAAATAGGGCTGGGGATGTGGCTCAGGGGTTCAATCCGCAGTAGCCCCCCACCAAAAAAGAATTGACCTAACATGCAGAAATATTTAATTAAATGCAAAGGATGCTAAGTCTAGAAAATAATTCTTAGTAGATCATGTCTTTTCTGGGCTCCTAAGTTCTACTAGCTTTTACTACAGTAGTTCATATCATGTGGATTTATTTTTATGGTTACTGAGGACATGCACTTGCCACTAAGAGAAAGCCACCACTTCTGTCAGTAACAAATGCACCAGTGATCTACCAGTATCATCCTCAGTTATAATATCATGTACAGAAACTTTAAAAGGTAATGAATAAAAAACTAAAGAATCAAAATTTTCTTAAGACAACACACCCTATGGGTAAGGTAAAAAACAGCCCCTTTTGTACTCAGTTTTTAGCACCCCTTCCCTAAAAGCCTAAAGCAGCTCCTGCCCCAGGAGGTTCATCTCCCGAATCTTCCACCAGAAAAAACAAAGCCTAACTGCTCAGGTTAGCACATCAAAAGAAGACCGCTGCCGCTTATCTGCCACACTGATTTTAAAGTGACCAATCCATAGCTTGCCATGTTTTTGTAGGAGGCCCTATAAATTCCCTGTCCCACCTTCCCTCTGCCCTTTTTTTTCCTCCTTCCTCCTCCTGGGAGCCCACCCCCCTGAATAAAGGATCTCCTGGCTGCATGAGGTGTTGTGTATGGATGGCTGATACCCTCACACTATGCAAAATTTGAACTTTAAAATTTAACTCTGAAATTTGTTTAAATACTTTCTTTTCCAATTCTACAAAGTAAAAACCTTGAGGGACAAATATTCTCCTCAAGTGAAATGCACACTCACTTTTTCCAGAATATTTATGATTTGTAGTGCCCTTCTGACTTGTCTAAGGTGTCAAACGTCCTACATTGCAAAGGCACAAGAAACAGGGACTTGGCCACAGTTATATGATGGCTGTTTTATCTTCTAGGGGCACTGAAGGACCTTGAGATACGTCTTTTATTTGAGCCTCTTCCCTTCAGGATACCAAAGGGTTCATGTCACACTAAGATCCAGTGTCTCTGCCTGTGGGACTCTGCAAAGAGCTCAGGTTTTCGATGATGCTGGGAACAGAAGATGAATTACTTTGTCACAAATTATTGTTTCTCAATTGCTAGGAGAATTTTATATTTTATTTCCATACCTGAAATTCTTTCAAATGGAGAATTTATATTAATTTGATGACATTACTAAAACTGAGTACCACAAAGTGATGGCATAAATGACAGAGATTTATTACACAGGTCTGCAGCCCAGATGTCTGAAATAAAGGTGGTAGCAGGGTTGGTTCCCCCTGATGTTGGTGAGGGAAAGACATAACCAGTCCTTTCTCATTGGCTGGTAGATAGTTGCCTTGATGTTCACCTGGTGTCTTTCTTATATGAGTCTCTATCCAAAATCCTCTTTAAATAAGAACACTATTTTAATGGTCTCATTTTAATCTGATTTTTTTTCTAAAAGACCTGAAGTACTGGGACTTAGGACTTCAACGTAGAAATTTTGGGGGACACGAAGCAACCCATATAGTAAGTCTGTCAGAAAGAATGCAGGCACAGACATCCAACTCACTATGTGTGTCCAGCAAATATCTCATTCTAGACTCTCAATATTTACAACTTTAATCTTTGATCATCAATTGGGTGTTTCCATGTTACAGTTTAGATATAAGGTGTTCCTCAAAAGCTCATGTGAGACAATGCAAGAAAGCTTAAAGGTAAAATGATTGGGTTATGACAGCCTTAACCTAATCAGTGCAGTGATACTCTGATAAAGATCAACCTGGTGGTAACTAGGCAGGTAGGGGTGGCTGAAGGAGGTGAGTCATTGGCCTTTGGGGTATATATTTTGTCCTTGGTGAGGGGATTCTCTCTCTCAGTCTCTCTCTCTCTCTTTCTCTCTCTCTCTCCCTCTCTCTCTCTCCTTCCTGGTTCAATGTTCCCATCTAGTTTCCTCTGCCACACAATTCTGTCATAATGTTCTGTCTCACTTTAGGCCCAAAGGAATGGAGTCAGCCATGTATGAAATGAGATCTCTGAAACCACAAACTCCAAATAAACTTTTCTTCCTTAAAATTGTTCTAATCAGGTGTTTTGATGACAGCAGTGTAAAAGCTGACTAAAGCATTCCATGTAATAGGAATACATATATATATATATATATATGTATATATATACACAAATATATATATGTATGTATATATGTATATATATCACACATATATGTGTACATATATAAATATATGTGTATGTTTATGTATCTGTACATGTTAATAAAGCAGCATTTGTACTTCAAAATTATTATGCTTTTACAAATGAAGGAATTAGGGGCTGGGAATGTAGCTCAGCAGTAGAGAGCTTGCATAGCATACTCAATGACCTGTTCAATTCCCAGTACTGAAAAATTTTTTAAAATCCCCAATAAAGGAACTAGTCTGAGAGAGATTAACTCTAAAAAAGTCATGGGATAAAAAAGTAACAGAGTCAACGTTTAAACCGAGTTTTGTCTTATACCAATCCTGGTACTCCTTACCCTCTACAGGGCCCCTTCATGCACTTTTAAGAACTTCTGAGCATGCCCTGAGTCAGATGCTCTGCCATAAATAGCATGATCCTGAATTTTTGAGATAGATATCAGTCTTTCTATTTCATATTAGAACATGCAAGTCCTTTTAGGAATTCGTTTTCCCTAAATCTAGTCTTTTCCCATAACCTGTGGTAGTAAAATAATTTAATATATTAATATTCTGTGTGAAGAGTTGGCCAACTATTTGTTCAAATCTGTGCCTGAACCTACTAAAGGTTTTCCTCTTATTCATATTATAGTTCAATGCAGGTTGGGAAATGGAGTGGATCTTCTCTACACAGTCATTTAGGAACTCATGTTCCTTCCATTTGGGGTTTCTCCCATCCCTCAGGTCTTCAGGGCCTGCACTCTATCTGCTACATCTAACTAATAAAAAAGAGAAGAGAGAAGAGAGGAAAGAAGAACCAAACTGCATGATTTTAGGGACAGAATTTACAGTCACACATATCACTTTCATAAATGTTCTGGTTGCTATAATTTAGTCATATGGTAAGCTTAGGTGAGAAATGTAGAAGTAAAAAGGAATAAGTAAATGGTTAACAAAAGGTAATTTTCTACAAGTGCTTAGAAAAAGAAATTTTAATTTAAGAACTCAATAATAAAATTGAGCCATTGTTCATCAAGATTTATAAGTTTGTTCTATCTATCATCATGACCTCAACATTTATCCTCAAGGAATTATGTATATTTAGAATTAACAATGTCAAGAATAAAAATGACTCTCTGATTTACATTCATTAAAATATCTTCATGAGAATATTTTCCAAGATTAGCTGTACTAATAACTCAGAAAGAAATGAGGTTTTTTTTCCTACTAATTTGACTATATTTGTTAGTTCCTTTTCTTTATAATACAGCCTCACAAATTTCATCAATAAGAAGATACACTTTTAGAATAAGACCAGGTAGAACTGACAACTTAGGGTAAATTCAAGCAGGAAATAGTTGGAATTTATAACACGAATCAGTGGAAAGAGAAAAAATAGAATAAAATGAGATTGGGACAAAAATGAGCACATTGGAATGAATTTAAAAGAGAACAAGAGAGAAGAAATTGTATGAGAAGTTTGAGAATTGTATACAGTTTGAGAAGAAATTGTATGTCAGAATATAATGGTGACTAGAGAAGAAAAGACAATTCTCCTAAGAGAAGGAGAAGCCCAGTAGAAGACAGAGAGTACCAAAGATTTAGGCCCAGACATGAGGAGTGATGCAGATGAGAGGTATTAAGTAGATCAATACGTTCAGAAAACCAGGGAAAGGCTAATGGTTCTAGCATATTCTATATGGTGACAAAGAGTAGTTAGTTAAACTGGAATGCCAAAGACTGAAGTTTAGAGTTTACTTCTGGAAAGGAGGTTGAATTTGGGATTTAGAGCAGAATAAGTATTTGAAACTCAAAATAAAGTGATAAATTTCCAAAGCCATTATATGTGTAGTAAAAATATATTGAAGTGTCCTTTTAAACTAAAACATTCTCTTGACTCTTCCTGGACTTTTTCCTGACATTTAATATGTATCATCAGATTCTGAGGGTTCTTTTTAACTATTTTTTATTTGGAAGAGTTTCTTTGAATTCTTTTAAAGAAGAGGTGATTGAAAGAGGAGAGAGATTCAGGGAAGGGGGTGGCAAAGACCTAATGAGACAAACCATGGAAGAAGAGTCAAACCCACTGTACAGCAGCCACCACGAAGCCTTTCCCTTCTGTTAATATATACAACATTTGATGTAGGATTGTAGGACAGGGCTTCTTAGAACTACTAGAATTAGTCTTTGAATAAACCTTGAAATCTTAACAGCTAATTTGGAGAATTTCTCACATACTCAACACCTCTTTAAACCATAAAGTCTCTTTGCATCACAAAATATCTGCAGATAGCATTGAGAGTAAATGCAGATTATCTTCTTGTTTTTGATACCTCAAAGCCTGGAGAAATCACAAGATGGTCTCATGTCAGAGATCTTCTAATTGGCACTTCTGAATATAAACAATGATTTATAAACCAAAGCTCATTTTGCTGTTATGCTGTTGACATTAAAAGCCAAGTTAATCTCCTGATCACGGGGCAGGTAGAACTGTCTGGAACTGGTAGAAATAAGCTTTGCCAAGTCAAAAGATGTTGAGGTAGGAAAACGACACATTTGCATATGCTCAAATAAAACTCCAAATCTTCCTTTTAATCAATCCAAGCCCAATATTTTACTAACAAATCTATCATATTTAGACAAAATTACATTTCAGATTGTATTAAATTACTAGCACTGTTTTAGACATTTATTTACATTGAGTCTCAGTGGTAAATAGAATCAAAACACTATAGCAAATTATTTTATTCTTTTATTTAGTCATTAATTCAATAAATATTCATTGTGTCATTCTTACTTTCCAAATATTATACTACGTGTCAGGTTATAATGAAAGTGTGAACTGCAAGTATATGTTTGTATATGTAATTTATATATATATATATATACATATATATAAACTGTAATATGTGCATACATATCTAATTTATACACATAGATTTGCACAATTTTTTATTAAAAGTATAAATGTTATCACAGTTCCATCTCCAGTTAATACTCATTATCACTTCTTTTTGTTTACTTTTATACTATTCTGTGGTTTATTTTAGTGTTTATGAACTATCTAAATAATTACAATATGGAGAAAAAGATGACATGCATCATAACTCTACCATGTTCTTTGCCTTAATTTCTTTGCTCATTTTTTTCCTATTTTAAATCTGCAGACTTTTTAATCTCTTGCCAAATGTGACCTTATGAAAACAAGACATGCTTTTACATCAATGAATTTAACAGTAAATTTGAGTATTCCTTCAAAAGAGAGTTCAATAAAAAATGGCTACTTTATTCTGATTTGAGAAAATTCAATTATCTCTGCTTTCTTCATAATTTGCGTATTTACTCATAATGCACTATAACCAATTTTTCTTTAAAATTATTATGACCTATGCATGTATCATTTGTATGCTTGTGGCTACTTGTGAATAAAGTTCTAAAATTATAGTTTCAGTCATATCTAACTGAATATATAAATGTTAGGGTAGAGGAGAGGGCAGGAGAATTTAGTGTTCAGATCAGATCTTTCTTTTTTTTTCTTTCTCAGAATCTCTCAGTGACTCTAATAGCATTGATACAATCTCTGAGCTGCTTGTCTACCATGACTTACACATTTTAAATTTAAACTAACTTTCTCTTTTGTATGTATCCCATATTTCCTAAAGCACTGAACTAGTAAACAGAAAAATGCACACCATGAAATGGATAGATAATTCTTTCCTCATAAACATCTTGAAAGTCAGAGCAAAGAAATAAAACCAAAACCAATTGAACTAGCAGAAACAAAACAAAAATCAACAGCTATGACATTAATGGGAATTTACAAACAGTGTGTATTTTGCATCATATTGTGCTTAGAAAAAGAAAATCACTTTAAATAGGTTTTGATTAATGAGACTCTCAAGAGGTTAATTGAAATAAAATTTCAATTTATTGGATTTTCTTCTAAAGGCTGATTATAAAGTTCATACAACTCAATCTATAGCCTTAGAAAATATTACCACTTCAGAGCTTTTCTTCTTTCACTAAAATTTTATTCATTACTATTATATTTTTTTGTTTTGTTTTATTTTAGTCTGGGGGAATTTAGCCCAGTATCAGCAGCCCAGAATTGATTCACTGAAAAACAAACAAAAAAAGACCCTGTTATTATAAGCACTTAATTTTATTATTAGTAACCAAATTGCAATTTATCAGCATGTAAGACAAACATTTGATGTTTTATAAATAAAATAGCTCATTTTTCTCAGATATTCCAATGAATGCCACTTAATTCTCAGTCTCTACATAAACTGATTTATGTCACAGAAAAAGGAATGCTTTCACTTCTTCAAAATGATGAAATTTCCTTTTGATTTTTTTTTTTTTCTGGTGGTGCTGAGGATTGAACCCAGGGCCCTCTGCAGGTTAGGCTAGCACTCCACTAACTGAGCTATATCCCTAGCCTGTAAATTTTTTTCTGAGAATGAAAATCTTTGTTTCAAAGACTTGCTCTTAGAAACGATTTGATTATTTTCTTCCTTTGAATCAAATTATCACTACTTCTCACTGTTGTGCTAATAAACCTCAAGAATTTATTTGAAAATAAATGAGCAAATACCTGTTTTAAATTCATAGGAATATATTTCTATTCTGATATATCAGGATTTCCATGAAAACATCTTTCCTTTTTCTTCACCTACTGATCCTTAGCTCTGTAGTAGCTGATCATAAATGGTCAAATGAATTTTTAATTAGTTAATAGTATTGAGTGCTTACTATATATCAGATGTTGTGCTAAACACTTTCATGTGTATAATTCCATTAAAGTTCTCAAAAATCCCATGAAGTACTTAAGATTATCTGTATTTTTAGGAAATGAAATCAAGAAGTTATGAAATTAGTTTGCCCAAGTAAGAAATATCAGAGTTTTAACAAACCCAACTAAATTCATCAGGCTTCAAAGTCCATACTTTTACTATAACTAAATTACCAAGGGAAATAACTTTTTGGTATGTCAAACATGTCACATGTTTTCCTCTTTGATTCTTACTCTACACACCAAGATAGCTTGGGACCATGTGAATCATTCTGGACAATGGGCTGTGTGTAGAAGTACGGTCATGTCATCAATCTGTGGTAATTTAGAGTTGGTATAAACTTTTCTCATTCTCTCTTCCTCTGCTGTGGCAACTCTGGAAGCCACATGTTGTCGATGTCCTAGGTTAACAAACTATATTATCCTGAGCCCCTGAGTGTTCATGTGGAACAGAGATACTTTCCACTCTTAAAATGTGTTTTAGATTTTTATTGAAAATATAATGAGATTTGGGAATTAATTGGCAAAACCCAACCTTTCCTGACTCATATAGTATCCTGAGAAAGAAAGAAAAATGCAAAGGACCGATTTCATTGGCTCCGAGTAAGTACATATTATATTAAGAATACATATTTCTTATCATTTTCAGTAGATGACATCATTTATGAAAATGTATTTGAAGACTCTGAGATTTCTATGTGGAAGATAAAATTAAAAATAAAAGAAGGTAGTATTGCCAAGATTAACCTTTGGAGAATATTTGCTCAAGCATCTCCTTTTGTCCTTTTAATGTAACAAGATAAATATGATTGCAATTTTAACTCAGGAAAAGGCAAAGGTAATATGATATTCTAGATCTTTTTATGCTTCTCTAAATAACATTTATTTTATTTACCTGATTGTAAGTCACTTTTAAGTCAGGCCTGTCAGTGATCTACAAAAATTCTGGGGGAGAGAAGCTCAGAAGCAGATGACTTCCAGGGGTGGAATAGGTAAGGCAGCCTACTATATAGTAGTCATGTCAGTTCTCACAGTTTCTCAGTAAAGATTTCAAAAAAAAGATGAGTTTCCAGCAGAGTCAAAACATGACTCATTCAAGATTCATTTGTTGAAAGTGTATGTGCCCTTAATAACTTTGAACAGACTGTAATTTAGTTGTTTAATCTGTAAAATGGGAACAATGACATAATCCAGCTCATAAGGATATTGTAGAAATTAAATTAGGTAATTTATATAAATAATTAGAATTCTACCTGAAATGTAGTAGTAACTTAATAAATAGCAAGGGTTTTGGAAAAAAAAACTTTTTTAGTTCTATATGGACACAATACCTTTATTTTATTTATTTATTTTTATGTGGTACTGAGGATCAAACCGAATGCCTCACACATGCAAGGCAAGCACTCTACCACTGAGCGGCAACTCTAGCCCTAGCAAGGATTTTTGCAGTTAAGGGAATATATATGTATATTATTTTCACAATTATTCATGCCCCCCAGGAAAATCTAGCTATTTTCCTAAAAATAATCTGATGTCAGGTAAACTAGGATTATGCTTATTTAAGGTAGTAGTAAATCATCAAGTTCTTCTAGATTAATTACAAATGTGTTTCCCCATGTTTATCTCCCCACAGGGTTTGGTTTAGTGTTCTTTTTGAAGTAGGTTGGAATAAGGTGAATGTAGGCATGCATGGCACTATTTTCACACATTTGCATAATTTCTATCTGGTAATCTCATTGTTGAAGTAATGCTCCAATGAAACATTTTAATAAATATTTTTAATAAAGCCGTC
>CM053401.1:17896805-17999442 GCA_028644305.1 Xerus rutilus
AAAAAAAAAAAAAAAAAAAATAAAGCCGTCTTGTTTAGAGGTCTGCTTTCTCAGCTCTGGAGATGTTTATTCATTCATGTTTTCAGTTATCAGTACCCTGCAGATGACATCTGTTTCTTAGTCTGGAAATTGATCTAGTACCAGGAGTAATGATTGCATATCAAAATTTGAATGGGTTTCTTTCCACTGTTTTTAGCTGGGACTAGAACAATTAGCATTCTGTTTCCCAAAAGCAAGAATTTGGACAAAAATGAAACTTGGATAATGGGAAACTCTGTTGAGTGACAATGAGATCAGTTTTTTCTCACCTTGCTCAGATGATTTGAAGGGAATAAAATAAAGAATAATTGAGTCAGTGCTCAACCAAAAGTAAGAAGAGGCAAGTATGATGATACTGATAGAAATTAAACTGAAAAAATTCCTGCAGAAAGATGAAGGTCAGAGGGAAATTTCCTTCCTGCACTCTTTGTAGATAAAAATTTGTGCAACTAGTTTTTACTGTAATATGAGTGACCTTTCTCTTAAGGCAGAAGAAACATCTATTTTTATTTTCTTGAATATCAAAGGCTTTTCTCTTATGTACTAGAAAGTCCTATATTTTTGGACTCTAAGGTCTGGACTCAACAATAGAAGTGGTCATAAATTCTATGGTATTCTTTCTTCATTTACTATCTTGAAATGAAGAAATATTTTAGTAGAAGATTCAGGAAGATGTGTTTTGGAAAATAAAAGCAACAGACACATCCATTATTCAACATATGGATGACTAGTAGCTTTCATGTTCTGTATTTCTATAAGCATATCTGATTTTCAAATGATCCCCTCCACAGAATCTCACCCTACAGCCCTGAGATCTTTCTCCTGTTACCTCCCAACAGGAGGAAGGCAGGTGAGGAATGATGGGTTTCAGTAATTGTTCACCTATACCCTGAGTCTGTGGGCCTTGTAAGAGAAGAAAAGAAGATGCTGTGCTGACAACTAGTTGAGCTTTTTTTATACACTCCTGTAGGACATTAACTGTAGGATAATGTAAAAGTAACTTCAGAAAGAAATTTTATAACTAAGAGGTAACCCAGAACACTGCCATCTTTAAGCATGGTTTGCTCAAGCTGAGGCCTGCCTCTCTCTTTACACAATGACACCAGCATTTGACACATTCAGGGGAAGCGAGGCTATAATCTGAGCCAAGATACTAATTATGAAGAACATGAAAGGATGCTAAATTTGGCTTGCGAACAAAAGCAAATGACTGTGCTTTTAAAAATCAGCTCTAACATTTGATCTTCCTAATCATCTATGGTGATTTTAATAACATTGGAAGATAACAGTGCATAAAGGATTAGTAAACATCGCTAAGAAGGAATTGGCCCAAGGATAATAAGATCATGTTTGGCTAAGAAACTCAGCTCCAGCCTCAGCTATTCACTTCTTTTGTGAATTTTGAAATAGAAGCCATCTCTGGTTTGCCAAGTCTTTGCCTGATTTAATTATTCATAACAATTGCTTTTAAAAATATGGATATAATTGTTTCAGAATTGATTTTTTTTTGTTGTGGGAGCAGGGTTGTTTTTAATGAAATCCACAGTATGAAACGTATTATACAAGAGATTGTCATATGCCAAGTGCTTATTCTCAGCCACATGTTCTCACCCCCCATTGTTATTTTTCTCCTCAGTTATGACCCAAAGGGGGAAGACACAGTCCGCTTCTCATCCCTTCATCTCATAATTTATCAACCCAATTTTCATTTGAACGTGGTGTGCACCCTCCATTCAATTGAGGGCAAAGTGGTTTAGCTTAAACATTTCATCTTTCTACATTGAAATCTTTACCAACCACAATTCACATTCCAGTCTGGGAAACCCATAGCAGAGAATCCTGCACTGGTTGTCTCTTTTGTCAAGCACAACTCAAATACTGTCAAATTGTCTCAATATCTACATGTACACTATGGCTGGAGGAATTAGGATCAAAAGCACTTGGAATGTAGTTGTTCCCTAAAAGCTTAAGCAAAGTTTAACTCTTACAGTGAGCATGAAACCCTAATCCTCCAGTTACAAAGTAGTGTTGTTGCAAAGAAAATAGCTGCCCAAGAGAGACAATATATTTTGAACCTTGCAAGATGAATCCAGAGACTAATCTGCTTTAAAATGTTCCAGGGAAAGAGTCTCCTTTTTTTTCCCCATTCTCTGAACTTTCTTCCTGGGTAAATTCAGGCAGTTTTCCAATTCATGAATATTCCCCTCCAGCAAGGTCTGATCATTGTAAATGTGTTCCTGGATGGCAGACTCTCTTCTTTGGCAGAAACCCCAGAGAAAGCAGATATGTGCATAGGAAATGAAGTTCCCAATCTGGGAAGGTCAAACAGAGATGAACTGTAAGAAAGGCACTTTTCAATCATGCTGATTTCGTCTAGATGCAGGGGTGTTGGAAGCACAGACACCACCAGCCCTGCTCTTAAGATGAGTTTGACTCATTTAGCAGCAGTGATGAACCTGGGAGGCAGACTCCAATGAGCAAAGCGCCAGTGATGTTGGTAAACAAGTGTTCACACCTGGTAACAGCTGGGTGGGTTTGCTGCACCAGGTGTGCTATGTAAACTCAGCTCAGTGCCACATTTATCACTTATTAAGAGTTATCAAAATGCATCGTGCAGCCTATCCTTCTGGCAATTGTCACAAATAAAGCTGGATGCCATTTGTCAGGGGCCTCAATTATGTGGATTCATAAGCACGATGTGCATCACAGTGCATCATAGATCAAATAAAAGAGGCTCCAATAAAAACTGTATAAGGTGAAAAATAGTTAAGGAGAACTTCATAACCACAGCCCTGGATGGAATCTGCAAACCATTCCATTCCATTTTCAAGAAGCCAATGAAAACACTTCTTGCTGTTTTCTGTCTTTTGGTTTTTTGTTTTTGTTTTTTTGCAATCACAAAGAGAACATTGATAATCATGTTAAAAATGTGAAAAGATAAGACTGCTGATTAAACTTCTGCAAAGCCAATCAAAAACAAAAGTTGGCAATTTACATATTATATTACATATTCAGTTGAAATAATTGGAGAGACACAGGGCTTCATAATTTCCAAGAGCTAGTTAGGCAATTAATTTGATTGTAAATTTCTCCCACTGCTGTATAATGTACTTAATAAACTGAATACTTCTGTCAAGGATATTGAGCCCCTTTGATATGGAATCACAGAATCTAGTTTGGAAAGTACTTAGTGGTCAGTGGTCTCCTTCAGCAATATGAGAGAATCCCCTTAAAGTCACTGATGAACTTCTACTCAAATGTTTATAGTGTTAAGGAACTCAGTACTCATAAGAAATATACTTTATTTTTGAAGACCACATTCATCTATTAAGCTATATTCTTCTTCCCCTTTATTTCATACACTCTTCTAAATTCAGTCCATTTAATCCTGCTGCTTTCACAACAATAGTAACTGAAGCAGGTTTACCCACATTATTGAGTATAAGGGCTAGCAGTGAACAGAATGAATATATGTGTGCATGTATATATATATATATATATGTGTATTGTATGAGGCAATAGAATTCAAACAACTTTTGGGAAGGGGTGTCCTGGGGATTGAATCCAAGATCTTGTAATTTGTTCTACCACTGACCTATACCTCTAATCTCTTAAACCTCCTCTTCATCATGTCTTAATGATCATGAAAATATTTAAGAACTGCTGTATATTCTTTAAGTCATTTCTTATCTTTCAATTTATGTTCTTTTTTTTAGTATTCTACTTGTGTTTCCATGTATTTTTTTAAGTTTACATACATCTGTGTATGTGTTGTCTCTTATCATGTTAGGGGGAATATTCTTTGGAGAATGACAACTTTAAAATGGTATAATCAATTTTACTTAGTTAGGAACACTTTGTCCTAGTACAGTTGTCCTCCATGTATTTAGGTTTTACATCTTCTTGTGTCTATACTGAACTTGTAGGATTTTTATTTTATTTTATTTTTTTTCATTTGTGTTAGTTTTATTCTCATTGTTGACTAAAATATTTGAAAAGAATAACATAAAAAAGGAAAAGTTTATTTTGATCTCATGGTTTCAGAGGTTCAGTCCATGGTCAACCGACAGCATTGCTGTGGGCCCAAGATGAGGCAGAACAACATGGTGGAAGGGAGTGGCAGAAGAAAGCTTTCAGCTCATGACAGCCAGGAAGGAGAGAGAGGGAGACAGAAACAGAGAAATAGACACAAAGAAACACACACACACACAGAAAGAGAGAGAGAGAGAGAGAGAGAGAGAGAGAGAGAGAGAGAAGAAGAAGAAGAAGAAGAAGAAGAAGAAGAAGAAGAAGAAGAAGAAGAAGAAGAAGAAGAAAAGGAGGAGGAAGAGGAAGAGGAGGAAGAGGAGGAGGAGGAGGAGGAGGAGGAAGGGAGAGGGAGGAGGAGGAGGAGGAGCAGAGAAACAAGCCAGGAACAATATATAATTCCAAAGGCATAGCCCAGTGACTGACTGACTCCAGTTATACCTTACCTACCTAGAGTTACTGCTCAGAAGAAATCCATCAAATTACTATTAACATATCAAATGTATTAATCCACTGATTAGGATACAGCTTTCATAATCATTTCACTTCTGAACATTCCTGAATTGTCCCAGGAGTATTTTGGAAAACATTTTATATCTAAACCATAACATCGTTATTTCCTAAGCAATTTGGAATAACTACTATTTACATATAATTTGAATGATATTATATATTATAAATAACCTAAAAATGATTAAAAGTCTACTGAAGAATGTGGACAGATTATATAGGAACACTATATCACTTTATAAAAATAATTGAGTCTGTGTATTTTGCTCTCTGTGGCAGGATCCTGAAAATAGTCCCTCATGGAAAATAAAAAAGTTGTATTATATGTCTGACTTCCCTTGGTTGATATGTTCAAATTCCATGAGATTTTCATTGAAACACTACAATGATGATATTAAATGAAAACCCATAGTATCCATCTTATAGCAGCTCTTTCGATTCTTAATTTTTACTTGCATACTAGTCAATCATACCCATTGTATTTTAGATCTTCTTCTAAAGAGAGATTGAAGTGTATCAAACATAACCAAAACATTAACTTGTATACTCTTTTCCTGATTCTTAGCTTAAACTATTTTCCTAAATTCTCCATTCTCCTTTTGCTTGTTCATGGGGTAACTCTCAGAAGCTATATTCTGAATTTCATGTATCTTCTTGCTGCTACACCTCTGATATATGGATTATTTTTGTTATTACATCTTCAATAATCCATAACATTTTATTGCTAAGCAGTTAAGTTATCCTAGAACAACCTAAATAAAATTTATATTCAAAGAGAACAATTGACCTGCCTCCATAGTAATATTCCCAATTATCACTGTCTTTTGTTTTTGTTTTTTTTGTTTGTTTCTTGAATATTTATAGAGTGTTAAATATGGTAGGAAAACACTCAAAATTAAAAACAATAGTTTAAATAAAATTTTACAGAGTTTTAGGAAAATATCCATTTTTATAAACACATACTGTTATACACAATTAGGAAAACACAGTATCCAGAGAGAAAAAATAGACAGTGGGTGGAAGGAAATACCTGTAGCTTTTAAAGAAAGGTAAATATAAATAATGAAATGCAAATTGCAAATATTATTTATGAAAATTTATTTCTAAAGGGAAGTGGTCTTAGAGTAGTGTAATCAGAGTACATGTCTCCCTAAGTGGCCCTGATGCCAAGTGTTGAACCCTGACAAGAATATCTTGGATCCAGTCAAGATTATATAGCATTGTACATGAGGAAATTATATTGAGAAGAACCTTTGTTGACCTTCCAAATTACCTTGATAGAACTGTATTCATTTGAGGAATGATTTTGCTCTATATTTAAGTTTTCAATCTCCAAAGTTAATCTGCATTTCTGGAACCATATCAGGACTGAGTGGTATAACTAAAAATTCAGAGCTGAGAGGTGTCACATAAAGACAAATAGTGACTTGAGTTTATACTTGGATTATTTCATTTTTAGAAAAATTGTGAAATTCACTATTTTATATGGGAATGCATATGTGAATTTTGGTTTTCTCCAGAGGCCTGAAACCAATCTTGCCATGGAGACCCAGGGATGACTATATACCAAAATCACGGTCTGCCTAATGGGGATGACATTCATACTTTCTTCCAAATCTTCCTATTTTTCCAAAATCATAAACACAAATCAAAACAATGTTGAAAACAATGTCTATTCTTTTATTTCTATATTTCTTAAACATGGGTTGAAATGTATTTATAAATATCTCCATTAGTGAAAGTAATTGACTTCTAATCGATGCTATAGAAGTATGTAGCATCCTTTAAATTTTAGTTTTAAATTAGACTGAAATGTATATTTTGCTTTGTTTCCTTTTTCTGGGATAGGAGAATTCAAAATTAAAGAAATTTCATTTTTTTCCTTCTTCCTGATTTATATATCTGTACTTGCCTAATTCTCGGATTAATTAGAAGCTTAGAAATAACATTCTTGCCAATAGTTAAAAAAAAAACTTCCTGGAGTGAGTTCTTTCTAAGAAAAATACTTTATGTAGCAAGTATTTATTTTCTGTTTGTTATGTGCACGACTCAATTTTAAACACCATTTCCTCTAGAGATTATATTTGAAGTGGGAGGAAGCTTAGAATACATAAAAGTTATAAGTAAAATATATATTTATTAATAGATAACAACAATGGAAAATTAAGCAGGCCAGGGTATCTTGGTTATGGTCATAGGAATGATAATGTGTTGATAAAATATTACAAAACATAACCTTTGAGTAAACAGTTAATGAGAAGGGCCTAAGAACCATGAAGGAAATTGAGGAAAACAAACAAAATAAGCTATTGCTATGTTACTCTAACCACATTGTGCAGATAAATGAAGACAAGTGACATAGGGTCTATAGATAAACCCCATTAGGTGAAGAGAATATGTTGGTATAGCTTTATAAGAGATCCAAAGGAAGGAGAAAAGAAATGTGATTTTAATTATTTAGGAGAAAAAAACATGGTTTAATTTTTTTTATAAAATATATAAGTACTTCTCCCATCCTGTAATCTCAATATAATCCTCAACATTTATAATTTTCATTTATGTTGCCATTATTTGAACATATTTTACCATGCTTTCTCATTTCAATGTGCTGTCTCACTTTTGGAATCCATTAGGTGTTAAATGTTTAGATGCCAAGAATATCACTTGGGAGCCAATTTTGCATGCAGAAATGGATGGGAAAGATTTCAGGAAAGCTATTGAATTTTCATAAGTGTACTCAAATGAAACCTTGAAGCATGTGAATTTATTTCATTTCTACCCACATATCGTATAAATTTGTATTATCTTTTATAATACATACTTACTGATTTTTTTCATCCATATGATAAATCAAAAGGGCAATTGGACTTTATAAAACCTTTAATTATCCTAATTTAAAAGTCTTAAATGACTTTAGATGTTGCTATGCATACAGCATTTAGATGTGAGCTTCCCCTCTCTCACACACAGATGCACCCCTCAAGCTCATTTCTGGAAAATAGCTAAACCAACTCTGTCAGAAAGGAAAAAGCCTATTAGAGATAGTATCAAATCTTTCACACATTATCTTCTCTTTTCCTCTTCTTGCCTAGGTAACATAATTCAATTCTGCCTGGGCCACTCACCTTTGACAGAAAACTTTAAGGTGGTGATTCCACGGAGGAATTAACTTTGATAAAATAATTCCATCCTTTGGATCTCTTGGCTTCATGTATTTATCATCATTTAGGAAGGTGGTTGAAATGTTACCTTGAGAATGGGGACTTGCAGAGATTGAATAAAATGCTGAATGTCTTTAGTTTGCTTTGCCTATGGGTTGAGTGTAAAATGGATCACAGTAAATCTATTTTTTTCTTTCTGCACGCAGCTATTCAACAGTTATCCATTATCATAGAAACGATGCAATTAGCAGCTCTTGGGGATCAGAATATAGCCCCACTATCTATACCTTAATAGCATCTATATATCATTATAATCCAATTTCCCTGTTGAACTGAATGTAAATGCCCATAGATTTTTAATTTTTTTTTAAAGTTTAAATAGTAGTTCTTTAGTTTCATTCCCATAATGCTCTCTTGCTGTATGTTTTAAATGTTTTTCTCTAATTCACATTCTCAGTCCTATAAATTAAAACTGCTATTTTGACTTGAGTTCTACAGTTTAATTTTCAGATAAATCAGTAGGATGAAAGGGAATTATTTGTCAATTGGAGCCTGTTTGCCTTGTATTCAGTGAATTATTCAGGTGAATTCCCTTCCCTGGTGTTCAGACTATCAGGCATGCTTGTCGCCTTCACCTCCTAGTAGTTTTTGGTGGTGGTGTTAGTGGTGAGGTTTTTTTGTTTTTGTTTTGTGTGTTTGTTTGTTTGTTTGTGTGTTTGTTTTTCTGGCCTCGTTAGTTCTGCATCAGAGTGAACCAGAGACTAAGCCATGCAGAAGGAGTTTACTTTTCTGAGGCTGGGTATCACGAAGGGAAAGCCTTGTTTTATTTCATCACAGATCATGCTACTGCATTGATCGGCTGTTCCCTGACTTGAAGGCTTAAGCACAAGAAGAATGTGCTTGGATCCTCCCCTCTGCCAGAGTAAGTGAATATGAAATAATCTTTTCCATTTCCTCCTTCCTAACCATCGTGGTGCTGAGCAAGCTGCTCCTTTTGGTCTGATTTATTTTCCTTCCCCCAAACCACAAGATGTGGCAGAAGTCTGTGCTAGAAAAGGTAAATAAAAGTAAGGTGGTGCTTATGTGTAAAATAATTGCCAGCCATGACAGAGATTCATTCTGGCCAAGCACTCAAAAGTTGAGGGAGCTACTTGGTCTAGTGGAGGAGTTGAAGAATAAGAAAATATACCATGTTGGATTGTAAGGACATTTCTTATAAATATCGGGTGATCTTATTTCCCTTGATGCTACTCTCATTGCAGCTTTTATCACTTTAGATTTGAGTGAATAATTCATTCCCAGCCACGGTCCTACTCTTCCATATTCTTCCAAACCATAACACAATGCCAGATTAATCTTCCTTTAGGAGAGCTTTGCATAAATCTCCTTCTGCTTTGTGCTTGCAATTGAGCCTTTGGATGCTCCCTGCATGACAAAGCTCCTACTCCTTTATCTTAGTGTTTTTTTTTCTTTCCTTATGATTCTAAGTAAAGCCTGAATTCAAATCTTTCCCCTGGGTCATTTTACCCCAGAAATGTCTTTTGCTTATTTTTCGGTTTGATTATTGAATATGAAGTGTCACCCAAAAACTCCTGTGTTAATGCAGGAGGTGAAAAGCTATGACCTAATCAGTGTATTAATCCATTTAACAGATTAATAATCTTATTTTTTTTTGTACTGGGAATTGAACCTAGAGGTGCTTTACCACTGAGCTGCATCCCTAATCCCTTTTTTATTGGTTCTTTTTAGTTTCCATGACAGTAGAATCCATTTCCCAACCCTTTATTATTATTATTTTTTATAATGAGACATGGTCTTGCTAAGTTGCTTAGAGTCTAGCTCAATTGCTGAGGCTGGCCTAGAACTTGTGATCCTTGTACCTCAGCCTTTCAACTCTCTGGGATTAAAGAAATGCATCACCATACCCACCTTGGATTATCAATCCAAGATTACTGAATAGATTACTGAATAGATTACTGGGTGGTAACTGTAGACAACTGGGGCATGGCTAAAGGAGGTGGGCCACTGGGAACATGGCTTGAGGATTTTATATTTTGTTCCTGGTTTCTCTCTCTCTCTCTCCCCACCCCCCGCACTCCCCTTCATCATTATCATGGGGTGAGCAGCATTCCTCTTCCATATCTTTTTGCCACAATGCTCCACCTCACTTGGGTTCCAGAGTGAGGACGTTGGCCAAGCATGGATTGAACTTCTGAAACTGTAAGCCAAAATGAACCTGTCCTCCTATAAACAGTCCCTGTCCAGCATTTTGGTCACAGTAATGCAAAATGGACTAATCCAGTTTATGTACGTAGAGTGTCTTCTTTGCTTTCCCTATGTTACACCATCTGAAGGAATCACATGCTCTGTGTGGCCCTTCAAGATGAGTCTACATGGAAATCATCCTTACTAACCTTGTTTCTCACCACTTTTCCTTATTTTCTCTGGTATTATGACCAAATGGCTATTGCAAACTATATGCCACCTTGTCTGACCTTCAATCATCCTATAATGACAGCTACCTGGCACATTGTAGATAACACCTTCCTCTTCCCTTCCCCCATATCCATCATGTCCTTTGTCAGTCTAGGGAATTCCCACAAACTCTTTGCAGAAGCCCTAGAGAGATTAAGATTCCACATCTGCATTCCTGTTAATATTTATCTATATCATTTTTGTTGCATGAATATTTTTAAAGTAAGTGTTTACACATTTTATCTCTTATTTCAACCTGTAATTCTTTGAGGGTAGAAAATGAGATCTACTCATCTGTATGTCCTCAAATCTTAACATTGCAATTGACACATATTTGGTTCTTGGTAAAAATTTATTATTAACAGTTTGCCATAGCTTCCTCATTTATAAAATTGAAATAAAAGCAAATTTCTCTCCTCAGCTAATCATGACTTTTTCACCTATCTCCTCAAGAGCATTAGTTTTAATGAAGGCTACTCATAAATAACAGGAGTCATTTTCCTTAGGATGATTAAGTTTTGGGCATCTAAAGAGTAAAGAGTTTACCTTACTAGAAAGAATTTAAAAATTTTCAGAGCTGACTTACAATTCAAACAAACAGAGAAGAAAATTATCTTTCTGATTTTTAATAAAGGACATGCTGAGGCTACTGCACAGTGACAGATGTGATACTGACCTCACAGCAATCATCCTAGGAAATAAACACTTTATCAGTCAAAGATTGGCATTTAAAAATAAAGAAAATTTAAAATAAATTTGATAACAAGAGCGGTAGCTATGGGAACCCTCCACTCCCCCAGATTTGAATTAAAAAAAATAAAATCTCCAAGGGATTTGTTTTTATCATCCTTAACAAAAGGTGCTGCATAGAAAAAAGAAATGACAGCTTGTGAGTTCTGACACATGCATCTGATGCACGCCTGTCAGTCAGCCAGCCTCTCCATCAAGAAGAACGATGAGTAATAAAATCCTGGGATCAGCTAGAAAACTCAAGAAATAGAAACTCAAGCCACCATTCCTGTGCCTCTGATATTTTCCACGGGTCTTCTTAAAATCCACTGCATCTCCACTACTGGAAGAGTTAACAAATAAGAGCCACACAGATTCCTATTCTCTACAGTTTAGCAGGAAGAAGTGAAAGAGTTACAGTATCATGTAAGATGTGGCTGTGAAATAATTTGCATTCCAAGTAGGAGCAGAAAGTTATGGGGAAAAATAATATCCCTTTTGGCAAGTTTTCAGGCTAAATTTGAGAGACCAGAAAAATCTGAATAAATTATCAAACCTACATCAAACATCTTAGAAAGTGATTTAAACTGAACCCAAGTTTTTAATGTTCTCAAATTACTATTTGATACTTTGACTTTTGCATGTTAACAATATTTAGTACTGTTTTTTAATTATTGAAAGGCAATACGTTAAAATTAGTGAATAAAATACTTTCAAAAAGAAAGGAAATAATCCAAAAAGTTGAACCAAATGGTATCTCGCAAAGAGCAAAACAGTTATAATCTTTTGAACTATTTTGACTTCAGAACATCTCATTGTTTTTTCTCTCTCTCTCTCTGTATATCCTGAGTGTGTGTGTGTGTATATATATATATATATATATATATATATATATATATATTAATTATAAGGAGTGAAATTTTAATGATTAATAATCCAGAAATGTAGATGATATAGTTTTGCTCTTTATTTTTCAAACCTCCTGTTATATAAAATAAAAGTTAGAGAATGAAAGATGAAAGAAAAAAGAAGCAAGAACAAGAAAAAGAGGAAGAAGAGAAAGGGGAGGGTGGGAAAAGAATAACGGAAGCCTGACATAAATTCTGAGGTAACAGTAAGCAGGAAAGATAAGTCCTGGGTTGCTTTGGAGCAAAGTTGTATTTAAAATGTGCTCAAAATGATTTCTTTGTCAGTAAAATTACTACTCCAGGGCAATAAGCCACCTTTATTTTGTGGTTTCAAGAACCTTATGGTGATCCCCACCCCTCTAGTGTATACAGGCTTTCAGCTTCAGAGTATTTCATAAGAAAGACTCGCACCCTGGGCCATGAATTCCTGCTACCTTTCTCCTCCTCTGTCCCTCTCTTTGTTTCCTTGTTGATCAGCTGCTTTGCATTTCAACTTTAAGTCAGGGATGAACTGTGAGCTTCCACATAACAAAAAGGACTCTAGCACTGTGACTGAGCACTTGAGACTCAACAATTTCTGCCTGCATTTAACCAGACCACTAAAGTTGACCATGGCCCCTGGACATAATCTTTGCTTAATGAATTGCAAAACTTCCAAACTGCAAAACATACCTTGAGATGTTAAGAATGTACCAACCTACATGGCCTAGACATTTTAAGGAATTTTTCTTTCAACTCCCTTCTGTACATTTCCACTTCCCCAGAGCTCTCCCTCCCAATCTCATTTTTTCCCTCTGTGGTCCTCTAGCCCCACTCTATCCCAGTGTTTTCAATTCTGCTTGGCCCTTTTTGCTCTCTTGATTTTCCCTTTCATACCCCAGCCCTGTTGCATTGGGTGGGATGGAGCTCTGTTCATACTAGAGTCTCTCTCCCCTGCTACAACAGTCTGAATAAAATCTTACAAAATTTAACAAGTGTCCAGTGCTATTTCTCTTTAAAATAGGTCCATTTAATATGCAGGGAATAGTAAAGTTTGTAAAGGAGGTGATGTTATTTCATAGAGAGTAACTGGCCAATGGGAACAGAAGGTGTTCATCTAAAGAGACAGCTACCGCTGGGCTTTCTCCTGTTGTTATTGTCACCTGTCAGTTCACCGTTCACAGATATTATAATGTCATTCAGGCAAACTAAAAGATAATAATTTTAAAATTTCCATACATTTAAAATGAGGAAATTTAAAAATTTCCATACACCAAATGCTGGAATTACCAAATTAATAAACACTACACACACACACACAAATACATACACACACTCCAACAGTTTTATGACTTATTCTGGCAGGTTATGAATGAGAATGCATGTGTGTATATTTCTAAGTTGCTCTGGATTGTAAATGGCCAGAAGAAGAAAAATATTTTCTGTCACTTATTGTAAATTGCTCAGCTCACTGTTGCATCCTCTGCTTGAGACACTGTTATAGTCAGAATAATGTATATGAGAAACCTGTTCTGTAATCTAATGGTGGAATTCCATCTCTGGGCCTGTCAATTACCTTCATACCTGCTAAACTCATCTGAAAAACAATCTGTTTTTGAGGCACAAATTATTTGTCTGAGTAAACGGAAATGTTCTACTTAATAGACACGGTTTTGATTGTGACTGCCACCTCAGGAAGAGGCCATGCTAGATGGCATGGCCACACATTTTTAGTTTGGTTACATTTGACAAGCTACAGTGCTTTGTGTCCCTGGTGTTAAACATTCTACAACCTGTCTCATCACCAAATAAAGGATAAAATCCCATTCAAATAGCCATCTCAAGACACTATAATCAAAGTGAGGTCTGTCTGGAATATCTTTCCATTTTCTGAAAGGATTGCTTCACCTTTCCTATTGGCCCCTCCCCTCAAAAAACTATCTACTCCTCTTTCCATTCTTTCCTTCCCCTGATTTTCTTTTTTATGTATTTGTAAGGTTCTTGCCTTTTATTTCTTAGTCATTATTACAGTTAAAAAGTACTTTTCTTCCAGGCACAGTGGTGCATGCCTGTAATCCCAGCAGTTTGGGAGGCTGAGACAGGAAGATCACGAGTTCAAAGGCAGCCTCAGCAATTTAGCGAGACCCTAAGCAACTCAGTGAGCCTTCTCTAAATAAAATACAGAATAGGGCTGGGGATGTGCTCAGTGGTCAAGTGCCCCTGAGTTCAATCCCTGGCACTCCCCCGGACAAGAGTAATTTTTTATTTATTTTATTAGTTCATTATAGATATAAATAATATTATGGTTCATTTTGACATAATTATACAGTGTGGAATATAATTTGCTTCGATTCGGTTTCTGGTATTTCCCCTTTACCTCTTCTCCCTTCTCCCTATTCCCCTTCCTTGATTCTACTAATCTTTCTTCTATTTATTTTTAGTTTTTTAAAATCAGTATATTATGGATATACATAATTCACTGAGATATATTCACATATGTACACAGAAAAGTTTGATCAGATTCATTCCACTGTTCTTCCCTTTTTCCATCCTTCGCCCCTCCTCTCCAATCCCCTTCCTCTACTCCGCTGATCTCTCTTCTATTCACCTCTCTTTCCTTTATCTTCTTTTTATTATTATTATTTTTTTCCTTATTTTCATCTAGTTTCTGCATATAAGAGAAAACATTCAACCCTTGACTTTTTGGGCCAGATAAAAGTAGATACTAACATGGCAATTTCTGTGGCATCTTCTATTTTATACATGCTGAGTTATGTAAAAAATTGAGGAAACAAGCTGAACTCCATATTGAAATCCTAGCTGGCTGCACAATATATATTCTGAATATTTCCATCAGGTGGTTTTGATGAAAAATATTCATTCCCAGTTCGATGGGTAATTCTTCAATAAATTAGAATATTGGCCCTAAGCATTTGAGACAGAGGGAAGACCTGAAATTTTATGTAGTAATGAGGGAAATATAAAGATCTGTGAAGAAGAAATAGACAAAGCTAATAACTAGAAGAAAAGTCAAGTAGGTATAAAGTACACACTAGAATGGGGCAGAGCTAAAGGAATTGCAGGGACTTAGCTGTAGTCCTGAGAACACCATAAACCTCAGGAGCAAATCCTGACCTGGAGATGTCCTACATCTGTTCTTTTTGCTTATATGGATAAATAAATAGCTTTTAGTTATTAATGTCAGTTGTAGTTGGGTTTGCTATAATTTGTAGAAAAAAAACTTCTAACTGATACACACTCAATGCAACATCATTTACACTTGTCTTCTGAGCTTGGAAAGCATAACTATGACTTGATTCAGTCTTAGGTCCCTACAAATTAGTAACTCCATTTTAATTCTGGGACTCCATCTTAACCCCAAATCAAAACTTATAAACTGCCAAGGAAAAGAAACTTAAGATAACCTGTTCCCATAACTGCCTCCACCCAAGCTCCCTTTATACAAAAATCTGTTGTTACCCAACCACTTGCACCCGACTTTAATTCTAGCCTGTTGCACCCAAGGTCATTTCCAGCTTGCTATTGTTTCTTGTTAAAAGACATATAAACCTCTTTTCAGTGACTTTGGCTGCTGCACTTTGCAGAAGGGCAGCTTGACAGATACTGTCAATAAACCTTTGTTTGAACTCAGTGTGGTGTCTCTTGTTGATATTTGTGCCAGCTATCCTAACATTCAGTATGTAATTTCTGAAAAATGCTAGCTAAGAATCTAAGTGGCTTATTTCTTCATTTGAGTTTTTTTCCTTCTGTAAAATGGGTATTATAACATTTATTTAATATAGCTATTAGGATTATTCAGAAAGTATTTAAATGCTTAGAAGCAACATGAAATACTTGGCAAGTGATGACAGGAATAAACAAAGAATTTGAGGTTAGCTAGCCATGAAAGCAAAATGTCAGACAATGCCAGAGATCCTTTTAATACTGGCCAACAGAGAGAGGAGTCTTTGCTAGTCAGTCAACCACCAGTAATCCTGTCACTTTAGCAAGGATATTTGAAAATCATCCATTCAGCAAAGGTATGCTATGTGTTGTTTTAGTCAGCTTTTTCGCTATAGTGACTAAAAGACCTGACCACAACAATTTTAGTGCAGGTAACGTCTATTTAAGGGCTCGTGATTTTCAAGGTCTTGATCTATAGACAGCTGATTTCATTCCAGTATGTGGCTCACATGATGATCAGAAAACAAAGAGAGAGACTCACTTCCAGATACAAAATATGTACCCCAAAGGCACACCCCCAATGACCCACCCCCTCTGGCTATATCTACTTGCCTTCAGTTACCACTCACTTGATCCCATCAGGGGATTATTTCTCTGATCATGTTCAGGCTAACATAACTCAATCGTTTCTTCTCTAAACCTTTTTGCATTGTCTCATACATGAGCTGTTGGGGGATACCTCACATCCAAACCATAACACATTTACTACATACTGTTCAAAATGATAATGATACAACAGAGAACACAAAGGGTAGCATTTTCTACCTTCCTGAAGCTTACCTTCTAGTGGTGGCAGACAATAAACGAAATGCCTGAAAGGTGTATAGTAGGCTAGGTAGTGGTGTGTACGATGCAGAAAACATAAAGAAGGGAAAGGGAAAGGGTACTTTGGAGGAAAGACAAGTTTGGACTTAGTTTGGTGGAGTGCTTGCTGAAATGAGTGCTGTGTGTGACGTCTGAAGTAGGTGACAGAGTGAGCTCTTCAAACTACCAGGTGAGGAACATCCAGTCTGGGGGACAACGTGCACAAAGACCTGGGTGCAGGAGCAGCTCGGGAGCTCAAGGAACTCAAGGAGGCAACTGAGGCTTCGTGACCAGAAGTCAGAGATGAGGCCTGAAAGGTAAGGGTGACAATGGCCAATGACAAAAAAAATGCATGGCTGATGGCATTCAATATATGACTCAACCAACTCCCTCTGCATTGGTTCCATTATTGAACATTTTCATTTGCTATTAAAATATTTAATATTTATGTTATTTTGGATTTGTTAAACAGAAAAAAAGTGGGAGCTCCCTTCCTCACTGCCATTGATTCTAGTCCCCCTTCCCAGGTGACTCTCTTAATGACTATTCCTTCACATGGTCACCGCTATAGAACTAACCAATATTCTGAAACTATCACTGAATGGTTTGGCAATTTTAGATATTAACTTACTTCTTTGCTTTACTGCTGCTTCTTTCCCTCTTTGATGTAGTTAGATGACTTTCTTTTAAAGGTTTTATGACAATATTTTAAAATAAAAGTGATATAACATCTTGATCTCTTCCTCCAAACTCTGAAAACATTATTTCAATATTCTAGATTTTGAAAATCCAGGCTACAAGTAGCTTTTAACCTTCTATCCAAGCTCTCCCACTCTCTGAAAATTTCCACCTTCAAAATTCTGTCATCTGTTTTTTACTCTTATATTTTCAAGGCTGGTAACATTTACTTTTTTGTAACTATAACTAATTTTGAAATAAAAAATAACGTCATGTAAATATTCATCGCTGTGATTACATTTGCTGTCATCTATGGATTCTTCCAGTAACTCTTCTTCTCAGATCTTAATTGCCTTTCTTTTTTCTTGAATATTTTGTTTTTATCTGCTGTTTTTTAAAAATTTTTTTCCAGTTTCCTTAATTGTAATCCATATTTTTACCTGTCTGCCTTAACCTGGTATCTTCCTTCTCTAAACAGTGCACCCTGCCTTCTAGCCCTGTTCCAAAGCTTATATTTGGGGCTTTATTTTCATTTCTATTCTATACTGAACATTTTGGTTCCTAGAACCCCATCTTTATCTCAACCAAGCCTACTTTTGCCTAAGCGTGTGTCATCAAGAAATTTCTTCCAATTTTTTATATGTAAATTCACTGAGCCCTTATGACTCTGAAGACGTCTTTCTTGTGCCTTTTCACTGGGGTTCGTAACTTACCTGATGCAGGATTTTATGTGGAAAATATCATTTCCTCAAACTTCAGATGACTGAAGCAATCAGTCATCTTAGTAACAGCTAAGTTAGTAACAATCAGTCATCTTAGCAATCAGCTTTGTTACTAAGTCCAATGCTAGATGTTTGTGTATTACTTATTGACTATTTGTTTTGACAGCTTTTCCATTTGTAATAAAAATAATTCTATTCCAAAAGCTTTTCTTTGAAACTGTTGCATATAATTTCAATTAGTTTGGTAAATCTTTCACCCTAAAGTGCCCCCATTTGAACAATAATTTCAATTATATTTGTTGACACATGAAAATTATATAAAATTTAATTTTGTGTCCATAAGTAAAATTTAATTGGAATATAGCCTTGCTCATTTTCTTTTTTTTTTGATACTAGGGATTGAACTCAGGGGTGCTCAACCACTGAGCCACATTCCCAGCCTTATTTTGTGTTTTATTTAGAGACAGGGTCTCACTGAGTTGCTTAGCAGCTTGCCGTTGATGAGGCTGGCTTTGAGTTCTTGATTCTCTTGTCTCAGCCTCCTAAAGTGTTGGGATTACAGGTGTGTGCTACCCTGCCTGCCTTGCCCATTGTGTTATATGTGGTTTATGGTTGCTTTTCTACTATAGATGCAGAGCTGAGTGGATGTGACAGACCTCACTTGACCCACTAGAGAATATGTGCCAATCCCTATCCTACTCAATGATCTTTCACTATACACTAAGAAATTACCATATTATGCATGCAATATGTGTTAACTGGATTCTTCGCTAGAAGAGTCTGGTTCTTCATAGACTTATGGCATAATGAGCATCATCTGATAAGTCCTCCCAAGATATCATATGGTAGCCTTTTCTTGTATCATCCAATGAAGATTTCATGACTTGATTTAATTTGGAGGTACTCATAGGCTCATTATTTATTTGAAAACTTACATCTCCAAAATTACTAAGGACCACAGGCATGTTCCAGTACCAAGCTTGTGAACAGGTGTTGGATGTACTATTGCAGCCTGCTTATGTCCCATTGTTTATGCACTATTTAAAACAAGAATAGATCAACATGGTCTGCTAAGCCTTTCCAGGAGCACAGGGGAAAAAGAGCAGACTTCTTTCTTTGATGGTCTCCAACATTTGGGACAGTGTAGGTTCAATAATATAAATTTTCCATCTGTTCTATTGCCATCTAACTACTTTATGTTTAGCTAATTAAAATTAACTGTGAAATTGTGCTGTTACTGTGTAGATATGGCACCATTCAAACAATTGATTTAGATAATTAAGGAAAGTGAATTTAGTTTAGGAACTAATTCCTAGACCCAATGCATAGAAATAAGCTGAGACAGTTTTAACTTTGGTGACCCATTCTAACACACAGTTAGCTGTCAACATACACTTTGGTTAATAGTAGTTGTAGGGCATGGAGAAGCCTAGGTAGACCAGTATGTTTGACCATAGTATATAAGAAAATGATTATGCTGATTGCAGTATTTCAGGCCAAGTTACTCTTCCTTTTTTTTTCTTTTTTAATCACATTTACTGATCATAACAACATGTATTGAATTTTTAATTGATGCACAAGAATTGCATACAGTTATGAGGTACATTGTGATATTCTCATACACAAATATGTTACAAAGTGATCACATCAGTTACCATAAAGGTCAATTGAAATATTTGTCATTGGGTGTATGTGTTGGGAACATTCCAAATATCTTTTCTAGCCAGGAATGGTGGTGCACTCCTGTAATTCCAATGACTCAGGAAGTTGAAGCAATAGAATTGCAAGTTCAAGGCCAGCCTCAGTAACTTAGACCCTGTTTCAAAATTAAAAAAAAAAAAAAAGATGAAAGGGTTGGGGTTGTGGATCACCGGTTAAGTGTTTCCTGGGTTCAAACTTCAGCACCCCCTCAAAAAAGTTTACAATGTGTGCAATCAATGAAAATGCATCCCACTATCATGTATATCTAAGTAGAATAAATAAATAAAAATTTTTAAAAGTTTACAAAATATCTTTTCTAGTGATTTTGAAATATATAGTAAACTATATATATTGTTAACTATATATATATTGTTAACTATTTTCACTCTTCCCTAGAATTACTACCTAACTATAATTTCATACTATTAACAACCTTTCTCTATCCCATATTTTCCCTAGTTTCCCTAGCCTCTGATAGCCACTCTCTATTTTATACTTCTAGCAAATACACTTTTTTTTGGCTTACACATTTGAGTGACAAAATGTACTATTTCTCCTTTCTGTGCCAATTTCATGTTACTTAACATAATGTCCTCCAGGCCTATTCATATCATTGCAAATGACAGAATTTCATTCTTTTATTTGCTGAATAATATTCTATTATGTATATATAATACCACATTTTCTTTATCCAATTATCTGTTGATGGACATTAAAATTGATTCCATGTCTTTTTTTGTTTGTTTGTTTGTTTCGGTGTTGGGGATTGAAGCCTGGGCTTTTCACATGTTAGGCATTTGCTGTACCACTGAGCCACAACCCTAGTCCTTGATTTCATATCTTAATTACCACGAATCATGCTGGAAATAAACATAGGAGTGCTGATATTGCTCATACTGATTACCTTTTCTTTGTACATTGAATAATCAGTCCTTCGTAACTTTTTGAGTGCATGGCTTAAATATGTATGGTGCTATTTTTAATGTAGTGATAAATATGGACTCTGTCCTACACTACTTGAATTTTTCCTAATCCTCTTAATGTCTACAAAGATAGAGGCAAATAACTTAATTTCTTTGTGACTTTTTGCGGTACACCTTATAGTTTGCAAAGATTAAAAGATATAGTATAGGGCAAAAGTTCAGAAAAATTTATCATAACCATTACTTTTCATCTGTGCAATGATCCTTTAATGGGAGGACTCTCAATATTAGAGAAGTGTGGGAGCTTTAGAAATGTAGCCTATAAGTGACACATTAAGGATTCAAAGATACGATTCTCTGCTGATAAGACTCCTATTCATTCCTTATATTCAAACCACTGACTCTCTTACAGATTCATCTGTATACACGAACAGTGGCATTTGTGACCCATACAGGAAAGATCCATTGTAACTAACTAGATTTCCCACTTTCCACAAATTTGATTCATTTAAATTCTAATTTTAACAGCTTATCTGGTAAGTCTGATGTTACCAGAGTGTTTTCATGTTTAAACACTTTTTTAAAATTTGGAATGGAATGAGGTATTATGGACTTGTACACAGATGGAATTATTTTTGTTCAGGGTAACTCTCAGCAATTCTCAAATAACACACATTGCAAGCAAAAAAAAAAAAGTCCATATATCTCTCAGTCAGAGGAAGGAACAAAAGAACATTAAGATAAGTTCTTAAGAATATCTTAACTGAAGACTTACTTGGAATTCAAGAAGCAAGTGAAAAACATTTGGATGCATTTTAAGAGATAATTGCTACCAAATAATTTATGGGTGCAGAGCAATACCCAAGGAGAATATACCACTAGTTATAACCTAGTAAATTAAAACCAAACAGTCCACATGCCTGGCATCGTGTTCAAGATTAATTGGATCATAGAAGAAAGTGCACATTATGAAGATCAAATACTAAGAGAAGAGTCATAAAGTTTGAAAACATATCAGTGTATCTTCATCCCTGCAGATGCCCTTTATTTATTGTCAACGTAAACAGATGTTAATGACCTTTTAAGAGCTTTTGAGAGAGAGACAGGGGGAAATAGAGAGAGACTGAGACTATTTCCCTGCATATAAGGAGAAAGACATACGAATAACAGAAAGAAAAAAAAATCTAATGGCTTATATGTACAAAAAGCATATCTTTTGATCTGATACCAAAATCGATTTTTTTTTCTCTACAGAGATCTAAAAAGTCATTACAAACTCAGGACAAATTAGAGATGGTGGGAGAGGAGAGGGAGAAGGCATGTTTGGGAAGGTGATGTGGATTACTACGTCTATTCATTAGCTAAGAATGTTACATTTAGTTGGCTAAATAATACTGGTTTTTTTTTGGCATTGGGCTAGTTTGGGTAAAATAGTATGGCTTTAATTAGTTTTTGCTACAAAATATTGATATGGAGAATGAACAAAAATTTACTATTTAACTCTTATTTTTCCTGAATATTTTCTCCTTTTTTTTCCTAATAAACACTGTAGTCTGTTTTGTAGTTTCCATCATTCATGGTCATACTAAATTATTGAAGGAGTCTATCTTACTTCTGTCAGAAAATAAGACCTGTGGAAGTAGGAACCATGAATATGTCTTTCTTTGTCCAGCATGTTGTTAATGTTCTATATGTACTGGAGGAATATCTAACTGTATAACTGCGGGACAATGTCACTTAGTGTAGGATTTCTCATAGCATGCTTAGCAACATTTTCTGTCTATATCCAAAAGATGTAAGTAGAATCCTCTTTCTCCAGCCATGTATATAAAAATGTCTCCAGATATTATAAATGCCCTTTAGGAGGCATTTATACTCAGTTGAGAACTTTTGACTTAAAGAATTAGTGTGTTTTATTTTAATATCTAGATTGGAATGTATGTATTACTTATTCCTGTTGATGCTATCCATTCCTTCACTTCTCTTATAACACACACACACACACACACAAACATACACACACTCATTACTAAAATGCATATCTATATAACAAAATGCCCTGACTGAATAGAAAATGAGGTCAGGTATGCCTGACAGGTCAAATTAGATGTTTCCTTTTGTATCCTCATTAAGGGATCTTTTGTTACAAAGAATTTTCATGTCAGACAGTTTGTTATACATACACATAAGTCTGTTGGATGATCACATGTGGGTGAAGCCGAGTGAAGTTGAGTGAGCAAATCCCAAGTAGGTAAAGCAAAAGGACACAATTCAGACTAAACAATGGTGCTCCTAGGAAATGCTTTGACCAATTCATGATGCTGAAATCCTGGAGAGCTTTACATAGTCAAAGAGGGAAGTGTATAAAGGCTAAAATAAATACTTGAGTACCTAAGTTTTTGGTGAAATTCTATAGCAAGATCAAAATACAGTGATGAAGAATCAATTCTCTACCTCCAAAATAACTGTCAAGGTCTTTTCTCAGGGTATTCGGAAGAATCCTTTGGTAACTGATAGCAGAATGGCTCACAGGCACATTTGGGAAGGAGAAGACAGTGGACCAATCAGGTGAAATAAAAAGGCAGTAGTAGTAAGTCCATCAGTAATCTGGAATAAAGATCAGAGGAAGAGGAAGCCATAAGCTTGAAGGCTGAAGGAGACAATAGGAAGCCAAAGTAGTATAGAGAGTCCACAGGGGCTGAATGGGTCAGACGTCACATAGTAGATTTCAGTGGTGATTTCCTCTCTACAAAGAAAAATGAGGCAGGTGGCATAATGGCACTAGATGCTGGAGAGCAGGTCTAGAAACCCCTTGTAGTTCCTCTAGGAGGACTGGAGGGGTAAGATATTTGAATGGAGGACAGAATGGAGTTCCATTCCTGATGTTTCTCAGCTAAGGTGACAAAGAATAGAGTTAGGTCCCTTTAAATGTAGCATTTATACCAATAATGCAAAGCTTGTTAATTGTTAGGTAACAACTATCTATCAATGTACTTTATGGTATTAACACAATAAGAAGATTATATCATCTTAACAACTGCCGTTTTATTGTTTCATGTCCATACATGATTGAAACAAAGTTCTTATGAAAATACCCTACTTGATGGTGAAATATTTGAAGTCTTACCTTAGGAGTAATTCGCAAAGCAATAATTCTCAGTAACCCTGCTACTATTAAAAATTGTCCTGAAGTTCAAATAGTGTAAAAAGAAAATAAGACAAATAAGATCTATAAATATAGGGGTTAGAATGAAAAGGATTTGATTTTTTTTTGGTTAACATAAAATGTGTGTTAGAAATGCTAAAAGTTTCCATAGGCATGGAGAGTTTAGTTTCTTCTAATGTTCAGATGAATAAATTTTGCTAATTGTATATGTGTGTATGTATGTATTTATATATATAAACACATATATATATATAATACATAAGTATATAATATATGTATGATAATCCCCAAACTAGATGCTGAATGTATAAAATCATAGAAGTAAGAAAGCATTGTCCTCTAAGAATTTATGGATTACAAGTAGATACAGGGTTTAAAATATCAGAAAGACTTTCAATCTATTTTGTCGTTTCAATAGCTGTTATCTTGGTTTGAATTAAATGACTTCTTCAAGCCTCAGTTTTCTGAGGTTAAAAGTAGAATAAAGATGATTTAAGGGTTTAACATTTCCAAAATAACTTTACATAATAAAGATATTTCTTTGTTGCTTTTTTAGTGGATAATAAAATTACTTGTAGTGGAGTATGTGAAAGAGAATTGTACATGTCAAAAACTGAGTCAAGAAAAGTCTTTAAAAAGTTGTTTGTCTTATCCTCATATTGCTATTCACCTAAATAATTAAAAAAATAAAATAAGAAAGGAAAAGAAAGGGAAATAAAGCTGAGATGGACATGGACCTTCTCCTGGATTCCTTTTGGGCTCTTATTTCATTTGCTGTTTGCAAAGATGGGTCTTCTCCTTGATTGACGACAGCAGGTGAGCAAATTCTGTCTGTACCTACAGGCAGATAGCCAGCTAAAGGGGAGCTCAGCACAGAATATCAACATGTAAACCATCTATGGAGTTGCTCTACCTTGAGCATATTATATTAAATTGAATATTACTATATAATGCAAAACAATGCTTGCTCACAGGCCAACTATCTGTCTCAGCATTGCAGCTTTTATTCTTGGTTAGGTTCGCGTCCTGTTCATATGTCTAGAGCAGACCACAGTCTTTTTTTGTTGGCTTGTTTTTGCAGTAGAATAGCATGCTCCTGTCTTTCATAGTGTCACAGCATTTCAAGATTTGTTAGGTTCCAATAATAGTATGACACAACAACAATGACCAGGACAGTGAACATCCCCCACCAGAGTGGTACATTTGTTACAATTATGAACCTACATTAATACTTCATCACCCAGAATTCACAGACTCAAATCCTTGAAGAGAACACTCAAGTGTTGCTCATGCTATGGGCTTGGAGCAACATAGAATGACAGGTATCCACCAATATAGTGTCATCAGAATAGTTTCACTGCCCTAAAATTTCTCTGCTCCATCTATTCATCCTTTCTTCCCTTTCCCAATTCATGGACACAATGGATCTGTTTATTATCTCCATAATTTTGCCTTTTCCAGAACGCTATATAATTGGAAGCATAAACTATGGCTTCGTTCACAAAGTAATGTAAATTTAAGTTTCAGCAATGGCATTCATGGCTTGATAACTTGTTTTTCTTTTCAGCACTGAATAATATTCCAGTTTCTAAATGTACCATGGTTTACTTATTCACTCACCTGCTGAAGGACATCTTGGTTGCTTCCAGATTTTATCAATTAAGATAAAACTACTAGACCTGTTCCTATTCGTATTTTTGTATGGTCATTGTTTTCAACTCCTTGGTGTAAACATCAGTAAGTGTGCTTACTGGACCATGAAGCAAAATTGTTTTAATTTCTAAGGAACTGCCAAAGTCTCTTCCAAAGTGGCTGTACCATTTTGCATTCTGATCAGCAGTTATGGTCCCTATAGTCCCACATCCTTGCCAACATTTGGAATTGTCAGTGTTGTGGATTTTATCATTCTAACATGTCTTTAGTGATATCATTTTGTTGTTTGTTTGCATTTCCTTAATGACATATGATACAGAGCACAATATGCTGATTTCCAAATAACATTTTGTTGTATTATTTTTAAACAGAAGTATGGGAATTATTAAACAAATGTCCATAGGACATTTTAACAATAGTGTGAGCCATTTGGGTGAGGATTAGGACATTGTATGCATCTGTACACATGTTTGTATGTCCATGTAGGAATATTCATGTTTGCAAATTATATCTAGAGGTATATCATCTGCAATTTGATGTTTAATGAGTCAATGGAACCCACCATCTGTATGCTTGATGTTTAATAAGTATTAGAAATTTATTATTCTCTGGTTTATGCCCCTTATATATTTCTCTTTTATTCCATCACATAATCCAAGAAATAAGTCAACATAGACTTTATGACGCAATGAAAATTTTCTGGAAACAATTGTTTCTTTTCATTATCTAATTATTTATGATTTTAAAATCATTCTATTATTATTATTAGTTTGCTACTGATTATAATTTGGGGAGATAGTACCAGGGATTGAATTCAGGGGCAATTGACCACTGAGCCACATCCCCAGCCTTATTTTGTATTTTATTTAGAGACAGAGTCTCACTGAGTTGCTTAGCACCTTGCTAAGTTGCTAAATCTGGCTTTGAACTCGCGTTCCTCCTGCCTCAGCCTCCTAAGCTGATGGCATTATACATGTATGCTACTGCACCTGGTTGCTACTGATTATTTATTACTTATTTTTATTTTCACCATTTTCTTTTGCTGAAATACTTACTTATGATAATGTTAGAAACTAACAGTTAACAAACTATTATTTATAAAATAAAATTTAGTACTTGGTTATTCGTTTTTAATCAATTATTATCTATGCCTTTAAGCTATAAGCAATTATATCAAAACTAAATCTACATTGATATGAAGTGAATTTCCTTTATATTTGGTGGAGAGTGTGCAATAAAATTTTCAAGATACAGTGTGCAGATATATTTTCAAAATCATTTTTGTCTAACTCAGTATTAAACTACCCAGATATCAAGAGATATCTTGTCATGCCAAGCACCACAGTGTTGGCTTTATGCTGGATGGGTCCTACTGGGATTATCTGTCCTGAGGTATCTAGAGAAGATGTGGAGGATGATTCAATATACAGCTAATTCTGATCTCCACTGTCATCCACTAATTTCTTAACTCTGGTTGAAAAATTAAAAAGAGAAAATCAATTTTTTAAGACTGCCCAAGAGAGCAAACTGCAACCGACCCTCCTCTTTATCTTGAAATGGACATGTCAGCAGGCAGCTAGGCCTGGGACCTAGAAACAGGCCAATTTCACTAAAGTACTAATTGTAGCAGAGTGCTCAGTCTGAATCGAGTTGCTTACTAGACAGTGGCATTAATAAATCAAATTATCCAATAACAGCTGTGAAGAATTGGATTTTTCTTTTATAAAAATGTTCACAGAAAACTGTGAGCAGTTGGCAAATTAAAAAATATAGCTGAAAATCAAATTCCAGCATATTTTGTGAATTTGACCTTTCTTTCTTCACTCTTCTGCCACCTTAAACTGGTAAAACCTGTATAATACTTATAGCAAAACCTGACATGACCACATGATGGAAAATCCATTTTCTTCACCCTCCTTTCCTCTAAAAAAAAGCCACTTATTTGATCTCAATGTCAATGAAGTACCAGTTTTTTCTGCTAGTCAATTTCCCCTATTCATATTTCATTTCCAAACCAAATATTTGGCATTATTTTTCTTTCCTTTCTAAGCACTGTTCTATGAGAAGAAAATAGATTATAAATTATAACCCCTGAGTACACGAGTTAATGTAGGCCTGTGTTATAAAGGGTGACACCAAGTCTTTCTTTTATAATTGTTCCATTCTATAGGGAACTTGAGTAAGTGAATCATTTATGAGAAAGACAAACTCAATTTTTCTGTTCAATGATAAATTTATTTTGGAAAATTAAGTGTTTATTCACTTTAAAAACTTCTAATGAGAACTTTCTGCATTCCAGGGGAAAAAAATAAACTGAATTCAAAGATAAATAAAACCAAGATGCTAACTTGAGGAGCACAGAGAAAGATAAAGAAAGAGGAATTTCCTATTTTACCTCCAGGAATCTCAGGCAAAAAAAGGAAAAAGAAAATAACATGCACTAATTTTTACAGCCAGGGAAAATTTATACATGTCATTACCAATGCCTGGGTAGGCTTATACAGCACCCATTATATTTTTGTAGATGCTTTCTAAGACACAATTTATTTGCTATGCCTACTATTCTGGTTACTAAAGCTGTATAACCAATTTTCAACAAACATGCAGTTTAAAGCAATGATAACATTTATTTTATTTATTAATATGTAATTTGGGCTGGTTTTGGCAAGGGTAGTTCTCTTCAGCTCCACTTGGCATCAGTTGTGATGGCTCAAACCTGGGATTATCTGAAGCAGGGCTCCCTCTCATGTCAGCCCCAGTGAGTCCTTGGCTGAAGCTGTCAGCTGGAACAACTACCCTTCTCCATGTGGTCTGGGCTTCCGCCAATCATCTAGACAGATAGATGGGGAGAAGGAAAAAGTGAACAAGAGAGAGAAAGAAGCCATATCGTTCAATATGACCTGTTCTCAGAAGCCTTCTCTGCTGCCCTGTTCTGTTCACTGTTCTGTTCAGCAGAATGAGTCATAAATGCCAGAAAAGCTCAAGAGGAGGATCAATTTCATCTTTTGATTGAAAGGATGCAAAATTTGAGAGTATATGAGACCAAAATTATTGCTACTTTTTTTTTTGCTCCATGAGTCACAGCATATCTGGGAAATTCTTTTAGAAAATGGACAATCCACAATACCAAGGGAGGGGGGAGGAAAGTAGAATATTGATTCTTTATATTTATGCAAAGGATTAATTTTTATAAGTATTGGTAACAATGATAATATTTATTAAGTATTCACTCATTACTGGTTTTAAGTTTGTCCTTATCCTTGGGGATGAGTCCTCCATCCAAATCTGTGAAATAGATTTGGCTGTTATTTCCATTTAACTGTTGCAGGAATCAAGGCACAGAGAAGTGCAGCAACTTTCCCAGTGTTACCCAACTATAAGTATAGCAGCTGACAGGGCAACCCTGGCAATCCACATTCACTCTGATACTGTACTTGCTGCCTTCCTAAGAGGAGTCAAGAATAAGCAGGTATTTCTTCCTCCATGGACTGTTTTGACAGTTTGATCTTTGTTCTTCACTTAAACATTCTTTAAACTCACATGTTCTGGACATCATAAGCTTGTTTAATTATACTGGCAATATGCTCATTTAAAGTAACTCCAAAAAGAAACCCCAGTAAGCAAATGAATTTCATGCATTTTGACAAGGAGACTGACATTTCTTAGGAAGTACCAAATACTAATAAGATAAGAACAAATAATTGAAAGTGTAAATATGGAGAAAGAATACAAGACGCATTTGAAATGCTTCATCTAAAATCAAAAGTTCCTTATTTCAAAAAATTTAAACTCTTTGCTTATAACTGAAGTATATGCTAAGAGAGTAGTAGGGATATTTTAATCAGATATAGCCAGATCTCGTTCTTATTTGAAATAGTGTAGGAATCTTTTTTGAAATATCTTTTCATGCAGGATTCACATATTTAGTCAAATCTTGGTTAATGTTGCGTTTCCTCAAAAGTAAACATTAGTTTGTATTTTCTAGCACTTACTAGAATTTCAACTGTTATACCTGAGTTATTGACATAATTGCAAAATAATGTTATCTTGCTGCTTTTCCAATATGATAGTCATCATTTTCATTCAAAATAGTTTAATGATTAGTTTTTTTGCATCTGGCATCCTTAAAAACTAACGGGGAATAGTTTTTGCCTTCTAAATTCTTATCATGCAAATTAGATAATGAGTAGATTATGTATAGAAATTTTGAAAAGATCCATGGCATTTATGAACATCTTTTTAACACTTACTTTTGTTATATGAGCTGATAAGAAAAAAAATGAACTTTTGGCATATTGTTAGTAAACAATATGCTTATTTTACCTGTAATTTATTATATTACCAGTGTGAAAAATTTATCATCTTCAATTTGAGATTTTAATATTGATATAAAATATATTCTGTTTTAGCTTGACATAAATATGGTATGTTAAATGGGTTAACATTGTTTAACATATGTTGGTTGTATTTCAAAATGATTTGGCCTCTTTAAAATGTCACATTGTTGAGTCACTTTTAGAATATTCCAGTAATTCATTCCGACAACCAGGCTGTAGGTAAGATGGATAATCAGAAACAGCTGGAATAGCTATGCTTCCATCAAGAGACATCATCATAAAAGAGGTTTATAGACCCAAGTTCATAAAAACCATAGAGCTGACGAAGCACCACCAAGAATATATTACAAACTGACACATTTTATTGATCAGGAATATGAGGTCATGAAAATGACTTACCCAAAGTCACACAGCAAGTTGAATGTTAGAGTTCAAGCTGTTGTCCCAGTTGAGGCTTCCTCACTCCTAACATAATATTAGTATGTGTGGCAGGAAAACCCAAAAAGTGTGACTTACCTATCACTACTTCACTTGCTCTGGGAAAAAAAACTAACAACCAATAACCAAACACACACACACTCACACACACACATGCACACACACAAAGCATCTATGAGATATTTACCCTTAAAAATCAAAAATCATAAAAGAATCTGAAAAAGTTAAAATCCATTCTTAGTCCCAGTAACAGACAATAGAAATTTTTAGATGAGTAATATCCCTGCCTTTAAATTTTAGCAATAACATATGTTATTGATACTTTCAAAAGAAGTCATAGTTCAATGGAAAATTGGATAATGATACCCCAAGAAATTAAGTCTTGATCTCTGGAATTTGTAAATATCACATCATTCATTCGAAAAAATAGTCTTTACAAGTGCAATTAGATTAAGAATCTTGAGGGAAGAGAGAAACCCAAAACATCTGAATGAACCCCACATGCCATCATGAGTATCCTTGTATCCTCATGAGAGATAGGGAGAGGGAGATCAGTCACAGAAGCTCAGACACAGTGAAGAGAGAGGCAAGGAATGGAGAGATGTGGCCACAAACACAGTGTATTAAAATTCTCCAGAGAAACAGAACCAATAGAGTATTTATGGGGTGTGCACGTGTGTCTGTGTGTGTGTTTGTGTGTGTGTGTGTGTGTGTGTGTGTGTGCGTGTTTGTGCTGACTAATTTTAAGGAACTGGCTCATGCACTTGTGGAATCTTTGGAGCCCAAAGTGAGTAGGGAGGCTAGGAAGCTGGGAAATCAGGAAATGGTTGCAGTTTAAGTCCAAAGGCAGCCAGACTGCAGAGGCAGGAGAAAAGTTCCTGAAGTCTGAAGGCCATGGGGTGATGGAATTCCCTCTTGTGGGGAATGTCAGCCTTTTGCTCAGCTCAGGTCTTTTGTTGCTTGCATGAGCACCACCCACACTGTGGAGGGAAATCTGCTTCATTCAAAGACTACTAAAAGGAAATCTCAGTCAAGAACATTCTCACACAAACATCAAGGATACTATTTGGCTAGCTATCTGGGAACGGTAGCCCAATCAAGTTGACACCGAATGAACCATCACAGCAGAATTGGTAGCAGCCACCAGAAGCTAAAAGAAACAAGGGATAGATTTATTTCAGGAGAATCCCCTGGAGGGCATGTGCCCCTGACTGATTGTGGATTTTTGCCTGCAAAATTGTGAGAGAATCATTTCCTTTTTTCCTGTTTTAAACTATCAAATTTGTAGCAACATGTTATAGAAACCTTATAACAATCAGTTGGATCGTTTCTTTATTCTATTTTCTGTTATATTTTTCTATGTATTTATTCATTTTTTCTAGGTAAAGTAATTTTAAAAAATCAAAATAAACTACATTAATCTGTGAATATATGATATTAAATACTCTGGGACACTTAGTATTCATACAAGCTTCTGTTCCATTATATTAATCATAGCAATATTAACAAAGATTTTTAATAGCATGTAAGAATCAGTCAAATTACTTACAGCAAAAATGAGGAAAAATGTACTTTTCTAAGAAAATGTTCTTTGACATGAAACCTAACATAAAGCAAATCACACAAATGAAATTATTTTATCATAGAATTAAGAGTCTTCGACACCAGGAAGAACAGATGTGACCACTTTAAACTGAGCTAATAGGAACAGGCTCTTCCTAGGCTTCTCTGGGCCCTAGTCTGTCCTTGCTGGCCTGCTTTGATCAGGTGTTTCTCTTTTCATGGTGACTGTTGTCTCAGTACCTATTTTAAAAGCGTTTTTAAAGATTAAACATGGAATATAGCACAGTGCCTAGAACAAAAATCTTATTATTTTTGTCTTTCTATGGATTTTGTCATGGGCCCTACTGAGAGACAATCCCAATATAGTCAGAATTAAAGATTAATAGACACTTGATGATCCAGTAAATGTAGCCATTCTCAGATAAACTCTGAAGGTGGGTAGCTAGCTTTCTACATTGTCTTCATCAGTATTGTTATGAGACACACTAACAATTGTTCGGTTTCTGACTCACGTAAAATGAATAAAGCAAATGAATTTTTTCTATATTTTTCACTTTTTAAATTTTTTTTTTCAGTGTCTGTGGTAGTAGTGTGTATTTTGACATATTATATATCCATAGAGTATAACTTATTCTAATTAAGAATCTATTCTTGTGGTTATACATGATGTGAGTTTCACTAGTCTTGTATTCATATATGTACATAGGAAAGTTATACCTGATTCATTCTAATGTGTTTCCTATTCATATCTCTCCTCTCTTCCCTTCATTCGCTTTGTCTAATCCAATGAACTTCTGCCCCTCCCCTTATTGTGTATTAGCATCTGCATATCAGACAGAAAATTTGACCTTTGGTTTCTTGGGGTTGGCTTATTTTGCTTAGCATAATGTTCTCCAGTTCCATCCATTTACTGGCAAATGCCATAATTCCATTCTTCTTTATGGCTGAGTAATATCCCATTGTGTATATACAGCACCATTTCTTTATCCATTCATTGGTTGATGGGCACCTATGTTGGTTCCATAGCTTAGCTATTATGAGTTGAATTGCTATAAAAATTAATGTGGTTGCATCACTATAATATCTTGATTTTAAGTCCTTTGGGTATATACCGAGGAGTGGAATAACTGGGTCAAATGATGGTTCCAGTCCAAGTTTTCTGAAGAATCTCCGTACAGCTTTCCAGAGTGGTTGCACCAATTTGCAGTCCCACCAGCAATGTATAAGTAAACATTTTTCCTCACATCTCGCCAACATTTATAGTTACTTGTATTCTTGATAATTATCATTCTGACTGGAGTAAGATAAAATCTCAGTGTAGTTTTAATTTGCATTTCTCTAATGTCATGTTACATAAGATTTTCATATATGTTATAGTTTGGGTGTGAGATGTCCCCCAAATGCTCAAATGTGAGACATTACAAAACAGTAAAAGTGGTGGAATGAGATGGACATCATAGCCTTAGCTTCCTATATGACTGCACATATGATGTGATTGTACACCATGTACAATCAGAAAAATGAAAAGTTGTACTCCATCTGTGTACAATAATCAAAATGAATTCTGCTATCATGTATACCTAAGCAGAAAAAATAAATTCAGAGGGGAAATGATTGAGTTGTGAGAGCCTTAATACAATCAGAGAATCAGTCTCCTGATGGGATTAACTGAGTGGCAATTGAAGGCAGGAAGTGTGTGGCTGGAGGAGATGGGGACTTGAGGGCATGGCCTTGAGGTATACATTTGTATCTGGCAAGTGGAGTCTTTCTCTTTCTCTGCTTCTGATCTTCATGTGAACTGCTTCCCTCCACCACACTCTCCCACCATGATGTCCTGACTCACCTTGAGTCTTGAGGAATGGAGCCTGCTCTTTATGAATTGAGACCTCTGAAACTCTGAGCCCTCAAATAAACTTTTCTCCTCTATAATTGTTTTGGTTGAGTCTTTCAGTCACAATGGAGAAAAAGCTAACTGATACAATATATTTGTTGACTATTTGTATTTATTAATCTATAAAATGCCTATTAATTTTCTTTGCCCATTTTTAAATTGACTTATTTGGGTTTTTGTTGTTAAGTTTTTGAGATTTTTATATATCTTGGAGATTAAGGCTCTATCAATGATGCAGGTGACAAAGGTTTTCTCCCATTCTGTAGGCTCTCTCTTCACCTTCTGGACTGTTTTCTATGCTGTGAAGAAGCCTTTTAGTTCGATACAATCATATTTATTGATTTTTTATTTTACTTATTGATCTTTAGGAGTCTTGTTGAGGAAGTTGTTTCCTAAGCTGACATAATAGAAATTTGGGCCTACATTTTCTTCTAGTAGGTACGAGGTCTCTGGTCTAATGCCTAGGTCCTTGATCCACTTTGAGTTGAGTTTTGTGCAGGGTGAGAGATAGGGGTTAAATTTTATCCTACTACATATGCAATTATGTAGTAGTAGAAGAGGCTATCTTTCCTCCAATATATTTTTATAATGCCTTTGTCGAGTATGAGATAACTATGTGGGGTTGCCTCTGTGTCTTCTATTCTGTTTCATTGGTCTTCATGTCTGTTTTGGTGCCAAGAACATGCTGTTATCTTTTACTATAACTCTTGTAGTATAATTTAAGGTCTGATATTGTGGTGCCTCCTGCTTCACTTTTCTCGCTATGGATTGGTTTGGCTATTCTGGGCCTCTTATTTTTCCAAATAAATTTTATGACTGCTTTTTCTATTTCTAGGAAGAACAATTTTGAAATTTTAATAGGAATTGTGTTAAATCAGTATAGTGCTTTTGGTAGTATTGCCATTTTGACAATATTAATTCTGCCTAATCATGAACATGGGCAATCTTTACATCTTCTAAAGACTTCTTCAATTTCTTTCTTTAGTGTTCTGTAGTTTTCATTGTAGAAATCTCTCACCTCTTTGTTAGGTTGAGTACCAAGTCTGTTATTGTTTGTTTGTTTTTTGGTGAGAGTATTGTGAAAGGGATATAGTTTCCTTAGTTTCTCTTTCAGTTGATTTATCATTGGTGTATAGAAATGTCAACTGGTTTATGGGTGTTAATTTTACATCCTGCTACTTTGCTGAATTTATTTATGAGTTCTAGAAGTTTTCTGGTGAAGATATTTGTCATTGTTGTTTTTTTTTTTTGTGGGTTTTTTTCCTTTTTTAAAAAAAATTTTTGGTCCTCTAAACATAGAATCATGCCATGTGTAAGTAGGGAGAGTTTGAGCTCTTTTTTTCTTATTCTTATCTCTTTAATTTCTTCGGTTGCCTAACTGCTCTGGCAGTTTCAAGGACTATGTTGAATACAAGTGGTAAAATAGAACAACTCTACCTTGTTCAAGTTTTTAGAGGGAATGTGAAGGCACAGTAATTCTTGATTGCGAATCTGTTAGCATATAAATTAGCCAGTAACTGGTATCTATAAAGATGGACATCAGATTTATGTCAATGATAACCATTTTGGAAACTGACTTTTTGTTCACTAGGATTTCAGCTACTCAATATTTGGTATTGATTACAAACTGATTATTATAGCTCTAGTTTATCTAGTACTCAAGAAAATTTATCATCAATTTAAAATGGTACACCAATATCTGTGAATAAGTTAAAGTTGATTTCGACTAAAAACCACAAATGAGAAGTTCTATGACCCTTTACACACACTATATTTATATACTGGTTTATCACTTACAGTAGTGCCTGGTATATAGTAAGTGCTCTTTATAAACTTATAAAATACATAATCAAATAATTAAAATACATACTAATAAATATAAAGAATATATAAAAATAGAATACAATGAATAAAATAAAAATTAAAAAGGATAAATAAAATTAAAATTAAAAAATTAAAAGAATAATAAAAATAAAATAAAATGTAACTAGTAATGTATCCCACAAAAGGTGCAAAGCAGCCATTTAGAAAGTTGTAAAATCTTATAGGAATTAAAGAATAACTAATTGAGAAATATATCAGCTTTACAGGTTTGAGAATATAATTTGATAATGATAGTACTTCCTACTAAAATAATCCATGATACAATACTAGTCATAGCCACATAAGAAGTTAATTACAAAATTTAGGTTGAAGTGACATCAAGAAACCCTAGAGAAGAACTGTTTGGGAGTACTTATTGAGAGATAATAAGCATATTATAAAACTAGAATAGAGAAATTTTAACCCTCGTGCCCTGCTGGTGAAACTATAAAATGGTATAGAAACTTTGGAAAACAATTTGGAAGTTGTATCAGTCAGGGGTCTCTGGAGGAATGGAATCAACAGAAGTATGTTTATAAAAAGGAGATTTATTAGATTGGCTTATACAACCAGAAGCTGTATGGTCCACAATGGCCATCTGCACTCTGGAGAGCTGGAGGTACCAGTAGCTGTGTAATCCAAGATGCTGATGCCTCAGATTAGAGGGATCAACAATGATACCTCTAGTCAGAGTCCAAAGGCTTCTGAAAACTCCCTAGAGAATCACTGGCAGAGTCTGCCTTAGAAGAGTAAAGGAGTGAGAATTTGTTGTCCTCAGGTGATTGCAGCTGCAATCAAGAACCCAGTCAAGAAGAATGGAGCTTGCATCTGATGCTACTTCCTTGTTCTTCCAACTTTGTTTCCATCCAAGCCTTCAATCTGTTGGACGGTGTTTCTCACACTTAGGAAGGGTCTCTCCTTCAGTTTGCTATCCCACATGCCAATCATTCCTAGATACACCCTCATTGACACATCCAGAAGCCTCTTAATCTTCAGAATTTCTTAATCCAAGCAAGATGGAAATTTAAATTAACCATTTCAGTACTTCTTAAAAAATTGAAATAGAACTTTATATATTCAGGAATTCTACTTCTGGGCATATATCTAAGAAAAATTGTAAACATATACCCACACATGAATGTTCATAGTGGTATTGATCATCATAGATGCTATGGTTTGGATTCTTGTTTGAGTGTATCCTCAAAGGTCATCAGGTGGAGGCTTTGTTCCTAGTGTGGCGTTGTGAAAAGTGGTAGACCTTTTAAGAGGTGGGGCAAGTATAAGGTAATTAGGCCCTTGGGAATACTGCCCTCAGAAGGGATTAATGTAGTTCCTATGAGAGTGAGCTGGTGTGGAAGAGTCAGCCTAATTCCTCCCTGCTTTACAGCTCATATCTGTCCTTGAGCTTTCTCCATATTGTGAGGACCCCTACCTCAATACCATCGGCCATGAAGTGATATACCCAAGGTAGCCCTCACTGGAACTGAGTGGATGTCTGTGTGATGTTCTTAGACCTACAGAACTGTAAACTAAATAAACTTTTCTTCTTTACACATTCCCAGCCTCAGGTATTTTGTTATAACAACGGAAAATGGTCTAATACAATAGCCAGACAGCAAACCCAAGTGTCCAGTATATTCATAAAATGGGATATTATTCACCAATAAAATGGATAAAGTTCTGCTATATGTTATGAGTCAACCTTGAATACATTATCCTAAGCTATAGATGCCTGTCACAAAAGACCACATATTATATGATTTCTTTTATATGAAATGCAGAGATCAGACAAAGCAACAGAAAATGTAACTAGTGATTTATTAGATCAGGAGAGATGGATGGTATAAGGTAGAAAGAGTTCGGGAGTCAAAGGGCATAGGATTCTTTTAAGGCAGATAAAAGAATTCTAAAATTAGATTGTGGTGATAACTGCATAACACTGTGAAGACATTAAAATTATTGAACTGTGTACATCCAATACATGACTTATTTAAATGCATGGCTTATAGGACATGGAAACTGAGTTTAAATAAACACTGATGTCCATTCAGACAGGAAATAAAAACCTAAAAACGGTAGAAAGCCCAGATACAAAAGCACTCACATGACTGATGTTGACTTACAACACTGGGCTTTCAAATCAGTGAGAAAAATAAAGAAAAACAGTAAATGGTTTGGGGACAATTTGTTACTCATATGAGAAAAACATAATGTGGGATTCTTACCTTTCATGCTACAAAATAATTCATTCCGAGGAGATTAAATAAATGAGTATTATCAACAAAATGGGAAAAATTTGGAGAAAATATAGAATGCTTTTTGGAATAATGAAGAACAAAATCACTAGATGTTAAAAAATATAAAGTCAACAAATTTTACTGAGTTAAGATTGAGAACTTCTATTTATGCTAAGTACTGCCATAAAGGCACAAGCCAAGGCACAGCATTTTTTACAACATATATAACTTAACAGAGAATCAATATTTAAACTAATGATGATATTAGTATCCAAATTTTTATTAACATCTAAATAAAATATGGTATGGATAGTATCTAAATGAAATTAATTAAGGAATAACACACACTATTTAACATGGCTATTAGAAAGTTGGTAAAATATATGAATAGGCAATTCACGGAATTAGAGGCAGAAATGGCCCATAGAAGAATAAAGTTTCAAAACTTCATTAGTAAATTTGCAAATTATTAATACTTCAAGGAATATTAGACTGGTAAATATGAGACCAGGCCTTAACAAATGTTGTTGTGTGCAACAGAAAATGTGTACCTTTATACTGTGTTGGTATGTAAATTGTTACACTTTGGAAAAGGATTTGAAATAATCTAACACATTGAAGATGCCCAAAACCTATGCTCCAGTGAATGTATCCTAAATGTATGCCCTAGAGAAATTCTTATATGTGCATGTCAAAGTATATTTACAATAATATTCCACAACTATTGTTTGTATTAATGAAGAACTGGAGAAAATCAATAGCCTCACAGTACAGTACTATACAGTACCATGGAAAATAGCTTAAAAATAATACCAAAATATAAAAGAATGCCTTAGGATAACATATTCAGTGTAATTCTATTCTATAAAGGTGTGGAAACACAAAACTAAAGCAATATATTGTGTAAGGATACAGAAAAAATGTGGAATAGAGAGAAAGATATTGGACCAAGATCAGGCATATTTGACACCTGGAGTTGCTGGTAAACTTCTGTTGTGGAAAGATGGATATTTTCTTTATTAATGCTTTTATTGTTTTAATAATGCTTAATATTTAATAATGACTTACATAATCTGTTGAATGTATAATCATTACTGAAAACTTAAAAAGTATTTATTATTGTGTATCTCCTTGTGTAGGGAACTGAGATAACTTTTTTAAAAAACACTCATTTGGAGGTTTTAGAAACTAATGAGCCAATTTGCTTCACACATTCTTGTCACTGGTAAGCTGTCTAATCAACTATCAGATGTCATATGGAATTTTATATATATAGAATGTAAGATTTGCATTAAATTTTCTGAAGTTTACTAGTATGTAAGGATTTTGGATGCAAACTATCAAGTTTATAAGACAAAAGAAAAAATCCTTGCATTTTTTAAAAAATACATTTTTGCCCTGTCCTTAATCTGCTCCTCTGAACCACAGAATTTTTTTTGGCTTCCTTTCCTTAACAGCACCTAAGAGGGTGGGGAGATGAAATTTTTTTATTGTTCTTCCCTCTTGATACGTCAAAATGGACCAATGCCCTAGGTCCGACTATAATAAAATCCTGATATTTCTTCTTAAGTTTTAAATTCCTTTAGATGACAGTTAACCTTTTTTAGTTAAATATTTCAATTTAAAAATGGCATCAGAGATGCATAAATCTAACAAATTAATTGAAGTCCATCTCTTTAATAGTTGTTGTTTATAATTCTCAGTGGAAATTTTCTGTGAAATCAGCTTTTCTAGAGGTGTGACAAGAAGGTAAACTTTGGTTTTGATTGCTTCAGGATATGGAGGCAGTCCAATATTAATTAATTTTAATTACTCCATTTGCAAGCAGTTTATGGTGAATTGGCCCCTGGCCAGGATTCCATGTTCTGGTGGTGTTTATGTGATGATGAGAATTTTTCCACCATATGGCACATCAAGGAAAAGAGACTGTTCTATGTATCTCATCTACTCTGCAGGAATAATCTTAAGTTTATTGTTGGACTTCACCAGTTTTCCAGGGCTTTCATCATCTACTCTACTGTCAACTTCAAATGCCTGTTATGCTCCATCATATAAGAACACCAGTGAGGGTTTGAGTTGAAGGGGGATTGTAGAGCAAGACTTTGACAGTCTACCATAGCAATTAAAGAGGTAACTAAGAAAAATATGGGAAAAGAATATAAGTGAAAGAGAGAGAGGTTTTGAGAGAGAATACTTTTCTTTTTTCCCTCTCACAAAGAGTTATTATTTTACTTCCACTAATTTCCTAAAGACAAACTTATTCTTTCATTCATTGATTTAAGAAGTATGTTTTGAGAAGTTACTACATGTCTAGAAACTCTTTCAAGTACTGTTGCAAAAATTCCTAAAAAATTTTCCTAGAAATTCCTCTATTATGTTGGTTGGTATGAGAATTTAAAAGCTCTGTAGGCTTAACAAGAGGATTGAAGATTATTTTACTACACACTTGCATCAGAGATTGAACACAATCTAAACAAAAGGGATTGAACAATGCAACACTTTACACAACCTTTTAGAAGCATTCATGATAAATTTCTAAGAGAAGAACCTTCTCTTGATAAAATAATCATTCAATGATTTTGTTTTTATGCAGAAGATATTTTAAAACAAATATTTAAAAGGAATATAACTTGGAATTGCTGATTTAATAAAAGGTCCTAAAATTAAAGTTTGAGTTTACTTTCAATTTTTGTATGAGTGGAAACAGAAAGGAATTTAGAAATGGGTAATTATAAGGTAAAAATTGAGCTATTGCTATTATGGCTATGTGATATAACTAAAATATACATATATCTTAGTAATTTATTGGACAGTAATTTATCACAGTGGATAGTAATTTATCATATATCTTAGTAATTTATTGGACAGTAATTTATCACAGTGATATAGAGAATGGCATTTAAGAATATGTAAAAATGACTAAACTCAGTACCTGGCAATAACAGAAATTTAATAAATGGTAGCTCCACAGGTAGTTATAATGATGATATTATGATGAAGAAAGAAAAAAGAAATAGAAACAAGTAGTAGTAGAAACAAGAAGTTGTCTCTTGTGACATCAAAGAGAATATCCAAAATTTCATAAATGAATCCTGGGACCTTGTTTGGCCTTTGTAGAACAGCATTTTTAGCATTAAAGACATATGCCATTAGTCTTCCTTTGTTTTCCTAGTTATATTGTGCATATGACTTCCAATGACCTCATGTCTTCTTGAATCATGACTAGTCTCCTAGAATCATTTCTACGCCTTGTTTATTCCAATCTCTTTCATGGGTAGTAATTTCCCTCTCTTATTATCTCTATCCCCAGGCTAAAGCCTTCCTAAGAATGTCAGATCCTGGAAAACTCAGAAGGAGGCTTTGCCTTTTGCATGTTTAGTATAATCACTTGCTACCCTGTCCCTTTTCTGATATAGACTACATATGTGTTCCAGGGAGTAAAAGCCAGGAATGTGACAGAATGATGGTGATTTAGCTCCATATGACTATGTATGCTTTCGCTATACCTGAGCAAGTAACACATGATTCTGTTTTGAAAAACCCATGTTCTCCCACTTCGCATGCATGAAGAGAAGTATGCTATTAAATAGGATATGTTCATATTAAGCAGAGAGGCAGGGATATAGGTAAATGAGAAGAAGCTAATTTCTGAGTTGAGAATGTGTGGTATTTGTGAGCAATATTAGTTTTTCTCAATGAGAACTTTTAATTTTGAAAAATGTTGTTTGAATTAAATATTTTATATTCTCTCACCAAAGTGATCTTTTTGTTTTCTTTTTATTGCTTTATTTATATATGATTGAAAAATAAAAATCATACATTCATAGTATAAAATAGGATGTTTTGATACAAGTACACCTTGTGACATTATTAGCACAAATAAGCTAATTAAATCCATCACATTTTATAGTTATATATTTTGATGTAATATTTAATACTAACAACTTTATCTTTTGTATTCAATTTTTCCCATAGTCATTCATGGAGTGATTATTTATTGCTTTTTATTATAATCAGACACTAAAAATAAGGAATACATTTTTGTAATAATTTTGGATTTTTAAATCCTAAATAATATAAAAAGTACAGTTTAAAAGACTTTCAGTCTTTAAGAGCTTGAAAGACTTTCATAATGTTAGTTGGTGAACTGAATAATTTCAGTAACACTAGTATAGTAATAACTCAAGTGGAATTGAATGCAATTGAGAAACCTCACATCAATAAATATCTATTTTCAATACTCTTTAACAAGAAACTGCTGTAAAAGCATTTGGATGCACACTCAATGACTAAATCTCCACATTTAGAAAACAGTGCTTAAATAAATTTATTCATTATGTTTCTAAGCTAGAGAGAGAGAGATTAAATATAAGGCAAATAATATGTTAAAATCTATATTCAAATTGTTTTAGTTTAGATGATGATGAACAGAAAAAAACATAATCTGAAAAGGAACTACTGAAGTTATATGATCTCATAAATCAATTTCTACAAGTCTCAATTCATTTCCAAAATAGTCTGGGCCCAAGACATGAAAATTTTAGCAGTCAAACTCTTCATTTGCTGCCAAGTTCCTTACAAGTAGTCAGGAATCTAGAAGTTCAAAGACTATTCAAGTGAACCTATTAAAAATAATAAAGCAGGATCTATTTAATTATATGGCTTGTTAATAACTGCCATTGAAACACAAATTTAAGTAGGATAAGACCTAAATAAGTGTTAGGATAAGAAAGGGGAACTGTGCTAATGAAAATTTAGCTCATTAGCAATGAGTAATATAATAATTTGAGAAATTTATACATGACCCAAGAAAAACAAATGTGGGAACTTGGTCTTTCTAAACTGGTAAGAGTTTGGCAAGAGTTTATTTAGACTGGATCAAAATGTGGTTCCTTTCCAGGCTTTGAAGCTGAATCAACATGGACAGAATAAAAATGTTGATTTTTTTTTCATTTTTGTACAATTATCAGTAATTTGAATTATTACAGATCCTTGTCCAAAGTCCACTCTATAATTTGAATATTTCTTATTGTTTTTGTAGTTTGTGTATCTGGAGCTAAAGATAGTGTTAAAGGTACCAAAGGGACCAAGGCAGTATTCAAAAGTCAATCATGTATGTTTGAAATAAGAGCCAAAGAAACTTGATGCTGAAAAATGAAGAATATGACATTTATGTGCAATTTTATTATTTAATAAATAATATGATTCAATGTTGGTATGGTGAAATTACTTTTTAAAAAAATAAATTGGGACATATACTTGGAAGAAAAAATTTAATCTGTGTGAAAAATTGAAAGAAATATTTTGAAATGATGTAAATCAAACCATTTTAATTACAAAATAAGCAAAATATCCTTATTACAAAGCTATATTTTCTCAAGCAGAATATAAGCCCATCATGTCTAAGAACACTCCAGTACTACATTTGATAGCAGCATGTAGATTTTACATAATCCTTTGAATTGTTTTGTAAAAACCTTTTAAGACTTTAGGAATTTCAAGGAAAACCCAAATCATTTGGTCGGTTTATAGATAGGTAGTCAAGTCAGGCTTACCAATAATCCCTTCTTTGTTATCAAAAGTGTTTTTTGAGAGGAGCTTTCCTTCTGAATTGTGTGAAGAATTGCTGCAATTACTCATTTCATAAAAGTTGGGTCTAAATGTGGCAAGACAATGGATTAAAGCACAGCTAAATTGGACTCCACACAAAGCTGCGGTGGTTTTACAGATTGGCACATGGTGTTGCCTGGTTTATATAGCTGGTGCAGTTCATAGAGAAGGAAAACCATGGGACTGAGTTCTGACAATCTGTCAGGATTACGGGACCACCCACCTTCTCCATACATGGCTCTGCTCCTCCTCTGACATTTTGGACCTTGGGTCTAAGAATCCTGTGATCTTCTTGAGTAGGAAAAATTATTCCCAGTGTATCTTCAGTATTCAGTTTATTTTTATTTTGGTATTACTTGCTCTAGCTTAAAACAATGGTATATATTTAGTTAAAGCAAACTTTACCATTCTATGTTCTGCTCCTTCACTGGTCTTTGGGGGCTTAAAAATAATTCAAACTGAATGACTCTTTTTTTGGGTTAAGAACTATCTAGTTTCAAAGATGCTAGTTTGAATGGAGTTGAACGACTCTGGATTTTCTGTTCTTTGTGCAACTATGTACCCAGGAAAGAAGAAATCTCACACTTGTTCGAACATGAACTTTAAAATTCATAGTGTTATTGCAATGATCCAGTTTAGAACAGTCTTCCTAATCCCAGTCTAGTTACATTTCTCAATTTTTCACCATTTTCTCCAACTCATGCTTCTCCTTGCTCACTCATGATTTATAACATGACATTTTAGACACTTGTTGCCATGAGGCACACACTTACAGGGAAAAAAGGATGTATGTGAGACTTCAACTTTTTTTTGAACACTCCCTTCTTCCATATAGATTTATTCATATAGGTAGTCTATAACAAATTTCCACAGAACATCCATGCTTGCACGCACACACACAAACACACACACAAATTGTTACAAAAATATGGTTATGTAATCACCAAAAAGTCTCTATGTATAATATGCCTGTAATTTTTTAGATGTATGCATTTTTTAAAAAACACAAGAATATTAGGGCAAATATTTTTACCTCATATATGCTAGACTTGTATCTATGTGAATACAGTAAATGAAATATATACCAAACAGTGAAAAAACAACTAAGTTCCTCTATGAATATAATTGCTTTGTGACGTATATGCTCTTGAAGATATTTGGTTATAGAATTTAATTTTTGTCCTAAAGTTTTTCATTATGTTACTACTTTTGATCTATTTATTTCTCATCTGGTTTATATAGCACAAAGTTTTGTATGAATCTGAAAATGTGTTTTAACATGCTATTGGAACAATCAGTTTCTAAGGAAATATCTTCACATACAGGTTCATGTGTCTCTTAGTTCATGGGTATATTTTGATGTTAATGAACTGAGAAAACACATTAGCCTACAGGATTAATGCTGACCTTTTACAAAATATTGCTGACACAACAAATCCTTTCCCTCATTTACAGCAGAATAGTAGTTGGAAGGGCCAACCAGGCTGTAGCAGGAAAGTGAAGAAACTTTCAACATCAATATTTGTGAAATCTAGGAGGCGCGAGTTAAAATAAGATTAAGGATCATGCTCATAGCAGATCATGGTAGGCCAAATATAGCTACGTACCCCATGAACACAATCTAATCACCAGACCCTGTAAATATGTTACCCATATGGCAGAAGAGACTCTTGAGTTTTACTGGATTAAAGATTTGAGACAGTGAGTTTTTCCTAGACTAGCAAAATGAACCCAGTATAATAATAAGGTCCCTTATAAAAGAGAGACAGATAAATAGGAACAGTAGTGGTAGGTGAGATGAAAGGAAGAGAAGCAAGTGGTTGGAGTGATGTGGGGAAGGGAGCCCCATACTAGGGGATGCAGGTGGTCTCCATCATCTGGAGAAGACATGGAATGGATTTTAGCTTATAATCTACATAGGAAACTAACACTGCCAATGTCCTTGACTTCTGATCTCCACAAACTATAGGTGAATAAATTTATGTTGTCTAAAGCTACCATATTTATAATAAATTATTACATCAGAAATGAGAAACTATTGGGAACCTTATATTGGTATAATAAATGCCTATATTTTATAGGATTGCAAGTGTTGAAAAATGAAGCTTTGGGTTAGACAACTAGGTTTGAATCTTAATATACCCCATTCTTAGCTATCATCATAGACGAGTTTACTGAACCTCTCTAAACATTAATGAAATCAACCTTCAGATAAGCTGATATGAAGCTTCAGTATGGTAATTCATAGAAGACACTTTTCATCACACTTGATCCCATCAAAACCTTGAAAGATAGCTATTGTCATTTTATTAACACCGTAATATGCCAATCTTTAGTTATGAGGATAACACAAGCAACAATATGATTAAAATGAAAACAAAAGAATTTGAGTTCAGAATCCAAATCAAAACCTAACAAAAAATTGAATTTTTCAAATAATAGGAATAATTATTTCATCTTGCAATTTACATGTCAAATTCATAGATTTTGAGATAAAAACTTCCACACATTTACCATTTAAGAATACAAGTTATAAAAATATCAACAAATTTTAGATATTTTATTGACATGGAGATCTCATCTGCATATTATCGAATGTCAAAATAAAAATTTGAGTTTATTATCAAGATGTTTAATGTTGTAGCTGCTTTTTCCTGATTCTCTTTTTCATTAATGCTAAATTACTGGTCTCTACTGAATTTTTTGTTGGTGAGTGAAGAACTTCCTTTTGCTGAATTGTATAAAGTCAGCCCAAAATAGAAATATTGGCAACTGTACATCAAGCTGCTCTCTCTGATTCTATACTCTGATTCTAGACTCTGATTCTAGGAACTGACCTCTGTATTTCCTTAATAGAATTTCCTCTGTGAACTGAGGCTTTAATGAAGCAGTGCTTGACTTAGTTGCCTGCTCAGATCTGAATAATTTCACTAGTCCTCTTCAATGTTGGAAAAATGTTCTGCAATGTTAGTCCTAATCTCAGCCAGTTCTTGGTTGTGTCCCCATGATCTTCCATGGATATTTTCCTTTGCCAAATTTTCCCCTCTTGCCTACTGAAAATTAGGTTTCTGAGAACATGTCATGTCCTAGAAGTCCTTTGTTATTCTGAAGTCTCTGTTCTTTGAAGTGTCTCATTCCCAACACCAGGAAAGACCTGGTTCTATTCCTTTATTTTAGACAGACAGGGTTGAAACAAGTGCTCTACTCTGTTCCACTCTTGAAAGAAGAAACACATTGTTGGCTCCACCCAACAGGTGCAAGGTGCGAAGAAAAAACAATTCACAGAATGGGCTGAAAAGACCATAGTGGCATTAAGTCAAAGGATGACCTTGCATGTGAGGTAACAATATGTATTCAAGGATTACAATAGGAAAAGACATTTAAGGTCTATGACACCTGAAGTGATTCAGAAAGGAAAACGGTCCCAAAGGGAATGGTATCATGCTGGCGGGAGATGGGGTGATACATCCACCACATTTAGAAAATGACTGTCCTTTGTTTATGTAAAACTACCTTCGCCACTCTGCTGTGTGACCTCACTCAGCTGCAGCGAGTGATGGATCTCTAAAAATGAGAGTAGAATCCTATCTCATTGAAAATGGAGTTTAAAAATTAAATAATTTATGAGAAGGACCTGCAACAATGTAAATACACAATAATAAAGATGATAATGACAACGATTACCACTACTGTGTTTAAACTGAGGATCTTGAAAATGGAGAGCATCCCATCAATGATTAGAAGAGACACAAGATTGAAATAAGGATTTTATTACTTATAGCTCTTGGGGAGTGGGGTACATAACACAACCAGAAGCCACATACACAGACATTGGGGAGCAAATACAGGTGAGTGTTGGCCACCTGAGAAACAACACTTTTTGAGGGACAAGGAAATTATCCAGAAATATTTCCTGTGGGGACTCTTGATTGGTGGATTTAAAGCACGAAGGCACTAGTTTCAGGGGTCATACTGACTGAGAGGTAGTCATTGAGGCATATCTGCACAGTTTCCTTGGGATTTGGAGGTCAGTTGGGCAAGCCAAGTAGATTGCATCTAGCTGACTCATTGGAAAGAGGTGGACAAACAACAGTTGTCTATGGCAGATATCTAAACTGATGATGAAGAACCAGGAGAAGATATGGACTAGAACTCTGCCAGTGTGGGGAGCTAGCTCCATGCTACACCTTTAAGATGACGACTAGCCATTGTGAAAAGTGTGTAAACGGGAAGGGCACGGAGGAAGGAGGGACTATGTGATTGGTTTACTGTTGGTTCCACGAACATGATCAGCTCGTGGACAGAATTCAGGGAGCTTGTGTGCCTTACCACATGGACAGATGCTGGCTACGTGCATTGTCTCTGATTGGCCGAACGAATGCTTGTTCCGCAATTAAACAAGTGCCTGCTTTGACTGGTCTCCCTGGTGCGTCTGACTGTCCTGCGCAGAGGGCTGGATATGGGCAGCCAGTCGGCTCCAACTCTTCCTGACTTCCACTGCTAGGTGAATGTGGGGGTGCCTCTTCGGCCCACTGGTTCGGGCTGGACCGTAACCCCTGCATGTCAGGAGGACTGAGCCCCACTGCGGTGTAAGAGAGTTAAGCTTACATTCAAAATGAATGTCAAGACAACATCACTTCCAAGAATTCACTACATACTCCTATCATTATTGGTCATCATTGTGTTGGTATCAGCCTAAAATCCCTTCCTTACCAAGGCAGTCTCCCTCCTTCCACATTTCCTTCCATATTTACCCCCTTACAACACAGGTTGTCAATTTATGGATTTTTAATCTCCAAGGCTGCCTTTGTACATTAGTTAAATCAAATTCCTTCTACTACAAATGACAGAGTAACTGAAAGGGAGGTGTTTTCTGCATGACCCTTCACCCACAGCAATGCCGTCTTCATTCCTCAACTTTCCAACTTTCCATTCCTCAATTTCTCCAAGCAGAACAAATGACCGGTCCCTACAAAAGGCTAAAATTTGAAATATTTTTTCCTGGGAAATTAAAGCTAGTGCTTAAAGGAAATGGAGCCAGTGGGAGTAAATGCTGCAAGTGAGTACGCAGTGGATGCAAACATTTTAAAGCAATGCTGCTAAAGTAGTAATGATCCATGGAAGAAATATGCATAAACACTCATTATTTAGCTTGGCATTTTGTCTTTGGCAAAGTGATTTGATGGTTCACATCCTGAAAAACTATATAATTCATTTTTTATTTATATAACAATTTATATTTTTACAATCTTCTAGGATATTTATTACTTTATGATTCAAATTTGCCCAGTATACAACCAACTTCCTACATATTAAGGAAGAAATTTTGATATCTATCACTTTTTCAGCCTTAATACAATGTCATGTAATAAATGTTAGTGATATTAAACATTCAATAGCCTCTGTAACTTGTTAAAACCCAATATAAATAGCTGAAGCCTAAAGGAAAGAGACCGACATTCCCACGAATGCTACTATCTCTGTGTTTTATTGGCTAATACTTGTCTCATTATGGTTTTTAATTCTTTTTCTGGGATCTCCAAGTTATGACTAAAGGTTTAAGAATACCTAGAAGCTTAAATATTCAACGGATTTTTTTTTCAGATAAATCTGCAGTCTTCAAAGTAGAGCCAATGATTTTGAATTATCAGAGATCCATCTGAGTTTCAAACATATATCTTGATTTGATTAATTTCAGGGCTATTCATCTACGGTGCTTGATACTTGGTCCAAAGAAGTAGAAAATGAACAGTTGTACAATGTCTGGATTACGTGTGACCTTTCCCTTACCCCATTATTCTATCTACATCTTGATAATACTTCAGAAATTACAAAGCGAGACAATCACTTTAATTGGATAACTACAAAGTTGTATGCTGCTTGAATGCTTACTCTAACTCAAAATTTTAAGTTAAAAGAAGTTGCCAACATTTAAAATTTTGTTGATTTAAATAAGTACATATTAATTCTTTCTCAAAAGAAATGACTTGCTTTTATGGGACTCTGCTTTTGTGTAGACAACTTTATTAATACTAAAATATAACTCATTTTGTATATTTTACAGCATTTGACTAATTTACAAATTGTCCTTTTGTCCCAGAAGACACAGGACAAAAAAGGGAAGTTTTGGTATCATGAAAACTTGAGTTTAATATTGCCTCTGCCACTTCCCAGTTGCAATATACCGAGTTTCAATTTCTTCTCGTGAAATGGAGATAATATTACATATCTCACAAAGCTGTTGTGAGACTTCATTTAAGTAAATTAGTCAACTGACATGCAAACTGATTGTGTAACTTATCTAGGTCTCCCAAATAAGAATGATACTCATATATTTAAATTTCCGTCTTTGATGCTAAGGTAAGTGCCTTTTGAACTGCATCTTAAGTCGGTTGGAAACAGTACACAGTAAACTGCTGTGCACTCCATCTAATTTCTGTGCATTATCTTGCATACTGTTCCTATTAAATATCATGTTTATAAATCATGGGCAATTAAATTTTCTGTCAGGACGTGTAAATGTCCTACTCCAAATACTAAGAGAGCAAAGGAGAGTACCTCATAAAAATATTGCCTGCCTTTTCCTGTTCTCTCAGAGTACTTGCTTTGGCAAGTAGTGGACCTTAAAGAGCCCTAAGGAAAACTCCATGTGTCAAAGAACTAAGCCCTCATGTTAACAGCCAGCAAGGAACTGAGGCCTACAAATGGTCATCTAAGGACTCCCCCCTGGAAGTGAATATTTCACTTAAATCAAGCCTTCCGATGATGACAGAATAGGTCAACAACTTGACAGTAACATTAGGAGAGAGAACAGGGACCCGAATCACTGACACATCTCTGGACTTGTGACCCACAGAAAATGTGAGGAAAAAATAAAGTTTATTGTTGTAGCTAACAAGTGTTAGAGTAATTTAAAAAAATAGAAAACTAATATCATACTACTCTAAAAAATGAACATGGAAAAATGTCACCCAACACCTATGCTTCTTTTTAAAGTACAAAAGAGATTTTTAGTAAAACTATTGAGATATATATCATAAACAAAAACTTAATATGTATGACATTTCAACTGGAATGTAGGGGAGTCATTTTTTTTTTTTTTTGGTACTGGAGATTGAACTCAGGGGCACTTGACCACTGAGCCACATCCCCAACCCTATTTTGTGTGTTTTATGTAGAGACAGGGTCTCACTGAGTTGCTTAGTGCTTCGCCATTGCTGAGGCTGGCTTTGAACTCGCAGTTTTCCTGTCTCAGCCTCCCTAAGTGCTGGGATTACAGGCTTGCACCACCGCGCCTGGCTAGGGGAGTCATTTTTTGAAGAAAGGGATTTTGGAGTGTATGTCAAGTGATATTAATTTGTCAAATGATCATTTTGGGGGTAATGTTGTAGCTCTTTCTCATGCAAAATGAGAGAATCATAGGTACTGGTAAATTTTTAACTATTTATCCCAAAGGATTTAAATTCTCCAGGCCAAAACATAATTGAATAATCCTCACACTCATGACTTGAACATATATTCAGCTCTTAAAATCGTATGACAAAAACTCTTACAAGTCTATAAAAAATGATGGGATATTCAAGCATAGTCCAAGTGCCTGGGGAGTGAAATTTGGCTGTTCTCACAAACATACACTGTCAGAATCCTTCCATAGAGGGGAAGTTGCTGAAGCATGGCAGAGAGCATCCCGCTGGCCCTCTCTTTGATCAAACGCAGGTGAAGCCTCACAGGTGTGCTCTTTCCTGTGATTGACTCCAGGCTTTTAGAGTTAGATTTCCAGCCCCACTTATGGGAAAAATAGAAGAGTTATCTCTGTCATTTACTTACCTCATTTAACATTTTTATCTTAATCTATGATATATTTTCAAGAGGAAGAAACCATAGAATAAAATGGCTGTTTAATAATAGTTATTAGTATTAGTATTATTAATAATACAAAGAATTTTTATGATAATGATAGAACTTTAACACCCTTTGTTCTCAGCATGTTTTGCCTCTCTGGGGTCTATTCATCTGTCACTGGAAATACACCCACTTAGTCCTATCACATGTTCTGGGCACATTGAAGGCACTGATAGGACTTACTGAAGGAAAAAATATATAGATGAAATGCTAAATGGTGTGTTATACTTCTTTAGTGAGAGGCATTATTCTCTTTGATCTGCTATATAATGAGATTTATTTGGAAAATCAAAGCATTCCATTAAAAACTGAAAAAGTGATTTGAAGAGCAATGTAAGTATCAAATTATTATGCCTTCTGAGGGAAGTAACAGGGAGATAGACTAGTGTCACATCTTTCCAAAGATCACCCTCCTAAAAAAAAGGCTAGTGTTTAGAGGATATCACATTGTTTGGGAATGGGTAATTTAAATCTTTGATTTATGATGCATTGTAAAGGTCTGGCCTCTTCTTTGAATGTTAAGAAAGAATTTTCTTCTTTAAATCTAACTTCCTATTGGCCCCCTCAGTGCTCTTCTAAACTGATGTTCATGAAATAATGTAACTTTAATAATTACTATTTTAAATTTTTCTTCCAAAAGAAAAGACTTCCAGAGTCACTCTGAGAGATCATACTTTAATAAAGATACTGGAGAATAGTCATTTATTCACTATGGACAGGCAGATAGTTCAAGGATCAAGGTTAAGGTGCAGGCCTGAAAGAGAAACACCAGCTTTGCTTTTCATACAGACTACAGATCTGTTGATACCAAGGAAGGAACCACTCAATGTTAGCAAATATTGGACTAAATTAAGTCCAATAGAATATTTTACTGAATTTTGTCAACCAAGTCCTCTAACTATCAAAGAATATATGTGTTTTCTTGGCATTGCCTATTGCAATTTTATCTTAGGACCTGGCAGAATGGATGGCAGCTATTGAAGACTGAGGCTTCTTAAATGAAAATGCAACATAACTAAATGAGCCCATTTTAATTGATTTCTTTGGAGAATGTTTTGCAGCGAAGGCTAATCTCTTGGGAGCACAGACTCATCCCTTGTAAACCTTCATCTCCAAGTGATTCAGTGAACTGCAAAAGAGAATTGTAGCTGAAAAGATTTATATTATGTATACATATATCATCTGAATATGTTCTATAACACACTTACACAGCCTCTCTCACACACAAACACATTGTGTTAAATATATCTTTACATAAAGAAGTATAATAAAAGCTCCAAACCCTAACTCTTTCTGATGACTGACAACATGTTGAATTGTTAACGGAAGAATAGAATAGTCACTGAGGGGGCATTGCACTCTCTTCATGGATGGGTCTGAATTATGATCGATAGTTCTTCAACAGGTGCTTTGTGTACCAGAAGATTTAGGCAGCTCTCTTTGAGGCTTTATATAATGCAGTGAACAATAAGTGTTTTCCCTTACTGCTGCCTCAAAAAAAGTAGATGACTTTTATGTTTTTATCACTTCATTGTAATTACACATAATAATGGGGTGCATTGTGACATAGTCATTTATACACATAATTTGCTCAGATTCATTCCCACCACTTTCTCTTTCTCTCTCTTCTTCCATTCCCTTTCTCTCTTCCTCTACTCTTCCGGTTTTCCTTCTACTCATTTCCATGTATATTTTTATTGGTAAATTATAATAATACATAAAAATTGACTTCATTGTGGTGTGTTCATACACGTGTACATGATAATTTGGTCGATGTTATCCCCAGTACTTCTCCCTTTCCTCCTCTTCTTTGAACTCCTACATCTTTTTTTACATCTCCCTGGTATTTTTGTGAGATGCCCCCTTTTAATGGTAATTCTTTTTTTTTTTTTTATCTATAGCTTCTGCATATGAAGGAAAACTTTTGACCCTTGGTTTTCTAGGTCTGGCTTATTTCACTTAGCATGATGTTCTCTAGTTTCATTCATTTACCAGCAAATGACGTAATTTCATTCTTCTTTATGGTTGAGTCAAACTCCATTGTGTAGAACTCCACATTTTCTTTATTCATTCATCTATTGATGGACTTCACTATGTGACTTGCACAGCTATGCATGTAACACAATAATCATTTTCTGATGCACTTTGTTTTTATTAAGTATGAAATATGACAAATCTTAGGGGAAATTAACTAGAAAAATTTTGAAAGTTTGATTTGTTTTATTTTGCATTTTAATTGTTTTAATTAACAGAAAAAATTCTTCATTGATGAAATATACTATAGATAAGACAGAATAGGATGATTTCTGTTACTGTAGCATTTTCTCTTTCTCTTGCATATCAATTCTAGTTCTAAAGTACAGTTTAATTTATCTACAAAGTATAGTCCCATTTATCCACCTTCCTTCATCTCTAAACTCTGCACCCTACTTCAGGTTGCCACTATTTTGTCCACAACAATTTTTGAAGGGGTTTTATTTGGGTCTCCTACTTTATTCTTTTTCTTACTTCCAATCACCCATTGCCAGAGGAGCAACCTGAGAGCTCAGCAAACTGAGCTTTAGAGAATGTAAATAATGATGACGCCACATTCCTGCTCAGATCTCCTTGTGAGTGTTACAGACTGTCACCGCCTCCATGACCATGACTGTTCTAATCTTATCCTGTTTTACTCAAGTGCCCTTCCTATTCCTTTGGTCCTTGCTCTGCTCTCTTCTTTTGTGCTCTTCCTAGACCTGTGCCTCTTTCCCATCACTCACATCTCAGTTAAAGGTCTTCTCTGTGTATCCTTCCATGGTGGAAAAGGACAAGGAAGTTCTCTAGAGCACTGCCTCATGACCTAGTCACTTCCCAAAGGCTTCACCTCTTATACCATCACATTGGATTTTAGATTCAAAATATAAATTAGTATTTTGACTAGTAAAATGTATTTTCACTTTGATATCATATGCAGAAATATAACAGATCAAAAATAATTATAGTAGATGAAAACATTATAAATGACTTCACTTTCCTTTTCTAAAATATTTAATATAGCTGGTATTCCATTTTTATAAACAAGTATCTAATATGCAAGAAAAAAAATTTACTGGTAAATGGACCTAGTAGTACATGTCTATAGTCCCAACTTCAGGCGAGGCTAAGGCATGGGGATAACTTTTGCCGAGAGTTCTAAACCAGCCTGGGCAACATAGTGAGTCTCCATCCTTTGCTTTTGACTTTAAGCTTCAAGCTTTGGATCTTTCTCTCAGTAAGACTCAATATAAGGTATGTTTTAAAACTGATTCTATATAACTTCAGTAACTTATATAGAAACCACATCCCAAAAAACTTGTATTTTTAATATCTTCTTCCCTTAGATAATTTACTGATAAACTAGCATTAACAACTTTGGAATTTTGTTTTGAATTTTTTTTTTTAAAGAATGTCAATATGTTCCTATAAATTATCCCAGTTTGACATCAGGGTTTCTGTATTTCCCTAATTTTGAAAGGATTAAGAAAATTAAAAATAAGTCTTTATATTTAACCAATTAACACATTCTGTGTGTTCTGAAATTGTTTTTTTTTTTTCTATGTATTTTTTTTTTTACTTTCAGAGAAAGTTCCATATAATTATAACATTCAAGGGTGGCTAACAAGGGTTTAATCTATTACTCAGATCTCAAGGATCTTTGAAAAAGCAAATTAGCTACAGCTGCATGTCCCTTCAGAAATATCGTTCCTATGCATGTATTCAAATTTAGAATTATATATTTTAAAAATAGATCTTTACAAATCCAATCTTTTCGATATTTTCTAGTAGCGCATATGAAGGAAAGAAAATTCAGTTTTATTGGCATTTTAAATAAACCTAATGAGGAAATGAAGTATCATGAGGAATGATGTCAAGTGCTAGGTAACCAGACATAAGGCAGATTTAGCACTGCACTCATGATAGAAGTATATTTTCAGTGAGAATGTTACAGGAGTATTTATATTATTTTTGTGCTTTGGAACTCAAGATTTATTCTCAAAGTTTGTGCTTGATTTACTGAAAAACTCAAAAATTTTGAATTCTTTTTTCAGTTGCTCAGAATTTTTTTTAAGGGCAATAAATTGATCATAATATACACTGAATTCAAGTAAAATAAATAAATAAATAACTTGTTGAATACCAATATCCAGTGTAAACTAATGGATTTTCAGCAAGGGCCAGTGTTGTCTCATGGTACCAAGAACTCTGGTATTTAAACTCAAGGTATTCCATAATTTGTTGCAATGAGTTGGATAATTGCATATGGACTACTTTAAATATTGAATACTTCAGTAATATAATTAAGATTGTTACAGAGGGCAAAATCAGAGAGCAAAACTGCATTTGCTGGTGGAAGTAATGAATATAATTAATTAAATTTAATAAAGATAAGCACAACATAAATGGAAGAGGCAGCTTCAATTAAGCAGTTAGATTTGCAATAGGATGATGACAGCTTTTCATGGGTTCATAGATTATCTCATTTAATTTTCACCACAATCCTGGGGAGTACAAACGTGGTTTATAGATTTGGAAGCCAAAGTTCTGAAGGATGAAGTACCTCTCAATGTCACAAATAAAGGTTTTGAATACAGCATGATTTCAGAATATATCATTTAAGAGCATACACTTTGGCTGAAATTCATAACTATGCAGATTATAATAACAAGATAGAAGATAATAGGTAGGTAATAGTACACAGGAAAATGGACCAAGACTTCAGACAACATTGAGTAAATAAAATGTGAGTCAATAGTGAGAATTCTAACATTTAAGATTGAAGTGATCTTAGATAACAAAGACCTAGACTGCAAGTCTAATGAAGGTAACTGGTATTACCTTGGGCTTTGTGAGAAAAGAAATAACAAAGAAAAGTGCTTCTCCAGGAAGACTGAATGGCAGAGCTGTCCTCTTCTCGACAGACAAATGGAATGCAGTTTCCCTTCCAGAAAACAGATAGGAAAATGACAGCCCTCCTCAGGGTGAAGAGCCAGGGCACAGAACCTGAGTAGATGATCATTTGCTCCATTTCATCTCTCATTCAGTGGGGCTGAAATGCTTCCAAAATATTTGTATTGATTAAATTTGGTGTTTTGTACAGATAGGCATCTAATTTAACTTTTAATTTTAAGGATATCCATTTTCTCAGTAGTGTTTATTACCTAGTTACACTTTCCACAAAGAACAACAAAAGATGATATCATTTATAATCCAAATTAAGTTTTGAAAGTGCTAATTGCTAAACTAAATGACAACTAGTATAAACTGCACTGTTCCCCTGAAATTGGGATAAATCCTTACTGTACCTTTGAATCATAAACTACATATATATATATATATATATAAACACTTTAATCTATGTTTATATATATATATAAACACTTTAATCTATGTGCCTGTATTTATAATGATTCCACACTATCTGAATTAGTAATGAAATATGTATACTGGAGACTGAATGTGAGGCCTCACACCTACTCAAATACATCTTGATATCCTATAAGTTAAGATTTCCCTCTTCATTTATTCTTTTCAATAGTGTCTTGGCCTATTCTAGTGTTATTATTTGATTTTCTGATTTCAAGTAATTATTTTTCATACCAAAAATCTTGTTTTTAATACATGTATTCATTTTTATACTTTGTTGGGAATGTCATAGCAAACTATCATAAACTGAGTAGTTTAAAACACAATTTTTTTTTTCTCACAGTTCTGGAGGTTAGAAATCCAAGATGAAGGTGTCAGCAGTTTGCTTTATTCTGTGGCCTCTGTAGTTGGCTTACAGGTGGCTGCCTACACCTGTGTCTTCACCTGGGCTTTACTTTGTCAGTGGTATCCCTCCCTGGCATCTCCCTTTGTATTTAAATTTCCTCTTTTTACAGGGAAATCAGTCAGATTACACCAGGGACTGCTCTAATGGCCTTATGTAACTTCATCACCTCTTTAAAAGCCCTATAATCAAATAGAGACATACTGTGGAATACTGGAGATTAGGATTGCAACAAAGAAGTTTTAGAGAAATTCAATTCAGTCCATAAAAGGGGGTCTTCATTATATGCTTAATATGATTTTTAAAATTTTCTTTAAACACATTGAACAAACTCTAGCATTCTTCATTTGACATTTCAAATATCTGTAGTTTATTTAGGCCTGAGTCTGTTGCCAGCTGCTTCTCCTTACTTTATCTTCATGGGGCTTTTTTCTTCTGTGCTCTTTTCTTTTTAAATATTTTTTTAGTTGTTGATGGACACAATGTCTTTATTTTATTGCTTTGTATGTGGTGCTGAGGATCGAACCCAGGGCCTCACGCATGCGAGGCAAGCGCTCTACCGCTAAGCTACAATCCCAGCCCCTCTTCTGTGCTCTTTTTGATTTCTTGTTGTGAGTTTATAGTTCTTGGAATTTTATCCACAGGGATTTTTAATATCCATGTTTAAGCCATGGCTTGTAAAGACTGTCATTGTTTCTGCTAATATATAGTAGATACTAATAAATAATAGATACTTCTAAGTAGCATTAATACATAGAATCACCTTAAAAAAACTTTTTGCTTATATTTTCAGGATCCTAAAAGTGGTTTGAATAGATTCTAAAGATCTCTCATAGTAGATGTTTTAGTAGTTAAGACTCAGACGATATAATTCTAAAGGAAGGTTTTTGTCTAGAGTACTCACTGCAATAAGATGTCCAGCAAGGTGGTGCACACCTGTAATCCCAGCGGCTCAGGAGGTTGAGGCAGGAGGATCATGAGTTCAAAGCAACACCGTAAGCAACTTGTGGAGACTATGTCCCTAAAAAAATTATAAAAATGGTCTGGGGATGCAGCTCAGTGCTTAAGTGCCCCGGGTTCAATCCCTGGTACCCCCCAAAAAATGCTTCAAAATTTCCTTACTTTATAAAAAGTAATTACAATATAAGATTTTATTTTACTTTGATTCATGTCTTTCTTTTTTCCATTAATTTGTTAAAGACAAGATTTAATCTGTCAGAATTTTTTTTAAAATATCCTACTGTGCAAATATTATACTGAGAAAAGCTACTGTGTTCCTTATGGACAATATATATGGCTTGTTCATTTGATCTCTGTTTCTCATTTTTTCAATATCTTAAACATGTATTCGTAAAGATATTTTTAAAAATTTTGCTAACATTTTAGGTTTTATATATCAAAAATGTTTCTCTGGATGGTTAGTTTACTACATGAAAAGAATAAAAAAATAAAAATACACTTTGTATTTTGTTTCAACTTAATTGTTTGATAGTTTGATATATCCTGGAAATTTGTGTATTTGACTCCCTATTTATCCAGATTTGACAGTAAGTCATTCATTTTCATATTAGTATTATGAAATCATATTCTATTCAATTTATTTATCATTATCTAATGTGAGTGATTTTCATTTAAGTAGTTCTTTAATTGCTATTTCAAAGAACAGCATCTATTTATTGAGCACTCATTAAAGGTGAGAGAGCCAGCTCAGTGTTATTTGTACATTATTTCATACATTTCTGTTATGGTTCAGGCGTGATATCCTCCAAAAGCACACTTGTGAGAAAATGCAATAAGCTTTGGAGGAGAAATGATTGGGATATAGCTTTAACCTAATCAGTGATTTAATCCCCTGATAGGGATTAACTAAGTGGTAACTGAAGTGGGCAAGTATGGCTGGAAGAGGTGGGAATTGAATGTGCCCTTAGGTATATATTTGTATCTGGCAAGGAGAGTCTCTTTCTGCTCCCTGATCATGATGTGAACTGCTTCCCTCCACGGTTCCCCCCACTCCACCCCCGCCATGATGTTCAGCCTCACTTGGAGCTCCAAGGAATGGAGCCGATCTTCTAGGGACTAAGACCTCTGAAACTGTGAGCCCTCAAATAAACTTTTCCTCCTCTACAATTGTGCTAGTCAGATCCTTTAGTTACTGCTATGAAATAGTTGACTAAAACAACTCCTTAAAGAAACTTCAGGGTTGATGTTACCATCTTCTATGGTTTTGATATGTTTTTAAAGTGTCCCCCAAAGTTTCATGATCTGGAGGCTTAGTAAACAGTGTGGCAATCTGGGAGCTGTGGTAACTTTACATGGTGTGGTTTAGTAGAGGGTCTCTGAATCACTGAGGGCTCTGCACTCAGAAGGGAATACTGATCTCCTGGAGTTAATTCTATTGAGTTTAAGCTATTATAAAAGCCTGAGTCTTGTCCCTGAACTTCTCCCTGTCAATATCCTCTTCCTGACATGTTCCCATTATCTGTGATGAGGCCTTCAACAGAGCTAATGTTATGCTGCTTGGACTTTCAGCTTCCAAGCCTATAACCAAAATAATTTTTTTAAAAATAAAGTTAATTTGTCTCATGTATTTCATTACAGCAGTCAAAAATGCACTAATCCAGAAAACGGCTACAGAGATTGAGGTTTTTACTATAACTGTACCTGAAAATGGGTATAGGAGGGAGGCTGCTTTAAACCTGGTTATCAGGCATGAGTTGGATAATTTTGGAGAAGCAGCCTAGAAAAAATTTAGAAAGCACTAGATAGAGTATTAGGGACAATTCTGGTAAAGTCTCAGAAGACAAGAAAAATAACCAGTTTCAGATGGAAATAAGGATTGTGTTGGAAATGAGACCAAAGGCCATTCTGTTGCAATATGACAAACAGGCTGATATTTGAGAGGCAAGAGTATAGCCAATGCTACTTGCTAAAGAAACTATTATGGATAAGAAGAAGCCAAGTGCATTCCATCAGAACAACTGTAAAAAGTCCTCCAAGTCATCACAAAATCTTCAGGACTGCCTCTCACATTACAGGACCAGAAAACTTCCAGGGAAGAACTGTTTTATAAAACCTCAAGGTGCTCTCTGTTAGCTCAGTACCTAGGTCCTCCTCAGGATTAATTTCACCGTATTCAGTTAGCAAAGTATTCCATGGCTGCACCTGCAATTCAAGAAGGCCAAAGAACAGCTCATGCAAGCAGTAGAAATTTATATCCATGTACTGCTGGTTTTGGAAGTATATAGAGTGCATGAATTATGAGGTTATGATGGCTTACAGTGAGATTTCAAAGAAAATCCTGGGATGCTAGGAGGCAGTTCGATACAGAGTCAAAACCCCCTCAGAGCACCTTTGATTGGGTGAGGTATAGTAGTGCTGGTGGAGTAGAGTTTCAATGCAGACCCAAAAATGATAGAGTGACCAGCAGCATGTCACTCCCACAATTGTACTTTCATTAGCATGCCGCCCAAGAAAGTAGCCATGTAGGCAGGAACCACTAAAATCATAAGGGCAGGGTTTCCTATGGCTTTGAGACCCTATTCCTTGCCACAATGTACACAAATGTAGGACTATGAAGTTTTAGGATTTAATATTTGCCCTTCTAGACTGGGTTTTGGGTCAATTAACCCATTCTACTTGCCTATTTACAACCCTTTTATCTTTTTGTTATTGTTGTTGGTAATGAATGTGCCATATTTTCAATGTTTTCTGTAATTGTTAATATTGATTTGTTATATATTGGTGGATTGCAGGTACATGCACACATGCACATGAGTATACTTACATATTCAAATTATCTACCTTAAACCCAGAGAAAGTATATTGTCATCAATTGGATCCTATCCATATCCACTAAGCAAGTTCAACATAAAAATCAAACTTTTAGCTAGACCAAGAAAAAAAATTAAAAGAAAACCCAAATACATACAATTAAAGATGAAAAAGGAGACTTACATCTGATACTATAGAAATACAAAGGATTGTTAGAGACTATTATAAATAGCTTTATACTTTATCTCTCCCATCATTGCATCTTAGAAGTATGAAATTGGGTTTTTGTTATTTTGTTTTTCTTTTGTATGATAGGAGCTCACAGTGGAAATAATTTGCCTTGAGTTTCAGAAAAGATTTTAGACTTGGACTTTTGAGTGATACTGGAACAGCTAAGACTTTGGGACAATTTTGGAATAGAATTATTGCATTTTAACTTGCAAGATGAATATAAACTTTGGAGAAGAGAGAAAGATTCTATGGTTCAAATGTGGTTTTTCTCCCAGATAGTCACATGTTGAAAGCTTTACCCTTCTCCCAAGGGTAGCCCATTATTCTAAAGCCTATCAGGTCTTAGAAGCTTTGACAAGGAAATTGTAAGACCTGAAAGGCCTTGGTCATTGGGGAGCTGCCGTTGGAAAGGTATACTGATCTCCTAGAGAGAGTTCTTGAGTGAACTTCTCATTATAAAAACCTGCATCTAATCTCCAAACTCCCTCTGGCTTCCTATTTAGCAATGTGATTCCTTTCTACAACCATTGGTCCTGGAGACCTCTCAAAGGCCAATAAGGTGTTGTTTGTATTTGTAGTCTCCAAAACAGGGAGCTAAATAAACTTTTCCTTTATTAAATAACTAAACTTTTCCTTTATAAAATAAGTCTGCCTCAGGAATTTTATTATCACAAGGAAAAACAGACTAGTACCTTCCCATTTACAGAAATGGGTTTGATTTTCAACATTGAGAAAAAAATACATATGAAGACATAAATAAAACTGCTGTAAAGAGTTTCAAGAGAAATAAACTTACTCAAGTCGAGAGAATTATCTATGAATAGGAAATGGACATGGCATATGTTACACAGCTAGTAGTATCTCACATCTCTTCCAATATATGCCATACTGATCCCTAAATGTATTTTGCTAAAAATACTTAAGAAGTTGTGTTTATATTTATTAATTTCTACTGAATTTTATTCTGTACAACTTAAGGTGGGAGATAATAGTGATACTTGCTTAAAATTACATAAATAGATAATATAATACTTATTTTTATGAAATAATTTCTTGAAGTCTCTTACTACATGAAAGTATATGAATCCAATTTATTGATAATAGCATAACTACAAATGAAAGATAATTTAATATATTTTAAACTTATTTCAGTTCAACTGGTTAAATTCATTCATATATGAAATTTATTTCTTCTAATCTTTTATTTTGTTAAATAGAGTGTTTCTGATCTTAAGAGAACTATTTTTAATAAATAGGTTTTAATATTACAGTTATTATTGGAGTTCAAGTTTTAAAATGCATGTAAAATATAGATGGCAAATAACTCTTTATCCACTATATCTTTGACAAATTTGAATGATAAATAATCAGTGATATAAGCCACCAAAAATGTTGAAGCCCATTATCTACCATGTATATTTATGACATAACTGAAAGTTGGTAAATAGCTGGGAAAAAAGAGGATAACCTGAAAAATAACTAGTGGAGGTACTTATTATATGTGTGTATAGGTATTTTTATTCTATTTACTAATTTTCTTGGCTAATCAGCATACTGTAATTCCTTTATAAAAATTGTTAAAGGTATTAACAGAATATGCTAGATATTAACAGAGTAGTGTAAGCTTATGCAGATAACTTATAAGCATGCACAGTCAGTTGGGTCCATGCTGGGAGAATGAGAAAAGGAATACAAGCTTTAATGCTTCAGAACACTAACTAAAACAAGGAGGGATTCTCAGTGCTTAGCCTGGCTTTGTGGTATTGAGAGAGAATACACAATCTTAAGATTTTCCTTCCTAGAAAGAACAAGGGAGATAGAGTAGAACATCCTTAGAAAATGTATGTAAGAGCCTCAGAATACATAGTTGCACTAACTAATGGGGTTATTTCTCTTTCAAAGCCAGTCAGCAAAGTTTAGAGTGTTGTCTCCATTTTCAAATTCAATGACAGCAGTGCAAGACTTCAAAGAACAGGAGAAACCAAGAAAATGTGACACCTCCAAAGGAACCTCAAATTTTTTTCAGTAATCCACTCTAAAGAAATGAAGATCTGGGCTGGGGTTGTGGCTCAGTGGTGGAGCCAGCGCTCACCTAGCACGTGCAAGGCACTGGGTTCAATCCTCAACACCACATAAACATAAATAAATGAAATAAAGGTATTGTGTCCAACTACAACTAAAAAAGAATAAATATTAAAAAAAAGAAATGAAGATCTATAAATTGCATGATGAAGAACTAAAATAACTGTTCTAAGGAGGCTTTGCAAACCATAAGAGAACACAGAAATATAACTGAATTAAATCAGAAAAAGAATACACGAACAAAATTTGAAGTTCAAAAAAAAAAAGAATTTTTATTTTAAGAATCAAACTGGAGTTTAAGATTATAATAAATAGAGATGGGAGTATAGCTTAATTGTAGTGTGCCTTTCTGGTATGTGTGAGTCCTTGGGTTTGATTTTCAACATTGAGGGAAAAAATACATATAAAGACTGAAATAAAACTGCCATAAAGAGTTTCAGAAACAAGCTTACTCAAGTAGAGAGAATTATTTATAAATTTGAAAATAAGTAATTTGAAATTATGCAGTAAGAATAAAAAGAAAGAATGAATAAAAAGGAATAAAGAAAACATTAAGAATAATTAATATAAACATGATGGAGGTCTCCAATGAGAAGAGCTAGCTAAAGAGGCAAAAAGTTTACTTAAAAATGGCTAAAATTTTCCAAAAGCATCAGAGTGGTATATGAACATTTGCATTCATAAACTCAAAGATCCTCAGATTCAACTAAAGAGGGATTCGATGAGAAACATTCTAATCAAAATGTTAAATGTCAAGGACAATTAAAATTCTGGAAGCAGCATGAGAAAGGTGATATGTCATATGAAGGACCAATCCCATCACCCTTTACAAGATCAGTAGATTTCTCAGCAAAAATGTTTTAAGCCAAAAGAGGATGAGATGATATTTTCAAAATTAGTAAAAGAAAAAATAAAAACAAAAAAAATCCTGTCAATCAAGAATATTTTACATGACAAAGCTGTCCATTAGAAACAAAGGAGAAAAATAGACACTCAGACAAACAAAATGTCCGTGAATTTATAATGACTAGATTTGTCTTATGAGAGATACTAAAATTTCTTCAAAATAAGATGGAAGAATGCTAACTAGTAACATGAAAACATGATTCTAAGAATCTCATTGTAATGGTAATCATGTAGTCAAATTGAATATTCTAATACTGTAATGGTACTTTCAACCTTAATATAAAGCTTTAAAGTCAAGGTATTAGAAAGTATACAGTGGTGCATACCTATGATCTCGGCTGGAGGATAACAAGTTCAAGACCAGTCTGGGCAACTTAGTGAGACCCTGTCTCAAAAAACAATGAATATTAAGCAATAAAAAGGGCTGAGAGTGCAGAACATTGGTAGGACACTTCTAGCATGTGTGAGACCCTGGGTTTGATCCTCAGTGCCACAGATAAATAAATAAGTAATCACATATATAAAAACTTGTTTAATGAATGCAAATTTTAAAAAGCAAATTCTGACATTTAACATAAAATATAGAGGGTTGGGAAAGTGCAGAGCTTTCATGTGTGATTAAAATGTTATAATGAGCTTAAGCACACTGTTATAAGATGATTTATGTAAGCCCTATGGGAACCACAAAACAAGAATCATACTAGATACACAAAAAAATAAAGAGAAAAAAATCAAATATATCACTACAAAAAATATCAAGAATCACCAAAATACAAAGAAAGAGAAGAAACAAAATATGAAATGGTCAAGAAACAACACAATGTCAAAAGTAAGTAATTTTTTTCAATAATTAATGTAAACTATATTCTCAATCAAAATAAATACAGAGTAACTGAATAGAATTTTAGAAAAAACATAACTGTATGGGTCTGTAAAAGAGACTCATATTAGCTTTAAAGACAAACATAAACTAAAATTGAAGGGATTAAAAAGATATTCCTTGTAAATAAAGACAATGGAAAGCAAACATGGTTATATCAGACAAAATAGACTTCAAGTCAAAACCCATAACAAAGCCAAAGGTCATTGTGTAATGATAAATTCTATCCACCAACAGGAAATACACATTTTTCTCCAGCACACAGAATACTCTTCAGAATGTATCATATATTAGACAGCAAAACAAGTTTTAACAAACTTAAAGACAATTGAAATCCTGTTAAGAAATTTTTCTGAACACAGTGGTATGAAAGCAGAAATCACTCATGGAGGGAAGCTAGAAAATTGACAAATGTGTTGAAATTAAACAACATGCTCCTAAACAGCAACCAGTGGGTCAAAGAGGAAATCAAAAGGAAATCAAAATATAATTGAGACAAAAAGGAATGGTAGAACAACATACTCCAGCTTATAGAATGCAGCAAAGAAGCTCTAAGAGAGATATTTATAGTGACAATAATCTACACTGAAAAAAAAAATCTCAATGCACCCCTGTAATCCCAGCTGCTTGAGGCTGAGGCAGGAAGATTGCAAGTTCGAAGCCAGTCACAACAACTTATCAAGGCCCTAAGCAACTTGGCAAAACCCTGTCTCAAAATAAAATATAAAAAGATCTAGGGAGGTGACTCAGTGGATAAGCACTCCTAGGTTCAATCCCTGGTATCAAAAAGAAAAACCAATAACTCAAGTAAGCACTCTAACTTTGAAACATCAATGAACTAAAAAGAAGTGGGTGCAATGGCAGCAGAGGGTTCAGGAGTGTAGCTCAGTGGCATAGAGCTTACCCAGATTGTAGAGGCTCTAGATTCTATCTCCACCAAAAGCAAAATGAAATAAAGAAACTAAGTTAGCAGAAATTAGAAAACATATATCACAGCAAACCAAAAATAAAGCTAAGACTAACAACAGAAAATATCAACAAAACTTAGTGTTGTCTTAGAAATTTTAAATCAACAAATGCTTGCCTAGACTAACTAAAAATAAAGGAGAGAGGACTCAAATGAATAAAAAATGAAAGATACATTACAGCTGATGCCATAGCTATCTAAAGGATCATAAGACACTACTATGAGAAGCTGTTCCTACGCTAACAGATTGGATATACTAGGGGAAAAAAAAACAACACAAACACACTGGATCCATACTAGAAGTACACAACTACCAAGAGTGAATTATGAAGAACTAGAAAATATGAACAAATCAATAATGATTTAAAGGATTGGATCAAAAATAAGAAATCTGCCAACAATGAAAAGTGTACAACCAGAATATTTTACTGGTGAATTCTATCAAACCTTTAAAGAAAAATTAATATCAATTCTTCTCAAACTCTTCCAGAAATTGTACAAGGAAAATTCCTAAAGTTAATTTATGAGGCCACAATTACCTTATATCAAAGCTAAACAACAACAGTACAAGAAAATAACAAGCTTATATCTCCAATGAAAATAGATACAAAAATTCCACAAAATACTAGCAAAAAAAAATTAATAGCACATTAAAAGTTTCATACACTATCACCAAGTGGGATCTATGTCTGTGAATCAAGGATGGCTCAATAAATGCAGACCAATCAATGTGATACAATACATTGACATAATAATGAAAGCTAAAACATCATATAATCATCTCAGTACTTATGGAAATATGATTAAGTTCAATATCCTTTCACAATAAAAATTTTCATTAAATTAGGTACAGAAGAAATATAGTGCAACATAACAAACGTCATATGTAACAAGACTACAGATATTATCATGCTCAATGGAGAAATGCTGAAAATGTTTCCTCTAAGACATGACATGGATACCTACTCTCAACATTACTGTTCCACATAGTACTGAAGTCTTAGTCGAAACAATTACATAAGAAAAACAAAGAAGCGGCATTCAAATCACAATGAAAGAAACAAAATTGCCTCTTTTTGCAGATTCTATAATCTCCTACACAGAAAACAGTAAAGGGTCCACCTAAAGACTGTTAGAAATAATAAACAAATTCAGTAAGTTCACAGGATACAAAAATAACATACAAAAAATCAATTGTGTTTCTATACATAAAAAATGACTGATTTGAAAACTAATATAAGAAAGCAATACCATTTGCAATAGCATCAAAAAGAATCAAATATTAGCAATAAATATAATCAAGGAATTGGATGATCTGCACACTAAAAATCAGAAGATATTGTGGAAATAGATTGAAGATGAAAATTAATTTAAAAATATTCCCTGTTCATGTATTGATAAACATGTATTTAACACTGTTAAACTATCTCTATTGCCAAAAGTGAGCTATAGATTCAATATTATCCCTATAAAAATTCTGATAGAATTTTTCATAGAGAAAAACAATCCTAAAACTAATATAGAACTCAAAAAAAATCATCATATTACTAACATGATCTTTAAAAAGAATAACAAAAGTAGATATATCACACTTGCTTATTCCAAATTATCTTATAAAGATATAGTACTCAAAACATTATGGTATTAGAACAAAATCAAACACATATACCAATGAATGCAATGCAAAGCCCATAAATAAACCCACACATATACAGTCAAGTCTTCCTTAAACAGGGGCCAAGAGTACAAAGTGGCAGAAGAACCTTTTTAAGAAGCGTTGCTGGTAAAGCTCAATATCCACTTTCAAAAGAGTGAAATTGGACCCTTATGTTATAGACAAATATCCATTCCAAAATGTATTAAAGACTTAAAGGTAAGACCTGAAACTATAAAATTCCTAGAAGAAAACTTACTTGACATTGATCTTGGCAATGATGTTTTTGCAAGCCATGCTGAAAGTACAGGCAACAGAAACAAAAGTAAATAAATAAAACTGCATCAAATTCTAGTATCTTCACAGGTAAAGAAATAGCAAAATGAAAGGACCACTTACATGATACCAGAAAATTTGGGCAAACCAGATACCATATAAGGTATTAATGTCCAAAATATGTACAGAACTCATAAAATTCAATTGGAAAAAATATAAATTAAGACCTGGATATTTACTTCTGCAAGAATACAAACAGATATCAACAAGTATATAAAAGATGCTCAACATCACTAGTCATCCGACAAATGTAAATCTAAACTTAAGATATCACTTCTCATCTGTTTTGATGGCAATTATCAAAAAGATAATTGTGCCTGTTATATAAGATGTGGAGAAAGCGATTCCCTTGTCCACTGTTGGTGAGGATATAAATTCGTATGGCCATTACAATGTGAAAGTTCTTCAAAAATTAAAAATATAACTCCCATGCAGCCCAGGATTGCCACTTCTGCATATGTATACAAAGAAATTAACATTAACATCTTAAAGATGATAACTCTTATCTCATGTTCATGGCAGCATTATTCACAATAGCCAAGATAAGAAAACAACCAAAGTGTCCATCAATGAGTGAATGAATAAAAATATGTGATATATTTACACACACACACACACAAACATACATAGGAATGTAATATTATTTTAGCCTTAAAAAAGAAAGACATCATTCCATTTCTGACAAAATAGGTGAATCTGAAAGGGATGATGTTAAGAAAGCCAGACACAGACAAATACTGTATGATATTAAGCTTATATTTGGAATTTAAAATAACTGAAATCATTGAAACAGAATAGAATAGTTGTTATCTGGAACTGGAGAATAAGAATAAAGAGGAAACAGTCAGAATACCAACTTTTAATTATAAAGTGAATAAGTTATGGAGGTCTCATGTACAGTTGTATGCTAAAGTTATTACAAATTATGGTATATTTGAAATATCTTAAGAGACTAGTGTTAAGTCTACTACTCACCATCCACAACATATACACAAACAGAAAGAAAAACACAACTGTGTGATCAATCAGTATGTTACTTATCTTGATCATTGCATCATATAACCATGTATGCACCTATCACATTTACACCTTAAGTATATATGATTTTTGTCAATCATACAGTCATAAACCTGGAATAAATATGGCCTAATTTATTAAAATTAGTGTGTTTTCTTCATTGAATAAACTTTTCACAACAGAGAATATTTAACTTTTTTTGACCCATCATTTTCAGAATAAATTAAAATAAGGAACCTCCACTATCCATTTGTTTGCCTATAGAAACTGGTTTCATTACAGAAGATAAAAGTATACTAACAAAAAACAAAAGCATAATTCATTTTAATTATTTCCAAAGTTCCACTAACTTCAGCCTGAAGCAACAACTCTATCTTTGTCAACTGTTTTATTATGGTCTCAATCTTAAGTGACTTAGCGACATACAGTTTATTATAATACCTGAAGTTCATTATAACACCTTTAATGGATCCACCAAGTAGGATCAAGTGAAAAAATTCACTGCATAAAATGTTCTCCATCTCATGCTTATACAAATAAATTATACTTTTTTCTTTGGCCATGGAAGTAAGCTCACCTAATTTAAGTACTATCCTGATCCAATCAATTCTTAAAATCAGTAAAAATGATCTGCTCTTGTAAGTGGGTATCAGATGGCATCTGCTTTGGTAAATGGACTATCCTTGGCGTCTTTGATCATGACATGCATCTATCTAATGATCTATGACAAACATCTATTATGATTTACAACAGAAATTGTAAAATATAATTGCTGCTTTATCATTTTATAGTAATTACATTTAAATAATTAAATTAGTTATTTTAGTGCTTGCCTCATCCGCAGTAAAATTGAAAAGTATAGAATTACATGTATTTTATTCTTTGGTATATGCCCAGCACAAACTTTGTGTGTTTCACATAGAAGAAATCAATACACAATTGTTAAAAAAGAGAAAACAGGGGCAAGAATTTAAATGATCCACCACACTAGTGGGAAAACAGTTAAGCATGCTGATCTTAGCAATCAGGAAGACATGCTAAGGGTGTAACCCTTAAAAATCACCAGAAAACATCTTTTGAAGTACATTATATATAACATAGTCATGGACAAATGATAAATGTAGAGTTAACGGCCAGCAGAAAAAATATCTAAAAGAGATTTGTAAAGCACCTCTGGGGGATTCTTTTCATCCAAAGCAGAACATTTTATATCAGAGATTCACAAATTTTTCCCCTATGGCACCAATCAATGCAGTGTTCCAATATCTAAGGCTTCCAAGGGTAGTTAGAATAAAAGAAATTAGTGTAATTGGTCAGGGAAAACTGCCTGAGTGTGCAAAGTAAACTGCATTACACAAAGAAAGGAGTATCTTGATAAGTTTCCACAAAAAAAGGTATATGGATTCACCAAGACATGAATTCTTCATAAAATGAAAATGAAAATGTCTTCTACATGAACACATTTATAATTGCATATTACATTTACAATAAATATTTCACTTCTAAAAACCTGGAAACATTTAAAATTAAATGTGGATATGTAGCTTATTAGATACTATAGATAAAAGACATATGATATAAAGCACATATTATCTTATATACTTCATGATTTCAGCTTTGATTATCACTAAGGCCCACACGTCTGACATCTAGATTTCAGAGTGTCCTTGCTTTGGATCACTTAGTAGAACATTGCCCGTCTCCCATCATGAAATCTGCTCTATTCTATATTTCTTCAAGACTGTTGTATATCTTAGAAATGCAATATATTTCTCAAATATTGGAAAAGTGTGCCTAGTACACAACAGACTTAAAAGTGTGCCTAGTTTACTACACAATATACTTAACTAAATGAAGGCCTGAAAATTTTGCCTGGAAATATTTGGGAAAGGTGAAGCATATATTAAGGAAAATTAATTTTTTAAGAGATTTACTCAGGAAAACTACTGTGTCCACAACAAGGTTTCTGACGTGCCTAAACCATCTTTATGGGCTTATTTGCATAATGTGAATATAATAAGTAATTGAGCAGAAAAAAATGATCAGTGATATAGATGTCAAGTGCAGAATTAAGATTCAGAATATGCCCTTTCTACCTTGTATTACAAATAGCCAAGGGATCAAGTTGCACAGTAACTATTTCAAGATTTTACACTATTTGATCTCTGATCCTATGGTCTAGCAGCTGGATCAATGTGTGAAGTCAAGTTTCAAATTACATCAGTTACAAAGAATCAACAGCACTCACTTCTGCCAAATGGCTAGAAACCTACAGAAAATCTTGGGAAATTACATAAAGAAAAATGATTATCATTAGATATTCAAGTAAGATTGTTTAAGTAATCTTTGTGTTTCTTGGTCCTAGAACTTAAAATATCAGAGATTTTATTGTATTTTTCCAATTCTTCATTTTTGTCATTAGTGATATCTTGTTTATATCTCTGCCAAGTTTACAGATAGTGATAACCAAATACTATCAGACTTCTTCAGGTATATTCACTTTACGAGAGACTTATATACTAGATACTTAAGTTTCAGAAATTCTTTTCAATTAATATTAGAATTCTTATATTAATAAAATAATTAACATTATATAGCAGTTCATTTATGGCAAAGATATGGAATTTCTTGAAATGTTTCCAGAATACAAAAACTGTTTTATTATCTTCACATACTTATCTTTTATACATCAGAACTATTATTGACACTTCAAAATTCCCCTCAGCTTTTCTGGCAAAACAATACTTCATTTTTTCAAATCCTAAAGTCTTCATATTCTATCAGCTCACCTTATTGCTTTAAAATTTTTCTTTGGAAGGTGACTGGTCATATCTTGAAGCAAGAAATTCACTTGCGATCTTTCTTGCTATAGTGAGCAATATTTAAATGATCTTTCTAAAAACACGGCAATCAGACTTGTTTCTATGCTAATAGTAGAACAATTATAAGCTATAAAAAATTTAAATGTGCTTTAAGTGATTGTACTCAGGTTTCTTTTAAGACATCTGATTCTCAAGTTATAAAGTTCAACTCATTGAGATAAGATTTCCAAAGATAACAATTATACAAACTAGTTAACGTGGAGAAAATCATTCAGTCTGTCATTATTTTTCTAAGAGAGGTTGTTCAGTCTGTTTTCTTCTTGGCACTTATGTTGTAGTGAGGTAAACAGAAAAAAAAAGTCAAAAGAAAAAATATGCAAACAATGTAATGTCAAGTAATGACAAGGAGTATGCAGAAAATAAATGTGCCTATGTGAATAGAGACCAGGAGGATAAGGGAAGACATTGCTCCCTGGGAAGCCACTTGAATAAGGGGAGGGAAAGACACTGGGATTTTCTAGGGAAGGGAACTTTAAAGAAAAGTTGAAACCATGCTTAAAGTGTTTGAGAAACAGAGGGTAGAATGGTTGAAATAGATTGGGGAGAATGAGAATAAATATAGGATAAACTTGGACGGGAGCTTAAACCAGGTCATATCAAGAAGAGCACTCCATGAAAAAAAGTTGGAATAACTTTACAGAGCTGGGAACAAGAATTTCATATCAAAATAGTCAAACGGACTGTTAAATGTAAGAATAAACTGGATAGAAACAAATGTGGCACAACCAAGACAAATTAGTAGACTATTGCTTGACTGAGGCAAGAGGTGATAGATGATGGCTTGCTGTGGGTAACAGTAGTGAAAGTGATGAAATCTAGCTGGGATATATTTTTAATGCAGTGTCATTTTCTAAAATTAAAAACACAGGGGAAATACAGATACGGGTGCTAATATGGGACTTAAGGCAAAAGCTAAGACATTAAGATGCCTACTATACTTAAGCAGGAATATCAAGTAAGTAGTTGGATCTGTAAGTATACAAGGGAAATCTAAGCAGTAGGTTAAAAATTAAGTCAGATTTTGTCAAAGCTACACATGACTAATAATTGTTCACTTAGATACTGGGCTTGGAGATATGGGGCACTATAGACATTCATGAAAGTGATTTTGTGAAGTTTAGTGGAAAGACAAATCAGATGGAAGCATGCATCACAAAAGCTGGCGGATAAAACATTCACAGATGGAAATATAACTGAAATACAGCAATTGCAAATGGCATATCATTTTTTAAAATATAGGCTTTAATATTGGGCAAAATAGTTTTTTTGTTGTTGCTGTTTTCATCAGTTAGCCAAAAAACTGATCATTGTCCAATAGTAAATAGATTATAACAGCATTTGTAAAGAAAATAAACCACATATGAAATTTAATTGATTTTTAGAAATAACAAATTCAATTGATCAATCCAGGAATAAGAAAATGCAGAACTAAAAGTTTAATAATATTTTAAATAACATCTTATTCATCATAAATACCTGGCTCCTTTGGGGAATGAACTATAAGAACTATAATTTCCCTATTTCATTAACATCTTCACTATCTTCCAAGTTCAGTCTGTGAGAGTTTAACAGCTATGTTTCTTGTGGTTGAAATACAAAGAGCTGTTTTTATTTGAAGTCACTTAGTACTGGAATTGGTTTCCTACAATGACTAATCCAACAGAGACTTAACATATTCTCTAAATTTACTATTCTTTTTTCAAACTTGTTCTTCCTGGGGCATCTGTCCTACCATAATATTCAGGAGAAGCTGATTTTGACCTCAACATTTAAGTCTTGGATTTCTTCTTCTTAAAGTAATGTAAGGTAAACCTTATGCTTGCAGTAAGAGCTTTTGCCTCTCTGCTTTCTTGAGCCTCATTGCAGGGCTTTCTGCAATGTCTTGCTCTGTCACTCCAATTACCTGCCAACTTGACTATGTCTCCTGCAGACTCACAACATTTACCTTCTATTCAACCTTGTGATTCACTATTGCTGGCTATCCTAGTAGCCTAGTTAGCACAAAATAAAGACCTAAAATTATTAGAGAAAATATATAATTAATTGTGAATTCCGCACATGGCAGGAAAACACACAAAGAAATGAACCAATTCATAATCTTTATTTGTTTTAATAGTTATGATAAATTTAATAATTCATTCACTGATTAATACTATTTATTTACTTTTCATGAAAATTTCAGAGTGTTATATATATCAGAACTAAGTTGATAAAGTTTATTAAGTGAAGAAGTTTTGGTATATCTGCTTTATGCTTTTGCTAATTGCATTAGTTTTTTAAAATTTTGTTACTTTTCACTCTATATTTTCACATGTATTTTAAATTTTTTATACATAGATGTTATAACATATTTAAGACATTTATTAGTGAATAGCAATCTTATCTATTAAAAACAGCTTATTTCCAGTTCACTACTTATCAGATAAATGTTTGTACAAATACAGTTTTAAAGGATACAGTTTTAAGGAAAGATGTTAAAGTTTTAAATGTCTTCATAAAGTTTACATTTAAGTTGGAAAGCAAAAATTTATATTTTAGAAGGACAGTAAACTTACTCATAAAACTAAGATAAACAACATCTTGATTTGTAATAATTTAATCTTCCATGCTGATGGGAAGCAATAGATTAGAATGATTCTAAAAGTATCAATTAATGATATTTTAATCTTTCCTTGTTTAAATGGTATCATTTAAATAAGCATTCTGTCACACTATAAGGCAAATTATGTGATAAAACTGTTTCCATCTTTTTCTATTCCTCTTCAAGATCAAGTGTGGTCCTAAGATAAAGTATATGATCATTTAAAGGACAGAATGTGCATGGGATGGGGGAGGGTTCTCTGATACTCATCCTTAAGTGAGACAGTCACACTGGAGAGCAAATCCTATAGGGTCTATTCCTGCCTTTCTTGATGCTAGATGTCCCAGTATTTGTGCTTAGTGGGATCCAATCCATAGTCCCTATGCTGAGAGAATAACCTAGTGAGCTGGCCATCTCCTTTCATTGACTGGCTTATCTCAGCTCTTCCTGTCACTGTATGGCTTCAAGATCTGACCATGATTTCTATTAAATCTCAGGCCTTAATAACTCTCCCTGTAGCTCTAGGACAAATGCTTACCATGTCTCTTTGCAAGCACATTGCTAATGGCAATCCCATCACCACCACCATCCATGAATCAGTTAAGTTATTTTAGACTTACTCTGAGGCAAAGTGGATCTTTTGATGCCTTTCCATGCCATGGTTGGACAAGAAGTGCTGTCTCAAGCTGTGTCTTCAACCATTCCCTAATGCTCAGTGTCCCCAGGTTGCCATAAAATCCCTGAAAAGCACAATTATTCAAAGTGTTTGAAATGGAAGTCAGAACAAAATCACCCATGGTTTCCATCCTGTAAATCTACTATATCCTTTCCTCTGAAATTTGGATCCAAAGAAGAGAACTCAAGACACATGTGTTCATAGTTGCTTCCTCAACCTCTATGGTATTTCCTTCCCTTAGTTCAGTGGGGCTTGAGAACAGATTTTACAAAATTTCCCCAATCTAAAAGGAAATTTTGACTCATTATTACCTTCATCACTTTCATAGGTAACTTTCACTTTGATTTCCCTGGAACAATATTGATGAGGACACTAGGAACAATTAAAAGTGCCAATTAATGAAAATCAAATAATATTTTATCATCAACAAGATTATGATTAGAATGAAATTTGTCACTATCTGTGATATAGGGCTTTGAGAAATTTTATAATCCTTTATTGTTGAAAAATTATTTTATCTTATTTGTGTATATTTACTATTTTTTTGTTAGACATCCGGATCCACTTAATTTTTTTCTAAATTGCTGATGGCTAGGTATTTTTCCACAAAAGAAAAATACTCAAACTGGATGATTATTAGGCTCTGCTTTTGGACATGTTAGTCTGAGACAATAATGTGAATAATTTAAAATCTTCAGATTATTTTCATCTCCTTCCTTATTATTATTCTATGCTCCATCTGTATAGATATACTATATCTATACTCAATAATAAACTACCATTTTTAATCATCTAAGTATCATATTAAGGTGTTTGTGTGTTGCAGTCTAACAACCACTTTATCCATTTTAAATTTTTATATGAATTTTATAGTCGAGAGGTGAAATTTCAGAGAAATTAACTTGTTACATTCTCCATTTAGTAAATGATAGTTAAGATTTTAGTATACCACACATGCCCAAATTGAAAGCTCATATTTTTCTAGTTATAATTTACCAAGCTGATAGAACAATCTATGGAAGCAGTTCTTAAAAGCATATGATAATTTAAAACTTTGCATGCTGGATAGGACTTATTAAGGCCACTAACACTTTCTCTTAAGGATAAACTTCTTTGCTGAAAAGTTTGGAACAACATGCTGCAAGGACAGTAAATCTAGAGAACCCTTCATAGAATGAGGGCTTGAATAAAAACAGTGGAAGTCACAGGATCCTCAGTTCAGTGGATATTCACTCTTGTTTGAAGACTTCTCTGAATACCACGTTGCTACCCTATTCCAATGAACAGCTGATCTTTCAGTGTTTTTGTGTTACTTTCTGTATTTTGAATCTAAAATATCACCTCAAGCCCATGTATTAAAGGCTTGGTTGCCAGCATGTAATGCTAGTGGGAGGTGGTAGAATCTTTAAAAGGTAGAGACTAGTGGGAGGAGATTAGGACACTGGGGATTGTGCCCTTGGCCCCTTCCTCTATTCTATCTTTCACTTCCCTGCTGTAATGAGGAAGCCTCATCTACCACGTGTTTCCATCATGATGTATGTCCTCTCCACAGACCCAAAAACAATAGTGCCAATGACTGTGAGCAAAAATATACCTTTCTTCCTTTTAAGTTTACTGTTTCAGTATTTTGTTACAGTAATGGAAAGATGACTAACACATTTTTACTGTGTTTTTTGTTGGTGGTGGTGTTGGTGTTGTTTGTGGTTTTTATCTCTTTTCCTAATTGCGATTTCCTGTGTTAGGATAATATAATTAAAATAATTTGTCAGTGGTGCTTGTTTCCCTACATTTCTTTCCTGGCTCCAACTCTTATTTTTCACTCCTAATTAAAAATTAGTCTCCTAAATCAAAATGGATGAAAGACATAGGAATTGTACCAGAAAGTATGAAAATTCTAGAAGAAAACAAAGGGTCAACTCTCCAGGTTCTAGGCACAAGCAATGACTTTCATAATAGGACCCCTAAAGTTCAAGAAATAATGCCTATAGTTAATAAATGGAATTTCATCAAATTAAAAACTTCTACACAGCAAAAGAAACAAGTCAGAATATGAAGAGAGAATCTATGGAATGGGAGAACATTTTAGCCAGCTATTCTTCTGACAGAAGATTAATATCTAGAATATATAAAGAACTTAAAAAATTTCACACCAAAAAAACCAAATAACACAATTAATAAATGTGCAAATTAGCACATTTAAAAAAAACATAAACAAAGCAGATAAGTCTCTCAAAAGAACTACAAATGGCCAAAAAATACATGAAAAAATGTTCACCATCATTAGCAATTAGGGAAATGCAAATCAAAACTACACTGAGCTTTCTTATCACACACGTAAGAATGTCAGTCATCAAGAATACAAATAATAATAAATGTTGGAGGGAATGTGGAGAAAAAGAAACACTTCTACACTATTTTGGTGAGATTTCAAATTAGTACAATCACTATGGAAATCATTGTGGAGGTTCCTCAAAAGACTAGGCATGGACCCATCATATGACCCATATGACTTGGCAATACCAGGTCTCAGTTTTTATCCTGAAGAATTAAAAGTCATCTTACTACAATGAAGCAGGAATACCCATGTTTAGAGCAGCACAATTCACAATAACCAAATAATGGAACCAGCCTAGATGTCCATCAATGGATGAATGGATAAAGAAAATGTGAACAAATACACAGTGGAGTTTTATTCAGCCATAAAGAAAATTGAAGTGATGGTATTGGCAGGAAAATGGATAAATCTAGAAACCATTATGTAAAGAGAAATAAGTAAAACTCTGAAGGTTAAAGTTCATTATGTTTTTTCACTTATGAGGAAGCTAGAGAGGAAAACGGAAAAGAAAGGTGGTGGTGATTCTCATGAAAATCGAAGGGAGATCAATAGAGAAAAGGGACCAGGTCCTACGAGGAGGGAAGGAAAGGAGAAGAACTGAGGAGGAATATTGATCAAATTTTATTGCTTATTGTATATTGTGTGCATATACAAATATGTAACAACAAATCCCATCAGTATGAACTAATAAAATGCTTCAATTTAAAAAAAAATGTAATTGAAGAAAAGGGACCAAAATTATTAGAAAAAAAAAATTAACCCTAACCTAGTCTTCTGCTGGCTTTTGAATATAATAAAGCAAACCTGAAATGTGACCAAGAGGGACACAAAATTAGCAGAGAAAGCTAGTTTTCAAATCTGGATCCCTGAAAACAGGAAAGGACAGTTTAACAAAATCTTTTAGATGAATTATCATATTGGAATAGGATAGATGTTTCTTCTACTGCCTGTGAGGATAGAAAAAAATCAGAGTAACTTTTTCTCTCCAACATATTAGCACTGTTTGTTTCACAAAGCAAGAAAACTTCAAGTAAAGATGTGGTTTGGTGGAGCTAGGAAAATGAGAAATACAAAATTATAATCATAACAGAGGAAATGAAAATTTAATTACATTTGACTCAAAATCAGAAACATACTTTATACTCAAGTGATTGGCCAGACAATGTCAAAACTGCATTTTTTTACATACATATTTTACTGTGTAGCCTGAGATTACTTCAGAAAAGACCCTGAACCACTCCCAGAACTTAATATGGGATCTAGATTAGGGTGATGATCCATTTAATATTTCAGAATGAATAAACAGTCAATCTTCTGTTCTATCTCCAATTTACTATAGAATCATAGTTTTTAACCCTGCTATTAGTGAAGATGCAATTTCAAATCATATGTCACTCAGAACAATAAAAAGGAGAGTAAGGAAATTATTTCTGAGGCTAGCATAAGATTTCAAAGCTTTTTTTAATCTATAAAAATCAAATTAATTTAATGTAAAAATCAAAAATTTATGCATTTTTTATTTTTGTAAAAATCAAAATCATGATACTATAGTTTTACAACATATTAGTAACTACCATTTTAACAGTGAAATGTTTTAAAGAAAATTTCAATATAGAGAGGTGATGAAAGCAAATCAGGAAGTTTTCAGAGAATTTAATTATCTGTTATGTCTAAATCAACAATACTGTATGCATACTTCTATGTGCTTGATTTAACCATGAATATTCCCAGTGTTACTAATAACACCACTTTTCAGTACAACAAACATATTCATAAATTTTTATAGCAAAAACAATACTTGCTAATAGTAATTCTTCTGTTAGATGAATGTTACAAATTCCTCCTAAGACTTATTTTTACCCCTTGTGTTACCATAGTCTACTTCTTTATTATTATGTGGCAAATCTAGAAATCAGACCTAATAAGAAAAACACTTTCTTTTTTACAACTATTATGTAGCTTTATCAAAATTAATCATTCAACTTTCTCCCATTCAGTCTGTTCAAAGCTACTAGTGGTCCAGTTTCCTCAAGTTAAAAGTGTGATGAGAAACAGATCCAGGGGTTGTGAACCCTTCTGGGATGAAAGATGCCATGTGACCAAAGTATTCTGTGATTAATGTACATTCATTTTGCTTTCTATTGCATACAGTGTTGATTCAAGTTTTTGAAGTGATTAAAACACTGGACTTGCTGAGTTACTGCTATGTGTAGTATGAACCACTGTGATCTCTGGAATATTTTGTGCTAATATGATTTAAGGAGTTGGCTTGAAGTACATGATTTCAGCTCTTTTGCTTTCTCTTATTCTCCAATTCAGCTCATAAAGAACACCCTGTTTGAGCTTAAGCTTTGGATTTTCTACGTAGGGACTCCTTGTAAATGCATAAGGCAAGAACAAGCGGGGTTCTACTCGAGAAAAGAGGCAGCTATAAGAGCCATCACACAGCTACAAGGTCATGTTTGAGTCCTTACTGTGTGTGACACTGGTGCCCATCCCTGTGTTTGTAGGTTATCTCACATCTGTCCATGAAAATTCCCTGCCCCGTTCCCCATTCTCCATTTAATTTTAGAATTCATAGGTCCTATATCTCTATTGCTATAAAGCACTGTAACGAAGGCAAAATTTAACTTATGAGTAGTATCTCTTTCCACATTGTTTTACCAGTAGTTTGTTTTTCTTGCCTGCTTCCATTGGGATAATTAGGAACTCTCACTTATCATTTGGATTTTAGTTTTGATAAGGCAATTATACCATTTCTTCTACAATTCCATTTTTAAAAATACATTTATTTATTCCAAAGCTATGGATTCTATCTGTACACAGTCTGTATTCCTCTTTACTTTCTTTTAAAAGTTGTTTTTATTTTCTATCTTTGTTATTTATTTGATATGTAACAAAGAGTTAAGCAGGACTCATTCTTCATTTTAAAATTTTTCTTTTTCTTTTTAATTGATATAATAATTGTACATATTTTTTGGAGCAGTGTATGTAACTTCCCAGTATCATACCTACTCATTAACCTTCCTAGCATCAAATAATCACTATTCTACTCTCTTCTTTGAGATCCATGTTTTCAGCTTTCACATATGAGTAAGAATATGAGACATTTGTCTTTCTGTGTCTGGATTATTTCACTTAATGTTGTGCGGTTTCATTTGCGGCAAAACTTAATTAAAAATTATTTTCCTTATTTCAATATATGGTTCAAATTTAACTCATTGAAATGCCTTGAGTCATGACATTAAAGTGAATTGTCTTATTTAAGAGCTTTCTTGATCTATTATTAACCTAAAATAAACTGGACATATATAAGGCAGAATTCAACCTTCCAACCTAACCAAGCTAATGAACATGCCTTCATTCTGAGAGTCTCCTCCCAGGGTTTTGTAATACTTCCCTCATTTATGTGCTTGAATCCCCAAAATGTAAGCAACTGACTATCTGCTTTCCATCATTCTAAGTTTGTTTGCATTTTCAAGAATTTTATACATTTGGAAACAAATAGTACCACTAGAAGTATATCCAGTTTCTTGATCTTCTCAAAGAAGTACCTTTTGGCTTTGTTGATTCTTTTCTATTAGTTTTCTATTGCTTTCTTTGCTGATCCATTTGATTTTCATTATGCTATTTTTACTACTCATTTTGGCTTTAAATTTCTCTGAGTTTATTGTTTTCTAAGAAGTAAGCTGAAATCTTTGTTTTGAAATTTCCTGTTGAGACATTAATTGCTATAACTTTCCCTCTAAGTACTGCTTTAACTGATCCTCAAAGGTTGATATCCTGTGTTTTCAGCTTCATTCAGTTAAAAATATTGTAATAACTTCTGATTTGTTCATTCTTTCATGGGTAATTTAAAAGTATGCTATTTAATTTTAAAATATTTGGAAATTCTCCAGATTTCTGTCTTAATTTAATTCTAATTTAATTCCATGACATCAGAGGATCTACTTTAGACTTTTTAAGATTTTATTTTTAGTCCACAATATGGATTATTTTGTAAACTGTACACATATATATGAAGAAAGGAACATTATGCTGTTTTGTGAGTGTTCTATCATAATGGCAATTAAGTAAATTTGATTGACAGCAATGCCCAAGTCTTTTTTGTATTTTTTGACTTTATGTTTTCTATTAATTATGACAGCATTTTAGATGTATATTTTGCTTTTTTCAGTTTTATTAGTTTTTGCCTCATGTTTTTCGAGGTTCTGGTTAGAATTATATGGCCTCAATAAATTTCCCCTTCATTTTTATAAAATAGCTTTTTTATACCTATTTTTATTCTTTGATCTGAAAGTTACTGTGTCAGTGAAATAAACACTTTTTTCTTACACAGTTAATGCTCAGTGCAGACTGTCCGGTCACCAGAATGTCTGTGGGGCAAACCGTACATTTTGTAGCAGACGCCATATGGGTATACTACACATTACGTCAATTTTGGTACTCTCTCTGGAGTTATATCGTACAGATGAAGGGCTCAGCCCCATGAGCCAGATTTGACAATGAAACAAAAACTTTCCATGATAAACAAATGTTAAAAGAATTTATAGCAAGAAAACCTGCACTACACAACATTCTCAACAAAATATTCCATGAGGAAGAAATGATAACCAACAATGAAAATATACAAAGAGAGGAAATACACTAAAAAAAGAGGGACAATCAAAGGAGAAACAAAGTCAAGGTAAAAAGCAAAAATAAAACAAAATGACCAGGATTATAAATCATATTTCAATAATAACCCTGAATGTGAGTGTGAATGGCCTAAACTCATCAATTAAAAGACATAGACTGACAGACTGGATTTAAAAAAAAAAAAAGACCCAACGATATTCTGCCTTCAAGAGACTCATCTCACAGGAAAAGACATCCACAGACTGAAAGGGAAAGGGTGGGAAAAAATGTATCACTCACATGGACCATGCAAACAAGCAGGAGTTTCCATCCTCATATCACATAAAGTGGACTTTAAACCAAAGTTAGTGAAAAGGGATAAGGAAGGTCATTTCATACTTCTTAAGGGAATCATACATCAATAAGACATAACAATCATAACTATCTATGCCCCAAACAATGGGGCATCTATATATATCAACCAAATCCTTCTCAACTACAAGAATCAAATAGACCATAATACAATAATACTTGGTGATTTTAACACAGCTCTCTCACCCCTGGATAGATCTTCCAAACAAAAACTAAACAAAGAAATCACAGAACTCAATAAAACTATCAATAATTTAGACTTAACAGACATATATAGAATATGCCATCCATCATCCAGTGAATACACAGTTTTTTATATGTTATGTCACAAAGGAAGTCTTAGCAAATACAAAAATATAGAGATACTACCCTGCATCCTATCTGACCAGAATGGAATAAAGTTAGAAATCAATGAAACATTAAAAAATAGAAACTATTCCAATACCTGGAAACTAAATAGTATGCTATTGAATGATGTATGGATAACAGAAGACATCAGGGAGGAGATAAAAAAATTCTTAGAGGTAAGCCAGACGCGGTGGCTCAACCCTGTATTCCCAGCACTTAGGGAGGCTGAGACAGGAGAATCGCGAGTTCAAAGCCAGCCTCAGCAATGGCGAGGCTCTAAGCAACTCAGTGAGACCCTGTCTCTACATAAAACACAAAAGAGGGCTGGGGATGTGGCTCAGTGGTCGAGTACCCCGAGTTCAATCCCCAGTACCAAAAAAAAAATTTTTCTTAGAGGTAAATGAAAACTCTGACACAACACATCAAAATCTCTGGGACACCATGAAGGCAGTGCTAAGAGGAAAGTTTATTGCATTAAGCTCATTTATTAAAAGAAGAAAAAGTCAAAAAATAAGTGACTTGACTCTTCCTCTTAAAGCCCTAGAAAAAGAAGAAAAAACCAATACCCAAAGAAGTAGAAGAGCCTACCATCTCTTCAGATGCCAGTCACATGTCCAGACCTCTGGAACTTATGACTACTGCCTATAAATTAGATGTTTCTATGACCCTTCCTTGATCTTAATCACACACTAAAGTAGCTCTCCTAACTTTGGAAAGTCCTTTCCTTACCTTAAGTGGTTAATTATATAGCATATAACAAAGGATATAGATAAGCAGACAGACACAGACATGCATACAGAAAGATGTGGGTGAACATAGGTTACGAGTCTCTCCTGGGTTGCCACCCCCCGACACACACACACACCTCTATTTGTCCTGGAAGCTCTCCATTCTCTATAGATTAGGGATTTTTATGGAGTCTTCATCACAGAGACATCAATTATTAACTAAATCTCCAGTCAATCTCCCCTTCTCAGAGGAAGGGATGAGGAGGTCCTTGAATCCTCTGTCTCAGAAAGCAGAATAGATAGATAGGTAAATAGATAATCATATAGACATATGCAGATACTAACATAGATGTTTCTTTGTATATATATTTATTAGTTCACAGTCATTTGACTCATTATTAATATAGTCACTCCACTACTATTTTAATTAGTTTTAGATTGATTTGTCCTTTTCAAAATCCTTTTACTATTCAATTATTTCTATTTTTTTTTTTTTTTTTTGTGGTACTAGGGCTTGAACTCAGGGGCACTCAACCACTGAGCCACATCTCCAGCCTTGTTTTGTGTTTTATGTAGAGACAGGGTCTCACTGAGTTGCTTAGAGCCTCGCCATTGCTGAGGCTGGCTTTGAACTTGAGATTCTCCTGTCTCAGCCTCCCTAAGTGCTGGGATTACAGGCTTGCGCCACCACGCCCGGTTTATTTCTCTATATTTGAAATGAGTTTCTTGTAGGCAGCTTATAATTTGATAATGCTTTGTAGTTAATCTGATAGTTTCTATTCTCCAACTTCAATTACTTCCTTTAATCAGAGTATTTGTATTATTTTCATTTAACATTAAGTTGAACATGGTTAAGCTTAAAACTACCTACTATGTTACTATTTTTTTCCTTTTCCTACATGACCTTATCTTTTTACATCATCCATTCCTATACTTAACTTTCTCTTTATGTACTTGAAAATATATTTCTAACAAATATTTTAAAAATTGTTTCTGTTTCTATTAATCAATGTTTTTCTCATAATTGAGTGTATTTCCAATGTTTTTGCACTCCTGAAAAATTTTTATGAGTTACTAGATATTATGAGTGTTTGATATTTTTGTTCTTCTAAATATTCTTGAACTCTGTTATTGTACATAGTAATAGTAACTTTATTGGGGGACAATTTTACCCTTTTCATATTTTCCATTCAATTTTTTTCTTTTTCTTTTCTTTTTTAGATACAATCAGAGCAATCTTTCCTCTATGCTATTTGTTCTCCACTGTTATGGCTGTAAGCTTTGGAGTATTATTGCTCATGTCTCTTCAGTTGATAGGTGTTTTTCCCTCTCCAATTGGTAAGAACATGGATTATTCTCAGTCTTATGGTATCTCCATAGAATCATTCCTCTTACCCTCTTGGGAGCTGCTTTTTCTGGACCTAGCCTTCCATACATACATCTGCTGAATAGTACTCAGTGGAACAGTCATGGGGACCACTATGAGGCTTTCTTTAGAGCTCTCTGTGCTGCAGTTTTTTCTATAGTACTCCATCTTGTGAATCCTTGCTGCCTTTGCCTTGCTGGACCCTAAACCCTATCTTCTCAAATTTGAGTAAAAACTGCCAGGTGTGTTTATCTGTGTGTGTGTGTGTGTGTGTGTGTGTGTGTGTGTGTGTGTGTTACCTCTCACTGTGTCATGAGTTGAAAATTCTTTCTGGCCATTAACCTGGCATAAACGGTGGTCACACCTTGCTCACTTTTCTTATCTGGAGTGTTATGGGCATTCATTGACCATGGTCACTTGTCTAAAAAACATCATTTCATAATTTCATTTTTTTATTCATTGTTTCATGTTCCCTGTTACATGATCTTCATTGAATATGTAAGTCTATTTGTTTTAGATCAGTAATATATTTTTCAGAAATACGTCAATAAGAAACACATATTAAAGTTTTATTCTTTATCATTTTGTTATAGTATTAGATGCTTATTGCAATATAGAATACAATATAAATTTCATAAATCCCTACTTCCCATCTAGCACTATGTAGGTTGTCATGGAAACAACCACAATGAACAATTGTAGAATATGATTACTGCTCCCAAACAGCTTTCAGAGTCTATACAAAAAAAAATAAGAAATAATTAGTTATAACAAAGGCTTCACAAATGAGTCATTAATTTATAAATCCTAACCTAGGTATGGGTTAGCAGTGCAGATTGATATTATTTCTGCCTCCAAAATTTCATGTGTTAAAAGATGCTGCTTGAATTATGGAAATTATAAACAGTAAAATCCATGTGCTATTTCATTCTATTTGTTTGAGTCTCCTCAAAATTCATAGGTTGAACTCATAACATCCAGTCTATTAGGAGGTAGAGTCTTTTGAATGTAATTAGGTCATAAGGAGAGAATTCTTATGAGTGTGATTAGAGAGGAATTACTTTTTTTAGGCTACATGAAGACTCAAAGAGAAGATGGCTGTTTCTAAACTAGGAAGTGGGCCCTGAGCAGACTCTGGGTCTTCCTGCACATTGATCTTGGACTTGTAAACCTCTAGAACTGTATGAAATAGATGTCTGTTGCTTAAACCATCTGATCGATGGTATTGTCTTGTAATAGCTGAAACAGAATAAGATATATGACTGTATAATTATAAAAGTTATTATTACCTTCCAAGCAGAAAGCTATGGCTTATGATTAGAAAAATCCATCATTATCTTAAAAAACAAACACTATGTAAAACTGAATTTTTTTTTTTACTTAGTACTTAAGCCCATGCAGTTCTGCTGAAATTAGATAAAACAATCTGGTTTCTAAAGGTATATGTATGAATTATATAGCATACCTCTTTCTCTTTTCTTGTGAAAGCCAAGTAATTGCTCACTTATCAACTTTAATTTTCTTTAGAAATCAGAGAGAAAGTTTCTTTAAAAAAATAATAATAGAAGCTGTGTATATCATTAGCTTCTTGTGCCATGGATATTAAAGTTTGTATCCTCTCTGGGGCTCCTGATATCCTAAGGTTCAAAGATTCCTGAACCTCTCATCCTCTTCCTTTGATCTGATTCTCCTTTTCAACTCCTTCCTTCTCATGATGCACAGGAAACTTTCAGTTTTCAGAAATCATTTGTTCTTTTTCAAGGATTAGCAAAATTCACTTAATGAAGATTCAGTGTCTAGAATTATGAGTTTTCTTTAAAAGAAATGTTAGATTACCAGTTATTCTTTCACTTTGTATAAGACTATCATTTGCTAAATTTTACAGAGCCAAAGTTTTTATTTTCTCTTTTCTCTCCTGTGTCTCTGCCACACACACCCACTCTCTCTCATTCTCCTATGTCTTTAACTTAGTTATTTAAAGTGACATCCATAACAAGTGTTCTTTTCTTAAACTTAAGCATATTACTTGCACCTAACTCAAATATGTTCCATACCATTTGTGCTGGCAAATGAATGCTTTACAAAAGGACCGATTTAACCTCTATTGTATTTTACTTTTCATCTTTTTACTCACAGACTCTGGCATGTTTAAGTTATAACTCACCAGTCGAAATAAAAGAACTAGATGCTGAATTATTGAATGCCATCTGGAGAAGAGTGAGATTCTGGGTTTGGAGAAAGACTACCTGGTGCATACTCCTGTTGTGAACCAGTATTATTTATAAGGGCAGAGCAATCTGAAAATATCATTATGGAAGGAATGTAACCTTGGCTTCTATAAGGGAGGCACAGCTTTGGTTTCTTCCTTCACCTTGAGGTCACTAAGTCCAATGTCTACTATTTCCCAACAACAAGAAGGCATTATAAATGTGACTAAAAATGGTTTTGTTGGACATCTGACAGAATAGTTCCTACTGAGAAGGCAGACCCAATAAAAATAAAAGTAGTTTAGGACACATAACATTAGTGGAAAGAAACTTTACAAAGAAGATGTATCATTTTCAGAATCATGAACAAACTTGAAACTCAAATTATTATGAACTGAAAACACTCTTGATTAAATCTTTCTGATGATGTGTTAACAGCTAAGTAGATGACATGGCAATCAGATTGTCATGATTTTTCTCACCATTAGGGCATTAGCAAATACTGTTAATCTTCCAGGGCAGAGTATTCTTGGTATATTTCCAAAGTAAAGAAGTTAAATTGTCCAAGATCATGCATATTTATATTCATACTGAACTTTAGAACCTTTTGTGGTTCACTCATTCTAAGTTAATATTTCTAAATTTTGCTCATGCTGGGAATCTACCTAGCACTAAAAGTCTCACTCTATTTTAAACCCCAGAGCTTTAAATCCAACTCAGGGTTTGGTATACTTCTGGACCCTCTAAAAAGGAGCTTTAGCTGTCCAGATCTGAGGGGAGGTGCAAATTTAAGATGCCAAAGTTTTCATTCACATCAAAACACTTAAAAAAATTTTAAATACAAAAAAAAATTACTATCCTATAATACTGAAAAACAACTAACCCAAATATTTATGGATGTACCTAACCACAAGACTTGGACATCAACAAAATTTTAACTCTTCCTGAATAATTTCAATTGTTTTCTTTGTAAAGCATCTAATTCTTGGTACAATATAGTAAAATACCTAGTTCTAGGCAGGGTCATGCCAATGACTGTCATAACTGTTCAGTTTAATTTCTCAATTGCAAAGAGATTCCATTATATCCATGCCTCTTCTTCCATTTCTTTTTTTATTCAGAGAAAGGTTCATGTGCTACTCCTGTTCCCAGGAGGATTTTAATGTGTCACTCAGCCTCAATCTATAATTTTAATTACTCCACTTCATTTTGTAAGCAAAAGTAGATTTCCCCTCCACCCTCTGAAGGTTTGCTGGAATGAAACAACAAAAGACAGATTAATTAGGAGGAAAGACACACAAACCTATCAATAAGCAAAAGGGGAAAATCAAAGCATTGGGGGAAATGCGGAGAGTATGATTATTCACTATGCCAATGTAATTTAGAAACAAATATATCTATTTTTCTGTAGTGGAGGGAGATGATGAGGAATGTAGACAACTTTAAGAAGAACAAACAGTAAATGGTTTGGGGGGGAAACTCAAAGGGCTTTGAGAACATAAAATGGTGTATGCAAAGTCCAATGGAGCCACAGGACAATGAATTGTAAATGATTTTCTATTGGAGTGAAATAGAGGATAACTTTTTGTGACAGTCTGGTCAGGTGTATTGACTGATTTGTCTTTCTTCTTGAGATCTGAATTTAGCCATTTTTGGCTAGTGGAATTTCCTTAAGAACACTGAAGGCAACTGGGTTCCCCTTTTGGCAGTTCTCATTAGGAAAATAAGGGAAATTTGCCAAGTGCCTTTCCATTCTAGGAGGAGGAGGGAATGAAGGGAAAGTGAGAGCGACTTCAATTCTGAGGGTGGACTTTAAGTCTCTTGTAGGTCAAAGCACCATTCTTTGGGGTATTATTTCCTGAGACCCAACACCATCCAAAAGAAAAAAGAAAAAAAACTTCTTATTTGGAGCATAGCCATCTTGGCACTTACTGCTTAAACTTAAAATTAATCTTCAGCTATTCTGCACAAACAACAGATTCTGTTAATTATTTAGTGAGTAGCAGTGAATATTATGTATCTAGAGTATTCTTATACCTTGACTATTTTCCTATATTTTTGTAATTGAAAATCGAGGTAAGCAAGGGCCTATATAAGGTGTTCAGATCATAACTGAGTATGCGATTGAGTTGGTACTTCATGAGTATGAAAGACTGACTAAACTTCTAGACTTGGTTTGCCTGCAGGCTGCACACAGGATGCAGTACCATGGTGGATGTGACACATGCCATAGCATAAGAAGTTCCACCCTTTGACAGGAATGTGAGCAAATTACTACGCACAAATTATAGCTATTCCATCTCAGTGTAATAAAAACTTCCTGCTTCCTCCCTAGACAATTAGTAAATCCTGAGCTAGAACTGACTGGGAATATTTTTTTTTTCCAATTTCAGTAATTTCACACCAGGTTAGATTGCATACAGTTTCCTGGAGAAGATTATTTTTTTAAAAATAAAGACATCCAAATATGGCTTTCATACGAATCTGATTCAGTAGTCTACAGAGAGTTTCAAGTGTCTTCAGATTTTATCATCAGCCCCAATGATTTTAATGGAGGTGGTCCTGGCACACAGTCCTTGGTGATTTTGATGGCCATTATAGTCAATTATAGAAATTATCTGATTTGTAGTCATTTTAGGATCAAATGATTATGTTCTCCTGTTCTATGATGGCAAGATAATAAGACACATAACTTCAAAACCCAGTCATACAGAAGTCTCTCCTAGCCTTCTCTAGGTAGGATAAAGAAATTAGCACTCTTTTCATAATATATTTCATGTCTAAGATGCAGTGTGACTTACAAAGAAGGGAAAGTAATCCATGTAAAAATAATTCCCCCCAAAATGAAAATGATTCAGACTTCTTCTCATTCTCTAATGGATTATATGATTCTCATGTCAACTACTAAAAATCATGTCATATCATAAATCATGCCTTTCTGCAGATACTACCCCCAAAAATGACAAAAAATGAGTTTTTAGGGTGCAAAAATATCTTTCTGTGTTTATGTAGTATACAGTTTAGTGTTTTTGTATTTACTGTGAATTTCTTATAGACTTCATATGTTTTAGTCTTGTACTTTAAAAGAAATTTAAAAAGAAATATTAGACTATTTAAGTGTAATGTGATTATCTTTAAATCTTCCATTTGTTTTTCTATTCAGCTTATCATTTCATATTCTATTTTTGCCTGCCATCCAGAATCTTTTCAAAATTCTATTTTATTTTCATAATATTTCTCTCTCTTTTTCTTTAGGAATTAAGTTTGAAACCGTGTTGCTGTTACTTCATTTGTTTACTCATTTGTTTTGGTCTCTTCAGAAATCTTGAACTTCTTAGACTTTAGTTTTTCATAATATTTAAAAATATATAATTCTCAGAATATATATATTTAAAATAAATTTTAAACTATATTTTTAATACATAAATGTACATATATTCTAAACATCACATTATACATTGTCCATATGTTGTAAGTACTGTATAGATGTTATATATAAACATAAATTACACTTAAATTATATACAACATCTAAATTATATATAAATTTTATATATAAATATACATATAATTCTAAATTTATACTATATATTATACACATAGTAATATGTAATAAATTATTATATTAACCATAAATGTGTATATTTGCAGATATACTGAACTCACATATTTCTTCACCTTCTATGTTTTCATTACAGATATATTAATCTACTTTATGTTGGCTCAGACATCCTTCTTAATTGTTTTCTTTTTCTTTTTTTTCAGCTTATTTTCTATTGCTATCTCTTCAAATTAGTCTACTGTGCTTCCTCATTTACTACTAATATCATCCAGTTTATTTTTAAGTGTTATTTCATTTTTCATCTCTGGAAGGTCCTTTGTGATTATTGTTTTAAATCTTTTATTTGATCATTTGTTTTGTGCTGGGAATTGAACCAGGACCCCTTGTATGCTAAGCATGTGCTCTACCACAGAGCTACAACTCCTGCCCTTATTTCTTTCTTTAATGCTCTTTACCACATGGATATTTGAACCCCCACTAAAATGTAGACCTTCTAGGATCTATACTAAATTATCTGAGTGATTAAAACAGCCTCCCACTCAGGCTGGTCTAGATTTTGATGTCCCGTTATGGATGTGACCTTGGAATCCCTGAGGTTCCAGTGTTGTGACATGTCTTCAGGTATCATCAGGGCACTTTTGCCCTTTGCATGCACATTTTACTTTTCTGCAAAACTCAAAGTGAATCCTAGAATAATTTCTGATCTCTATCTTTCAAACTCAGCAAGATGCCTGTTTTTATTTGGGATCTACCACTGTGTGTTTGTAATAATTAGTCACATAGTTGGGGTGACTATTTAACTCACCTCATTTTTTTCCCTTTATTTCAGGGGTCATACCTATCATCTAATGTCTGAAAATAATGACTCCACATATTTTACTTAGTTTTTCAGTTGTTCACAGCATAAATATGAAATCATTCCTGTTACTCCAACCAGCATAGATGGAAGAGGATATTCTTTTAATTGGTAAGATATATTTTGGACTATTTCCTAAAACTTCTTTAATTTTTAAAATAATTTTTTTACACTTTTTGAGAAGTATCTGGTACTTACTCTTGTTTATTTATATTTTTTATCAACTTTTATAGCAGCATGATAGCAATTTAGGTAGAAGAAAACAATATTGTCTTGAATAACTCTCAGGATGTTCACTATAAGTTTTTGTTTTGTTTTGCTTCATATCCTCTAACCACCTATCATTTCCTTCACTACGGCTGACTATAGTATTTGTTTATCATGCTTGTTGTTTTATAAATATCTAAATTCTCCACACCTACCAACAAGAGTTTGGAGCCTAGCAGGGTTCCTCTTGGCACTGAACACATTTTCTAAAATTTTTCTCTATTTGGTTTGTTATTACTGAAACTCGATCTGTATTCTGCTAGTGGTTTCCACCTCTTCTGTGCATTATAATGGATGTTTTATTTTAAATGCATATTACTCTGATTTCGATTAGGAGTAAAGAAAGAGAATGTCTTCTGTTTGCTCTCTGAAAATTGATGTCCAAACTTAAATTTAAATAGATTTTTAAAAATATAATATATAAAGATTATCCTCCCAGCATTCTCTGCTTCTAACTTGCTAAGTCAACAATGATGTGTATTTCTATAATGTTTATTTTTTTTTATTCTGTATCCAAATGTTTTACTTTCTGCTTGACTCAACCCTTTGATAATTCCTGTATTGGGTGTGAACTAAATGTGATTTCCAATTGGTCAACGTGGTCATCTTTCTACACAACTTTATTAAACATCATCTCTAGCTGTGAAATTTCAAATTTTCAGGCTTAAGCATTTTGTGCCATTTTTGGCTTAAGCTGAATTTCTATTGCTTGTTCCATCATTAAAAGTGACTTTTCTATGAAATAGTATGGTTTTCATTTTCCAGAAGGTGCAAAGTTGGCAAAGTATTAAAAAAAAAAAACAGTGATTAAGAAGTTAAGTATTCTAACTTGTGAAACATAAGGTTTGTATTATTTCCTACCTAAAGTGGTTTGCAACACAAGTCATTTAAACTAACATTTTTAATTTCTATTTTTAAAAGAATTCACTTTTATTCCTCAAGTTTAACAGTTTTAGATAAAAATAAAATATAAGATAAAGGACAGCCTATAATCATTAAAATATTTTTATTTATTTCATTATGCTGTTTATGCACCTATGGAAACTTTCTTTTGGAACCATAATGAAAGAAATTATATATTTAATAAATGAGACATAAAGTCAAAAAAGATTTAAACATTTTCCCTTGTACCAGAATAGCCAAAATAAATTATTTACCACTAATAACATGTATACAGAAAACAGAGAATCATAGTTTTAACGTGCTAATTTTGTCTTAATCCTTACAGGTAACCACAGAGCACAGTAACTAAAATTCTTTTTTTTTTTTTTTTTTTTTTTTGGTACTGGAGATTGAACTCAGGGGTACTCGTCCGCTGAGCCACATCACCAGCCCTATTTTGTGTTTTATGTAGAGACAGGGTCTCACTGAGTTGCTTAGCACCTTGCTGTTGCTGAGGCTGGCTTTGAACTCGTGATTCTCCTGTCTCAGCCTCCCTAAGTGCTGGGATTATAAGCGTGAGCCATCACGCCCAGCTAGTAATTAAAATTCTTTAGACTGATTAATAAAGAAAGGAATTACTATCCTTAAAACCTATAGCATCAAGTTACCTGTCCCTAAAAAAATGGCACAACACTTATTCTGTAAGTGATATAAAATATGCTTTGGCAAAATCTTACAGAGTGTCCCATTAGGAACAACTAAGTTTAAGGATATATACCAAATTCACCTTAACATGAGTCTTTTACCTCTAGCCTTTATGTCATTGCCAGTGTAGTTTGCAAATGATTGTAAAACCTTAACCACAGGAATTGATTATCCTTTTGATGAATGTTCAAGCAGATAATAATGGTTATTATACTTTTATACTCATCATATATAGATCACATATTTTCAAGGGAAATCCCAGAGATTTGGTTGTCTTACATCAAATTGCTAATACATTGTACTATTCCTTTGACATAGTATTAGCTTTCACTGCACAATTAGCGTGATAATTCCAAATATATTCATCATGCTCTTCTTAGTTTGTATAAGATTTCACAAATAAAGTAAACATCTCACTGCAAGTATTCATCAATTTTAATTCCACATTTTTGTTAGTCAACTAAAATTCAGTTGGTAGTTTAATATTTTTCTATAAACAATAGATGGTTATTAAATAATTTATGCCTATCTATTAATGCTGTGTGGAAAAACAATACAATTTCCTGTAATGTCTTAAGAAACAAATTCAAGTTGAATAAAAAGTTCAACAAGAAATATACCCTACTATTGTTTATATAATTAATTTTAATGAAATAAAATATTCAACAGCTACATAAAATACCATTAATAATATAATTGGTTTAGTAGATTTCATTAAAAGAACTGCTCTGCAGCAGTGATTCAAGTGTCACTTTTCAACATGTTCATGTCATGTTGAGCATTATTGATCGTGCCTTTAGATCAGTTTGTCGCTGTTTAAATAAAGGTATGCTGCCTATTTATTTACCATTGATGAGGTTGGGGTAAAATTAATGTTTAAAGTCAGTTTGACTCCAGTGCATTTGCCATTTGGCCTTCTCATTAAACTTGTTTTTCAATACACATTAATATTAACTTTAAATTGTTCTGTGTTTTTTGTTAGAAATGATGGTTTATATTTACTAGTACATAGTTTCTTTATGATCCTCAACTTTGGATCCAGTTAAAATACATTTTTATATCAATCATGAATTTCTAAATAGCCTAAGAATTCTAATATTAGGAAGTGATTGAGACTCAGGCACAGAATCTCAGTATGATTGCTCTTTGGAAAGGTCTTAATAAGGATAATTTTAACCAGACATCTGCCTCATCCAGCAGCTCTCCTGTCTTGGTGTTGAAATGGGAACTATGCCCACCTTGTCCAATGCAAATGACTTTGGTAGGAAGATATTATTTTTTCTTCTTAAAGATAAGAAATCAAATTCATCCAGTAGTTAAGATTTCCTACCTATCTGGGCTATAACAATTTTCTTTAATTTACTGAAGTTTCTTCTTCAGAATCTAACTGCGCCTCACTGGTATACATTCAAAGTCACAGTTGAACATCAAATATTTCAGATTTTCCTGGTGAGTACATAAGCCTTAGATGTACTCTAAATATTTTCTATTCAAGGCAGATAATTCTGCACTGGCTACAATTTGAATATTTCTTATGATTACATAATTGTCTAATGTTGAATCTAAGAAAGCATATCTAAATTACCTATATGTCAAAGTTGCCTGAAAGTGTGCCTACCACGTGTCAAATGTTCTGAGATCTGGAAATAAATTTTTCAGAAACTCAAAACTTCGGTAGTGGTGTAGAAAGTAGTCAGGGTGATGATGGTAGTGAAGGTTTTGGTGGTAAATATTGTATTCTAAGCATCCACAGACTGGTGGATTCAGTTAATTGAGTTAATTCAGTTGGGATAATCCATTAGAAACAAGAATAAACATGAGGCTTATTACTTAACTCTTTGAACCACTTAAGAACATTAATATATGATAGAAGCTAATCATGAAGCAATGAGAGAGTGTGTTGTTGCTAAACAAAAATAAAACTTACTCCCAAATAGTATTTTTATTCAGGCAAGACTTTTTGCATTTTCTTTCTCTATATGTGAATTGATCCAAATTATACACTCAAGTTCAGTATGCTAGTTCAGAACATATTTTAAGAAAAGTAATTCAGTGTATAGATACCTGGGAGTGGAAATAAAAAGGTTCCTTCATTGTAATTGTTCATAAAATAGACAAAAACTTTGAGCTCGTCTCCCAAGTAAGCAATGAAATTATAAATCATAAGTGACTTGATTTGCTTACAGATATACATGATTGCATATTATTTGCTTACAAAGCATGAGAGAAATTCTGTTTTTATTTTTCCTAATTAAACAATGTGCTTCCTTTACAGTGTCTACAATCTTTTGGGACTAAAGTTTAAGGACAGTTCGAGTACTCCAAAGAAAATTTGCCACAAGAGATTAAAAAGTGTATTTAATAGTAAATCCCAAGTTGTAGAATGCATGTTTTGAGCAATCTTGTCTAACCCGGAAGACTTTTTAAGTTAGTAAAGTTAATCGTGTTGGATCTGATACATTTACTTGCCACTCAAGAGCAACATGGTTGACTGCCATTATATTAATTTGAATCCTCTGACTACTTGGACTGCTACTGCTGGTCTAAAGTATACCTCTCGCATCTACTCTCAGGTATAAAGAATTATTCACTACTTACTTTTAAAAAATGATTAATTTCCTTTGACCTTGAGTAATTTACAGTGACTGATATCTGAAGCCCATTTATGAAAGGTTGGTTATCAGCAGCTCAAACTCCTGATCTTATTTTTGCAGTCATTTTTACTTTGAACAAAATTGCCTTCTTTTATCAGATTCATGAGTAAAGTACATGGTCGTAGCTATGACGCTCTTTGCCACTGAATAAGTTTTGCCATTTTTTAAAAATCGGGGCATTTTAGTCACCTGAACATAATTTATGAATACAAATGTAGCATCTAATACTTTCCATTGTGCTTTCTTTTAGCGAACAGGCCTTTTAAATATCAATTTTACTTACCATGATCTCAATAGAGAGCATAGCTTACATTATATACTAAAAAAATTTTAAAGAAAAAATTAAATACTGAGTAAAACCTTGGAATGGCTTTGTCAGGAAGGTAAGTAGCAGTCAGATTTCTTCTAGCAATGTCATAGTTATATCTGCATTATAAAATTATAGATACCAAAAATAAAGAATTGCTTAACAGACCAACAGTTCATGTTCATAGAGAAAACAGAAGAAAAAATTCATTGACTCTAAGTTGTTTTTTCTTTTATTATTTTTAATTGTTTAAGCAAACTGGACTTTAACTATATTCATTGAGAAATTATCTACACAGATGATGCTATTGGAAAATTTCTTCAAGACTGGAGAATGTGGCCTTGTTTATTTTGAGCTCAGTCAGAACTCTATTGTTGCCAATGGTTACTACAATGCTTAATAGGTCACAGCGTGCTTATAAAACAATACCAAAATCAATGGTAAAAAAAGAAAATAGAACCAGCAAGAGGATCTCCAGCTGGGCATGGTGGCGCACGCCTGTAATCCCAGCACTTTGGGAGGCTGAGACAGGAGAATCGCGAGTTCAAAGCCAGCCTCAGCAACAGCAAGGCACTACCCAACTCAGTGAGACCGTGTCTCTACATAAAACACAAAATAGGGCTGGAGATGTGGCTCAGTGGTTGAGTACACCTGAGTTCAATCCCTGGTACCAAGAAAGAAAAAAAAAAGAGAATTTCCATTAATGATCATGTTCTGTATTCATTTTCCTTATCTAGCTGTCACACAATTGCTTCACCAGAATTTTCTAGCAGTGTCTGTAACTTTACCACTAATTGTTGCAATAGTCAATGGAAATAGTTTCTACGAGTTTCCTCATCATTTATGTGGAACACAGGAGTGCTGCCCTTTATGGATCTTGCTACTGAGAATAAAACACAGAAAAACATCAAGTTTGGGCTTGGTATCAGAAAGACATGGGATCAAATTCTATTTCTGTGCCTACTTGCAACCCCACTTCAAGAATGTGCTCCTTTCATCTCCTATGTGAAATGGAAGAACTGCATATACCTGCAAAGTTTGTAAGGATTAATAAGCTAACAAATGAAATGCACTTAGCATAATATTCAATAAATTATAGCTGCTATTATGTTATTATAATCCCCACTTAAGTTGTGGAACTATTCCAATAGGTTAAGAAATAATGTGGATATTCTTCTAGGATAGTGGTCCCCTGGGACACATACATTTTCATTATTATCTGCTTATGAATATTTTGAGAACAGATTTTGCCTAAGATACAACTTAGCTTAGGAAAATAAAGAATTGTGGTCAAAAAGTTTGATCGAAAAGCTACCACAAGATCAAAGACTATCAAAATAGATGGATCAAGAAGGCTACTTTGAGTGATTATAGTACCTAGAGATTATAATGATATTACTTTGTGTCATACCTGCACAGACATTATTTTATGTTCATTATAGTCATTTCAAAGTGTCAAAACATATTTGACATGCATGGAGATTGTTTCAGCTTTTATTAAATTGAGCTTTACCTTTTGGTTTTTTTTTTCTTTTAAAATTAGAGAAACAAGGGTAAAGATGATAAGTGTCACACCCTTTTAACTTTGATGAGAAATGAGTTACTGTTATTGAGTCTTACAATCTGATTATGTCTAAGAATTGTCCATAATACTCATCTTTTGTATTTTATTTTTAATATTCAAGATTATGTATATAAGAAAAGATAACAGCTTTGGCTATATGTGTCTTTTAGTGTTGCTTTGTTTCTTTGCTTCCCCTTTGCTTTGACTCTTGGCCTCTGATCCATTTTCTGTTTCACCTGAAAAAAATTGTTTTTTGAACACCTCTGCCTTGAGTGAAACAATGGCCACATCCTCAGACAGTGAAGTGTATTCACTTATGTGTGGCCCAGCCTATATTCTCACTCTCTTCCCTAAATGCTTGTTCTACATCTTCACTTTATCTCAAACAGCCACACCATGAGAATACCATTTCCCCAGGGTGGGGGCCACTTTTTTGTTGTTTCACATAGACTGTGCACTTCACAGTGAGGACAAGGGTAGATAGCTTCCCAGCCACTGGTTTCCTTGCACAAAGCACTCACCATTCCTATTCAACACAAAAGTTTTCCTGCTTTAATTGTCTTCTTCTCTGGTCTGTCACTCATGGGACTCCAAGTCATTTCTGTTCAAGGACGCTGATATGACCTCTCTACACATGTTGTCTCCAGTTTTTCTCCTATCACAGTGGGGATAAATGCTTCAGTATATGAAATTTGGGGAACTGTAGACATTCAGTTTATAGCAAGGGTTTGAGTCAGATTTTTCCCTGCTGTGACTAAAAGGATCTGACCAGAACTATAGCAGAGAAAAAGTTTATTTGTGGGCTCACGGTTTCAGAGGTCTTAGTCCATAGAAGGCCCTCTCCATTTCTCAGGGCTCAAAGATGAGACTGAACATCATGGTGGAGTGAGTGGCAGAGGGAAGCAGCCTGTAATCCCAGCACTTAGGGAGGCTGAGACAGGAGAATTCCAAATTCAAAGGCAGCCTCAGCAACTGCAAGGCACTAAGCAACTCAGTGAGACCTTGTCTCTAAACAAAACAAAACAAAACTAAACTAAACTAAACAAAAAAAGATAGGACTGGGGATGTGGCTCAGTGGTCAAGTACCCCAGAGTTCAATCCCTGGTACCAAAAAAAAGGAAGAGAAGAGAATGAGTCCATTCACCAGATACAAATACATACCCCAAAGCCATCCAGCCACACCCTACCACTTCAGTTAATTCAATCAGGGATTAACTCACTGATTAGGCTAAGGCTATAACCCAATCATTTCTCTTCCAAACCTTCTTGCATTGTCTCACACCTGAGCTCTTGGGGGACACCTCACATCAAAATCATAACAGCAGGGTATAATGGTGAACTGGTAGGAGTAGGAAAGAGAGGAGGTTCCAAGAAGTAGATAATTTGGTAATCAGCCTTACCTACCTCAGAACTTTACGCTAATGTATCAAGAACAATTGGTGGTGATGCTTAATAAGTCATTTTAAATCCACTCTCAGTCTTGAGTTACCAGAAAGGAAGAAAATGTAAAAACATCAAAAGAACTTAACAAATATCTTTGAGGTTAAGGTGAGGTTACTAAAGGAAAATATATGGGGAAGGGTATACAGGAAGTGAGCTAGCTAAGCCTTTGCAATTGTCAAACATTCTCCAGACACATCTATTCAGTTAAAGTGTGTAATTGTGCAAAGACTTATTGAATGGGTGTCTCTCTTGAAAATTCCAAATTCTTTCATAAGACAGGTATTGATCTTTCATATCTGTATCCTGCTGGTTCCTAGGGATATTTAGTTCTTAAGAAAGAAACCTGTATATTGCTAAAAGCATATCAAGAGAATGGATTAGAGAAGTATGAGGCATGAAATCCACTATCTTTAAGAGAAATTCCATCTCCTGAATTGCCCTGTGTGAAATTGCAACCATGAATTTCTGAAAACCTTCATTAATATCTCACAGGGCACTTATCACTATGAAGATGGAATGTACTGGCTCTGTACCTCTGAACTAACAGCTCAACATGCAAAATAATAACCCTCCCCAAATGAAATATCAGAATCATGGTGAATTGAAATATGTTTGGTTGTTTTAATTGCTTTGTTGTTGTTGTCGCTGTTGTTGTTTTGTTTAGCTGATTGCCAGGATTAGATTTAGAAGTGAACAAGAAAGGTGCATAAGAAAATAAATTTTCTATGTGTGTAATGTCATAAAGAAGAGGGTAGCAAATTCCACATTTGAAACAGGCAGAGATAATAAAATCTGTAAATTATTTCGCCATCAATCCAAGCTAGTCTGGAAGAAAAATCTAAGATTTCTAGACCAATTAAGATTGTCAGACATATCCCTCAAATTTTGGAGAAAAGTCATTCATATGATAACTGCAAATCTTTTTGGAGAAATTTTAGGTTCACAAATAAAAGTGATGGAATCCCATTTAGATTGAAATGAGTTAAAAACATCTCATCCCGGAAACCAGTTTCATGTAGCCGAAAATAGAGCTGAAAGAGTTCTGGAAAAATTGTCTGAAGGTTAAAGTGAATGTGTGTGTGTTATGTCAGGAGGTGGAGAAGACTGGGAAGCAGATCCTTGCAGAAAAGGAGAAGGAGCCCCAGGGAGGTGGGAGATGAAAAAGGACTTTAACTGTAGTATTCATCTACTTCCCTAAGTGCTAAGGGTTCTTCTTTGCCTGAACACAAAGAAAAAAATTAAATTAATATCCATGTAATAATAACTTAATTTCTGCAATTAAAGAAGATTTTAGTAATTTTTATCTGATAAAATAAATTGTTCCAAAAGAACAATTCGGAAAAATACTTGATAATGGAAGTCCTCAGAGCAAGGACTGATAGATACAGAAAATATCTCTTTAATTAAGGTTGATCTACTTAAGAAATAAAAATACAGGGCTCTAGATTAAATTTTATTGAATAAATATTTTTAATATAACTAAGTCCCATGGAAACCTTGGATATACTTCAAACACAAAATTGTCAGTTGTATATTTGAATTCAAATTTAACTTTACTCACTATATTTATCTGGCAACCCTACATGAACTAGAATTTAGGTAGGAGAAAGCAGAGATGAGAGTAAAGGAGAAAAAGATACAATATACAATAGGTTAGTAGACCATAAAGCTTACAGAAATATTCAAAATGAGCATAGATTTAAATGTAATGCTCTATCATGCCATGCTATAACTGTTGTGGACTAAGTTAGCATGAGTGACTCCATCTTAGCTAAGACATTCATTTCATTTCCTTATGACCCAGTACTAAACCCATAACCTTGTCAATTATAAGTGATCATGGAAAGTGCGGAGTTTCTCAGGTACAAATGATGATGGAAAGTACTGATTGTGCACAGAATGTATGCATTGCCTCATACACATTGTCTTGCTAAGGGCTCAGTTCAGCTTCTAGACTCCTGTTGCCTGCAGCTATGCCAACCAGGATGTGGTTTTTGCCTTTAAATACTCTGAAATGCTCAGGCTTGGTGCTGTTCCCTGTGGGTTCTTATAGGGAACAGTTGCCGGCCTGCAAATAAAGACATCACTGGGACTGGCTTGCTAATAAAGACTCTCCAATTTGGACATCATTGAGACTTGGTGTGTTTTCTGAAAAGTCTCGCCTCACAACATGATCTTCTCCAATTTGATCCCTACAGTCCATTGAAAGTCAACTGCATAAATCTTATGTGTGTGGTTTGATGGAGTAAAAGGTTAATATAAAGAATATTATAGGAAAAAAGCAAAACAAATACAGTCTTAATATAATCATCAAGAAATTATGTGTAGTCCTGATCTCAACATGTCTAAAATCAGAATTATAATCAACATCATCAGGGTCTTATTTCTCTCTTTCCACTTCAGAACTGGCTCCCTTCTTAAAGTAGCAACACAACAGAAGACTACTTGTGTTCCATTTCTCATGTTCAAATTGAGCAGGAAATCTTATCCTTTGGTACACAACCATTCTAGAGAAATTTCATTGAATTGGTCTGATTTCCTTGAACTGTGCACCTATTATCTCTGAACCAAATTATATGCACAGGGAAAAAATGTTTTGATTGGCCATACCTAAGCTATATGCTCACAGTTGGCACTAGAGATAAAGTCATTTGATACTGAAATAACTGAAAAAAGATGATGGATCCCAAGGAGAAATTGGCATATTAGAAGACGGTTTATGAATATATCCTGGATTAAAAAAAAAATCAAAGAAACAAAAAACCTGAGCAATAGTCCATTATGAAGTTTAAACAGATTCCGTCTTGCTTTATGTTTTAGGAGCAGAATGACATTGACTAACATCTGTTTATGCATACTTTATTTGCTTCTCTACTTTCTTTATAGTAAGGCTTTGAACTTTAGCAATTTATCTTACAATTCCTTTAATCTTCAATTTTCCTGGGACTATGAAGCTTGCCTTAGGTAACTGCTTAATAAAGGTAGAATTAATAAAAGAATGAACAAATGAATGGATAGTGCTCCTGACATGTAGATAAAAATTTTTTTGTACAAAATAATAAAAAACTGAACCAACAGAACAAACTTTAGGCTTTAAAAATGATGCTGCTCAAGTTAATTAGGAATGCCATACTAAGTAAATCAACAGCAAAAAGTGTGACATTCAAAAGTTCTTGCATCTCTACAAAGAAATGCGGTGAAAGACCACTGCCATTTTATCCCTGAAGTGACCTTGGACTATTCATCTATGGCGTGAAGAAAACCTACTTGAGAGTACTGTCATGATGATGAAATAAGACTGTGCACATGTAAATGCTGAGCACTAATCTGTAACCTCTATAAGCTTCAGAGTCACCATGGCAGAATCAGGGAATAGGCCAAGCTCAAGTTCATTAGAGGCACTCAACAAATGTGTTTTTAATTGAAATAAGAGAATAGGACATTAAGAAAAGTTATCCTTCCTATTTGAGTGCACATATGTGTGCATGTGAGTAAAAGAGAAATTAAATAGGAACATAATATAAATTATCAAAAATTCATTGTTTTTTCATATTCAAACATTATTTGAATTGCATTCTGTTTCTATAAATAAGCATAT
>CM053401.1:17999942-18033502 GCA_028644305.1 Xerus rutilus
TGTGAGTCCAAAATATAAGTCAGGCCTGGAAATAAAAATTTTGCATTTATATGAAAACTAGATCCATAAGAATTAGGAGATTTTATAGGAGATAAAAATGTATAAAGGTACAAAGGATCGAGTTTTAGAGAATATAAATACTTTAATATTAAAATGTAATAATGTAACTTATATTTACTAATCCTGGCAACATTGTATATTTCAAGTAATGTAGAAACTAAATCTTGGAGGGGAAACTGTGTTTTGCTCATAGTCATGTGTTTAGAGAGCAACAGAGCAGGTAGTCTGAATTGAGTCCCTCAACTGCGTAAAGATGATCCTGAAGAGGAGTCAGAAAGCTGTAGCCAGGAGGAAGTTAGAATAGCACTCAAATAGAGTAGCACTTTTAAGTATGTAGATGGCCACAGTGTTAAGCAGTTCTGATGAGTCAAGTATTATATTATGATCACATGATATTCATTGGATTTATTAATATGAAGATTAATTCATTTCATTTATCTTTTGCAGTCATGAATAATGTTAAAACAAATTTCTTGCTTATACACATTATACTCCTATCATTTTTCTACAACTCACAAAGTTGTATCAATGAGTATGCCTTTTTAAAACTGATAACTAATTCTGGTTATGGTCCAGGAACAGGATACATTGATACTCCTCTCAGTAGTGTGTGACAAGGTATGTTCCATCAAATCTTTCCAATACTATTATCTATTTACTAGCCATCATCCTAAAAAGAAAGGAGTAATGCTATTTTAATGTTGCTTAGTTTATGTGAATTTGAATATTAAAGAGAAAACCTTTGCATAAAACTATTAAAAAATTTTGATGCCTATGATTGTGAATCTGATAAAAGAAAACCACAAGAAAAACTATAAAATTTTTATAAGTGTTGCTAGGTTTCCTGTTCTTTATGTAAGTTTTTCCTCACTGTTCTGTTGTTTTGTAGTTCAAATGGCTTATCCTAATTTGCATCCATTTGAATCTGTATGATAAGTCAGTTTAGTTTGTAAGTGAATAAAAAATTTAAACTAGTTGAATGCAAAAGGAATCTTATTGCATCATTCCTGGGGGTAGTTCTTGTGAGCTATGACTTGATACAGAGGTTTAAAAGGTCTCTTTAAAACTCAGTCTAGTTCTTAAATCTATCAACACCGCTTGAGGCTGATGCAAGGTTTTTGGTGGAATGGATTCAAGCAGTAAGTAAGTGCATCTATGCCTATCTACTGAACAACCCTAGGAAAAGACAAAAAAAAATTTTATTTTGAAATAGTTTCCCAAAAAATCCCAGGGCTGGCTTTCATTGGTTAGACTTCTATCCCATTCAATATTGCAAAAAAATGCCAGTGTGATTGGTGACACAGGGCTCTGTTTTGTCAGGTTGGCTGATATGCCCAAGTGTCTGCCCATTGCAACCAACTGGATTTAGATTAGGAGAGAGTTGTGAAAAAAAAAAATACTTGCATCCTGAAATATCTTAAGAATCTGTACATTTGAGCTATTTCTATCTGATCCATAAATAAGGAATGCTGAAAGTGCTGAATATTCTTTCACAGAACCAGCAGTATTTTCTCTTTTCTTCTCTTGAGGCACAAGAGGCTCATTAGTTTCAGAAAAGCACACTAGTACTTAGTTGTAATTTAATGTGAACCTTTCTTGGTCAACCATGATTAAAGACAAAGTGATTAAATAGTGAAGCACTAATTGCCTCAAAATGTCCTTCATCTTGAGGGTAGACACAGGTGAGAGGGAGAAGCACAGGATCAGGCAGAGAGTACAGATATGTGATGGGTGAGGAGACATGTGTCCCAAGTTATGCGTTCATCTGGAAAATCACTGGTTAGGGCTGCTGTTTATTATAATATGTAGAAACCAGGAGACAGCTTAACGAATGTGAGGTGGGATCCAATCATAATAAGCATAGGTTGGCAAGAGGTTGATAATAAAAGTCTAACCCATAGAATGAAAACTCAAGAGTCAAAATAATGACCAGAGAACACAGCAGGTTTTAGTCAGTATGAAAGGGACAGTAGATGGTGTGTTACAACTCTGTTCTTTAGAACCACAGTTCCACAAAGTGCTGATAGTCCTTTAATGAAAAACACCACAAGGACTTATTTGTGAAATAATATTTGAAATATCTGAGTGAAATGAAGTTAAAAAGATTTCTTTATTCCAAAGTATCTCTAACTAGATGCTAAGCATTTGATGTCTTGGCCACTGGCCCTGAGAGTAGCTGGCATCAACATTTGGATGGGCTGAGGTCAGGTAGAAGTAGGTATTAGAAAGTACTTGGATTATCTGAGGTCAGCCTACATAAAGCTAAACTAGATGTTATGTATGAGGTGCATTTTCCTTTTGATAGATCAGTTGCAGATACCTAGGAGCAGTGGATTAGCCACAAACCTAAACCAGGCTTTGCATTAATGGTTCAGGAAAAGATTTATGCAGGCATGGATAGACTCTAAATACTCTTTGAGATTATTCTTCTGTGTCACTCTGGGTTAACTTAAAACAGACCTTGCTCAATGGGCCACAATCATCTGCTGGGCATTTACTAAAATAAGGACTTAGAGTTGTAAATAAATATCTTTCACAGCTCAGAACCATCTCTCAAGGACCTGAGAGCCTCTCTCAGGATTCAAAAGAAGAATCTCAAAGACTCCATCACTCTTCAGAGTGAAGACTCCTCAAAGACTCTCCAGTCTCTAAGACTCCATAGGAGGACAAAATCCTGACTTTGGTAGTTGCCAGCCAAAACCCATAGCTGGCCTATGTCATTTACACTAATCGAACCTCTGTCCTTTATACTTCTTAGACTCTGAATCCCATGCTCCCCTTAGTTACTTGCATTTTGTTGGCCTTAAAAACGACTAATTTTTCATTCATATGGCTGAGCTGTATACCATTAGTCTTCTATTCACTTTGCTATAGATAAAACCTCTGATGTGTAGATTGTGATGGTAATGGTGGTGGCCTAAGTTACTTTCCAGAGACTTGAGAGCCACTTCATTGAAACCACCAGCTCTAATTGTGCCTGCACTGGTGTCTGATGGGTGACATTCTGCTATCAGTAGACTAAAAACTCTATCCTCAGATCATGCCAACATGGCCATTTTCAGAACATGCAATCTATGACAGCTATGAAGTTTGATGACATGTGCATAGACCACCAATTATTCCATCTCTAGTCAACTTTATTCTTTCCATGGATCACCCTGCTTCTTTATTCCATAAATATTCCCAAATATGTGAATGAATCTAAGATATGGATCTCCCAACTCCATGCTTGATCACATTGCAAATAAGCTTTCTGTTTTGTAAAACTTGATGTTTTAGTAATGACATTCTGTGTAGTGGTCCAAAGGGACTTGGTTTAATAACAGTGGTAGAATACTGTCTAGCATCTGGCTTATTTCTAGTTCTTTCTGGTGGTGCAATTCATTTTAAGAGGGCTTATTTCTTTTTATTAAAGAAACAATATTATAATAACTTATAGAATGCTGACCAGAGGTAAAACACCATTTGAACTTCCTGTGATTTAACTTATTTTATTCTAGAAGTACCTTATGAAGTAGGTAATTTTATTAGTCTAGTGGAGAAAACTGAGTCATAGAGAAAGTAACAAGTTGTATGAGGGACAGAATTGAATATTGAACTCTGACAGTCCATTTCCAAGGTAAATATTCAACCATCTTGAAATCTTATCTCATTCATATCAGGGTTCATTAGTATTTTTTGAGGAGAAGGGTTACTAGGGATTGACCCTAGGAATGTACTTACCATTTATCTACATTCCCAACCCTTTTTTATTTTAGTACAGAAAGGGTCTCTCCCTAACTTTCCCAGGCTGGCCTTGAACTTGAGATCCTCTTGCCTCAGTCTCCAAAGTAGCAGGAATTATAGGCATGCATGGCAATACTCAGGCACTTTAGGGTTTTCAATACCAGCTTCCCATTAAAAAAATTAAAGATAAATTCTGAATAGATCAAAAAAATCCACTATCTTGGAGGAAACGGATTATGGAAGAAAGGGAAGGTACTGGGGAATGATGTTATATAAATGTATGCATATGACATAATAAATCTCACTATTACATATAATTACAATACACCAATAACAGCAAATTAATAAGTAAATAAATTAGAAAGTTAAAAAAATCATGTCTTCATATTGTTCAACAAAGAGGTGTTATACACATAATTTTTCCTTAGAAAAATACACGTCCAGTTTGAAGTTCTCAAGGACAAAGGTAGAACATTTAAATATGTAAAACTAACAATTTACTCAGGACTATATATAGTTTCTTGAGCCACATATTTCTACTCCTGCTCCAAATATTAAACACACACACACACACACACTCACACACACACACACACACAGAGTTCTCTCTCTGTATATTGTTCTTCCTTCCCATTCCAGAGCATTGACTCTGTCACTTATATGGATGAAATGAAAAGAAACATTTCTTTTTACCCTTATTTATCAATGTGTACCTACCTCCAAGATTAGGCAAGAAAACTGATCAGAATAAGAAACAAGAAGAAGGTTCAGGTCTCAGAGAGCTAGAAGAGGGAAAAGAGGCACTGACAGTTTTCTCAACTAATAGATCCATATTCTGCTCTAAGAGAGGAAACCATATGTCCAGAGAATCTAGAAGAAGAACTGGGCACAATGATTGTAGGAATGGGAGATTTCAGATGCATCAGGTCTTGCTCTATCTACAGAAATGTTCCAAAACAGTCACAATACATTCAGTTAATGCAAATGTCTTCATGATAATCATGCCATGCTATATTTTCAAATGGCTTACTTACAGATTTTAAGGTCTTTTCCATAAGCCTACAGGGCTGAAAGGAGAAATAATGACAGGGAATTGGTATTTCTACCAGCCTACTACAGTAGTTTCACTAGAAATTAATTTTTGCCACTTAGGGAGTGGGGGCAGGCATTTAAAAATCTTTGCCACTTGTGTAGCAACTAGAGGTGGGGTGTCATTACAAGCATCTTGTTGTAGAAAACAAAAATGGTATTAAATAGATATGTACAAAATAGCCATCTCCATATATACATATACATACACACACATATATGCACACGCACATACACATATATTGGCCATGCATAAGTATGAGGTTGAAAAATCCTGTTTTTCTAACAGTGAAGGCTTCCAAAGTTGACTTAATTTCAAGGAGTCAAAAAAAAAGTACAAGAAAAATTTCGTTTCATGCCTATTATTGTGCCTACAAAGAAATACCTGCTATAGTAGCTTATAGATATTCACATTTGATTAATATATGTTTAAGCTAAGAGAGTCATGATTAAAATAAATAATTCTTAAATGTGCATCATTATGTTAATGAATCTATTTGCTCGTAGAATGAGTGCAAAGGCAGCAAGTATAATGGGCAAAAATAGAAATTATATGACCAGTTTAACGTTTTATTTTATTCACTCCAAATGAAAGAAAGCATTCACCCTTAGCTTGGCCATCAAGCCTGCTATCAGCATTGCAGAACTGATGAGGCCCCATCAACTTGATTTAGGCAGTTGTACACCATGATCCCAGGGACACTTCATGGATGCAGCAGAACATCTCTAGATAGCTTATGCTCACCTGTGGTCCAACCCAGGTATTACTAGCCAATCAGTAACACTCAGGAACTTCATTGTCTTAATATGGAACAGGGACAGTTCAAAGTCTTTTTTCCCTTCAACATCATCGCCTAGAGCCTTAATTCTGTTCTGTATTTGGCACCCTTCATGGTCATAAAATGTTCCATTCATCACTCGATGTTGAGCATTTCATACTTTCTCTATAACAAAAGCAATCAGTATTTTTTGTAAATCCAAAAATGGGTGATGGAATTAATGGTGATGTCAAGGAAAGAAAGAGTTGACAGGAAAGATTTAGGGATAAAATATTGAATCATTTTTGAAGGACATTTATGTTCTATTTTGATCCTGTTAAAAAGTTAGAATAAGGAAGTGTTTATATGAAATGCAGAACTAAGATAAGCAATAGGAATATGAGATAGTATTAAGTTATAATATTATATAAAAATTACGTGCATACATATAAAAATGTCATCTATTGATCCATAGAGACATTTAGGTAAGAAATTAAATAAGCCATGATAGCAATGCTTAACATTAACATCCTCAGGGATTTTAAGAGTGTGATATAATTGCTTTTTAAAGTCCTAAGTCTATGTGAATTTCCACTGCTAAAGTACATCTTAAAAATAATATTTAATATTTAATATATAAACACAGGTGTGATAGACAAGGGATGACACTGAGTTCTCAGAAAATAATTTGTTCTGGGACATGAACATATTATATTAATAAAAGGCAGAAAATTAATTCAAGGAAAACATATGCTCTATCTGGCCACAAAATAAGGGGAAAGGAAACCAGTCTATGCAATTCTGTACATGTAGCCTTTTTGATACATTCCAATGAACTAAACGCATTCATATTCAGGTATTTGTAATCATGTTTTATGGTTTTCATGACTGTGTATAAAACACAATTTGGAAATTCTGATGTCACTTCTTTAAAATAGAAAGATATTTTATTGAGGCATATGGATAGTTTGGGGGCATTTATGAATCAATCAGCTATTCAGAAGGGAGCAGATATTTGATCCTGGCCATAGATTAAGCTATTTAAGCTAAATGCTGTGGTGCATAACTGTAATCCTAGCGATTTAGGAGGCTGAGGCAGGAGGATCCATTTTTCCTCCCAGTTCATCTACTCAAAAACAAATAGAACATGACACCAGATGAACAAGGCTCTAGACACTTCTGCCATTCAAATGACCAGCATGTGAAGACAGAACTTCAGCTTTCATTGTAGTTATGTTTTTTCTTCTTCCTTTTTATTTTATTATTATTTATTTCTGTGTCACTCTTCTTTCTGAAATATAAGCTTGCTGGAGATACACCTGTCCTTGATGGATGTCTAAAGACTTGTAGCCTGGCACATAAAAGGGGCTGAAAAAGTGTTAGCTCTATGAAAGAATGATTGCCCTTATTTTTATGTAGTTCTAACTTAGACACAAAAGGCCTTTCTCAGTTGATAGAGGAGGCCACAAGGAGAGAATGATGAAGTCATTGACCTCATCTCTTGTCCATGGAAATTTCCCTGACATTTCTCGGAAAAATAATACAATGATGATGGAAGAGAAATAGGCGACCTGAGCTGTGTACCAAGGGGAAGGGCAAGGTCTTTAATAAATTACTTCTCACGTGAAAGATGCTTAGAGGTAGAATTACGTGTGCTTCCGACAGCCTGGCAACGGGTGTGTAGTCAACACAGTGTCATATATTTTATATACTGAGAGGCAAGCTTGGCCCCTGGGAACCATCAACTACTGAATTAAATTTAATCACCTATGTTCATTTATTATAGATCCCCATGAGGCTTTTTTCTATGGCCTGGGCAGCTGTGTTGGTTTCCATTCAGATTTTTCCTAACTTTTTAACCTTGTGGCTATTTTTCTTCTCTCCATTTTTATCCATGTCTACTTAAACATCAAAAGTAGAAATGTCTACCAAAGTATTTTGAAAGTGAAAAATGCAGGTACTGAGACATAGATATTTTAATCAAGTGCTTTAATTTAAGTGAATACTTATTTTGGTGAAGATATCTGGTGTCATCTCGAGATTGCTTGGCTATAATGAACATTCTTTCCTTGTTAAAAAATGCAATTTGCTAAAGGATTGAGTAGTGAAGCCTGGGGAATTGGGGTGTTTAGATACATTGACGTGGCAGCTGTGCTGTGGCCACTTAACTGTGGGTCACGATTTTTCATTAACCTCTTGATAACCCACACATTCACAATGGCCTGCTCCTTCCCCTTATACAAGAAAGTCACTGTTCCATTGCTCTCTTATAGACTCCAATGAATGAACTAAATTGTTTTCAGATTGTTCAAATAATTGTCCTTTATTTTCTTTCGGTTCAGTCTCCTTTGATGTTTTCCATCATTTCTCCATCCACAGCAATTCTCTTGCCTAACACAGAGGTAAATGACTTTTGTTCTGTGTCAAGTATGCACATCGATCATTTAACATATCCATTCATTCATTTGTTCATTCATTCATTCAATAAAATCCCTGCATTTGTGATGCCCAGTACAGGGTAAAACATAGTTTTTGCCCTCCAAGTGCACAAATTATGCAGAGAAAACTTTTGGTAGTGTACACTATATCCAAGGAAGAGAAGAAAACTGCTCCTCTTCCTGGGGAGAATTGGGTAGGATAGCTAGCTCTGCAAAGGAAATGTATAATTTGAGCTCTGATGAATGTAGAGTACTTTCCACCAAACAGAAAAATTAGTTTGTGTGTAGGTGCTGTGTGTGTGTGTGAGTACATGGTCAAGAGTTTTTCAGTAGAACCATATAAATTTGAAAAAGGTATGGTGATATGAAAATCTTGAGTAATCTTATACCACTAAAAATTAAAGATGTCCTTTTTCTTTAAGAAACATTCATAGATGAGAACTAATAGAGAAAATTTGAATGTTGAACAAACACAGACAACATGATAAATTCATGCTCTAGTTTAGAAAAAAAATTGCATCTAGAGAAGTATTATATTAAGTCAGTGTTTCAGAATATATATCTGGTTGTTGTACATAATATGGAGAAAAAAAATAATTAGGAGTTTTCCTCAATAAATACAGTAGCAGTAAGAGAGACATATCTTCTACCTGAATCATTGCAAATTTTATTTTTAATTTGATAACATCTCAAGATTATCACATTTCTATGTTCAACAAGTGTTTAGCATATAAAAAGAAATTTTGGAATTTATTTTATCAAAGGATTATTTGTTACTATCTTTGGGAGGTGATAGTATTGGTACTTTTGTAATTCTTCTAGCTCTTTGATAATTATAGAAAGGCTACGATAATAAAAATCAAAAACGCAAGGGAGGTAGAAGAAAGGAAGGAAAGAATGCAGGGAGGGAAGTGAAAAGGATACTGGGTGTGCAAAAGGAAGGAAGGAAGGGAGGGAGGGAGGGAGAAAGGAAGGAAGGAGGGAGGGAGGGAGGAAGGAAGAAAGGAAGGAAGGAAGGAGAGAAAAAAGGAGGGAGAGAAGAAAGAGAGGGGAAGGGAGGGGAGGAAAAGAGGAAAGGAATTGCCAGTGAATTCGTGAATTAGAAGATCAATCTTTTGAAAATCTTTTGAGTATGTATATATCCTGTGCCTTCTAAATAACTCTTCTTTCACTGAAAAAAAATTGTTTTTTTTTTTAAAAGCAGAAAACATTAAAAGGATCAATTTGTTCATGGCTTGCCTTACTTAATTGAAAAGAAGATTTAGAGAATAATAATAATAATAATAATCTACACAACTTGTAGGAGCTCAGTATCTGCTTGCTGAATGTAAACATTAAAGTTTACTGAATATTTTGAGCACTTTAATGACTGTATGAATTGATAAACTGGATCATGTGTTACAGTTATTCCTTTTAAACTCTTGCTTCCATTTCCAAGAAAATGAGATTTAATGATACAAGATGCATTTTTATCTGCAAGTTATGCCTAAATCCATGCACATTTAAGGCTATATGCAACACATACTGCCCAAGTGGCACAACTATTAAACCCCCCTTATCGTGATCTACCATTTCTGACTTCTCTACTTGTGGCATAATGAAATATAAAAAAATAAATTTATGCAAACTAAAAATAAGGACATTTAAACTTATATTCCAGGAAGGATATAATTCTGTTTAACAACTTTGCTCACTAATTCCCAGTGTTAAACCTTGGCAGAAATACTGGGGGTTCACATGATACAATAAAGAGAAGAGTCTATTCATCCAACCATTTCAAATATTTTAATGCATTTTTAAATTTTTTGTTATTCCCCAAAGGATGAAATTCAATATGTAAAATATTTGTTTTTTAAGGGATAGATCAGTTTCTAATGTCAAATTAAATAACCTCAGCCACTGAATTCATATTCCATTATTATAAGAGGAAAAAATAAATGATGCCCCAAATTTCAACCATTATTTTCTCAGAAGCTTCAAGCTAGAAATTAAGGGTAAGTTATTGGAGTGCTTAAAAACCAAATTGATATTTGGAAAATAGAACTCACATAATGATTTTTCTATCCAGTTTATTTATTCTGAATTCAATAGCCATTAATACACTTTAAACTCCAGGGAACTGAAGGAACCAATGTGAGTTACTTTATTATCTCACTTATAGGGACTATACGACTTCAGAAAGAACTGTGATTACAGAAAAATGTGGCTTCACCCCTTCATGGCCAGCTGCATGATGTATTTGTTCTAGAGGTCCTTTCTAGCTCTTCTGGTATGAAAATACCACAGGCAATGCAGCCCACATGCAATTACAGGCACAATTCCCTTTCAATGCCTTATAAATTTCTCTAGAAAGAAAATCATCATCTACATTGTCTCTGTACAAATATCCTAACAAGAAGCAGCCCTCAGAAGAACCCTCAGCTTCTCTTCTGAGTTATTGTAAGTGATTGTCAACACCAATATTTAGGTTGCTAATTCATGGTTTAAACAAGGGAGGGGCACATTTAATTTAACCTTCAAGTTTGTACTATGATTGCAGCTTGCTGAAACCAGACCTCTTTTGTAAAGACTAGACGACCAGAAGAAGATGAATTAAAGCCTCTTGGCAAGGTTTTCTTGAAAATACACACTCTCAGGCTGAATCCTCCCGTCCGTCAGAGTGCGACCGGGAGAATGGCACTGGGGCTCCGGGGAATGGGGAATTTCAAAAAAGGCCTGGTCAAGAAGGAGAGGGCTTGGGGACAGGAAGAGAAGGCCAGAGTCCTTCCTGGATAGGTCAGGAAAAACCTGCTGATTGACAGGAGGCGTGTCTACAGGTAACATCTGTATCTGGCTAGCAGCTCCGTTTTGCAGCTGCTCACTGCAGCTGCCCTGACAGGTCCCTTTAATTGGACATCTTGGACCTTGATCCAACCTAACATCTTTGAGTTAGATAATCTTTCTCTACTATTTGATCCTTTTAAAACCTTCTTTGTATTCCCATCTCAGAAAAGGGATACAAAAGCAGAGTGCACCAAATAACAGAGCAAAGAATTTCGAGTTAGGGGACTTGGGTTCTAGTTCTCTGTCCTACACAAAGTGAGTTCTTAACCCCTCTGAACTTCTGTTTCCTTCTGGGTACCATCAGGGATGTCCATTAAGATTATTATTTCTAACAACCTTGTAATTTTAAAAATCTGTCTTCTAGCCAGGCATGGTGGTACATGCCTATAATCCCAGAGACTCAGGAGGTTGAGGCAGGAGGATCCCAAATTCAAAGCCAGCCTCAGCAATTTAACAAGGCCCTAAACACCTCAGGCACACCCTGTCTCTAAATTAAATATAAAAAAGGGATAGGTTGTAGCTCAATGGTTAAGCACTCCTGGGTTCAATCCCCTGTACAATAAATAAGTAGATAGATAGATAGATAGATAGATAGATAGATAGATAGATAGATAGATAGATAGATAAATCCATCTTCTATGAACTAAGCTGTCAATCTGAAGTACTAATATCATACCTCTTGACAAAATACAACCGATTCTCAGAAAATCCAAATGGTAGATATAAACATTATTCCACTGGAGTCATTGTTTTGTTTTGCTCTTCAAATGTGGACAGTAAACCCAGCCAAAGAGTTTGATCAGAATTAGGTTTGATTTAAATTAATTATCAAGACAAAACTGCTCCAAATAGATAATAGCACTGCATATGATGGTTTATTCTGAGCTGTTGGTTGGTTTTGGTCAGTGGATGTTAACATTTTTGGAAAATGTGGGGAGCTAACTCCATGCTACACCCTTAAGGTGGCGACTAGCCATTGTGTGTAAATGGGAAGGGCACAGAGGAAAGAGGAACTATGTGATTGGTTTGCTGTTGGTTCTGGAACGTGATCAGCTCCCGGACAGAATTCAGGGGGTTTACGTGCCTTGCCACATGGACAGCTGTTGCCTACATGGCATTGTCTGTGATTGGCCGAACAGCCCTATAAGTTGAATGCTTGTTCTGCAAATATACAAGTACTTGCTTTGACTGGACTCCCTGGCATGTCTGATTGTCCTCGGAGGGCTGGGAACGGGCAGCCAGTCGGCTCCAACTCTTCCTGACTTCCACTGCTAGGTGAATGTGGGAGTGTCCCTTCGACATGCTGGCTTGGGACATACTGCAGTCCCTGCGATGGAAAATATCAGCTGAGTGCTGCAAAAATAATATAGGTAAAAATGAAGGTGATAATGACAATAATATCTACCAAATGTGCTTGGTACCCAAAACTAATAAGCATTTTTTGTTTTATAACATTAAACTTTCCCCTAAGTTATATTCCATGTATGTATAATATGTCAAACTACACTCAATTGTCATAAAATAAAACTTTCCAATGGAAGAATGGGAAGGGATGAATATTTTTTTCTCAAAATAGTATCTACAAATTGTAGCTAGCAGGTTTGCTTTAATCATATTTAACTCCCCTCTGACAACAGAAAAATAACAAAACAGAAATATATTCTTTCCTTGAAAATGTCTTATTTAGGTAAGATCTATGTGTCTGGATGTTAATATTTTTTACTTTATTTTATTGAAATAAAGCACAAAAAGTACCTTGATATCATTTGAATAACTTTTTTAAATTTAAAGGATAAATCATACTGGGGCATATTACATCCAGATGAAGGTGTAAGAGCATTCCTGGCTTCCCAGCCTCATGCCTCTTTTCAATCACCACCCACCCATAGAAAAGTGGGTACTATTATGACTTTTAACCTCATATATTATTTTCCCTGTTTTATAGCAATAAATATTGACACCATTACACGTATTCTTGTCAGTTACTTCTTTCACTCAAAATCATATGTATGTGATTCATCTCTATTTTTTGCAAGTTGAAATAGTATTTTTATGAATGTACAATATTCCATTGTATGACCGCAGCACACCTCATCTATTCAACCTATTAGTGATATATATTGAATGTTCTTAATCGTGTTTGGAACTATGAATGATGTTGTTATATATATTCTTGTCAATGTCTTTAATGCATATTGGTGAACATGGCTATTGATTCACACCAACTGCACACATACACACACACACACACATACTGCAATCTAACATTTCTGTATGCATATGTGAATAGGTTAGGTTAGATTTGTTATTTTTGATAATGCAAATTTTGTTAAGTGTTTATAATAATTAATATTACCATTACTAGTATATTTATATTTGCTTAACCTGCTAGTCAGCACTTGGTATTATCGGTTTGCTTTCCCTTTTATGTTTTTTCTTAATCATAGTAACCATTCTGGTTACTGTTTTGTGACATATTGTTGATCTCGTTGTGATTTTAATTGGCATTTCCATAGTGAAGAATGATGTTGTGAAACTTTATATATGTTAGCACAGGTCTTTTGTGAACTGCCTGAAATTTTGTTTTTGTTTTACCTTGAATGAGTTCTTTTCTTTATTGCTTTGAACATAATCTTTATATATTCTGAGTACAAGTTTTCTGTCAGATATTGCAAATATCTTTGCTTTGCTTCACCCTTTATTTTTAATACTTTCATTTGATAAATGAAATCCTAACTTTTAATGACATTAATTTTATTAAACATTTATTTATTGAATATTGTTTTATTAAAGAAACATTTATAGGACTAGGAGATATAGCTTAGTGGTAAAGCCCTTGCCTAGAAAGCTCAGGGTCCTGGTTTTGGTTTTCTAGCAAGAATAGTGTCCTATGTCATCTTCTGAAAGCTTTTTTGTCACAATTAAATTTAAGTGCCAATGGAAGTCTACCTTACTTATAACACCTACATATCTGCACAAAGGATCAGCTTGTCCTATTTCCATTCACAAATCTTCAGAGTCTGATTAAAACTATAAATGCCTTTCCTACCCTGTAGGAAAAGTATGGAAAGAGGTAGTGTCAGCACCCTTCACTATAATGGCACATTTGTCCCTTGGATTTGATCCCCTGTCTCCGTGTTGCATGACTGCTGAGTATATGAAGACTGGAATCCAGGAAGGTGTCATAATGGCAAACTAAGAAGCCCAGGAGTGATTGGATCATTCAGTCAGCATAGGAAACGACTTTTAGAAAAAAAAGGTGGTGGCCTTAGACCAAATAAATTCCCTGAAACCTTTCCAAAAGATCAGCAGTGGTTTCTTGCCATAAATAAAAGCTGCAATAAAAGAAAAATAATTTGTTTATGACTTTGGCAAGATATACAGGAACTTTATGTAGGTTACTGCAGTAAAAGAAACCCTAGATATTGGCTTGTAGTAGTGTGGGCAGCAAAACAGTTTTTTGGAAGGCCTGAAATAGACATATTTAGAGGTTCTACAACTGCCAGGATTAAGAACTAGTTGACACATCTTCCTATTTGTCATTTAATGTCCTAGTAAATATCTTGATATTTCTACATAGAAGAGTTGATGTTGAATGCAACATGTTTTCTAATGAACCGAACATTTACAATAATTTAGCGATATCAAAGATTCTCACCAATTTTAGACATGGTCAGCATTATTGACAAATGACCCTTGTCACTAAATACTACTTAATGAAAACTCTTATGAAAAAAGTTCATAAGCTGAAGTGCTCTAGAAAGTATTGCCAAGATAGCCAAAGATAAGGGAGCAGGCTGAATTGAAAATTTGATTAGATCTTATGGAATAAATTGCACAACATTTTAGCAACTCCAAGCAAACAATTGTTAGTTTTTTGTATGAATGAGATATTTCTACAGTATTTTCAAGGATGTGTTAATGAAAAGAATAAGAGTGGATTTAAATAAAGTATTACCCTAAATTAAAACTTCTGGCTGACATGATCATCAAGGCTTTAATTATTTCTGAGTATATCAAGTTTAGAATTCTGCCTATTCATACATATCCATGTTCATAGGAAGAAAAAATGCAGAAAAAATGCCTTCCTCCATGCCAAACAAACAAACAAACAACAACAAAAAAAACAAAGAAAAAAAATGGAATGTTGGATGGAGGGGAGTCTCAACTATCTTTTTAAACACAGATACAGAGAAACAAAGTATTTGAAGCAATTAATGCTTACCTCGTCACTCCATATGCTGCATGTAAAATAAAGCACAACAGTCATGTGTTTACTCCTAATGAATTCTAGTGGATGTCACCCAGAAGCATCCTTCAGAACCAGATCATTAGAGCTTGTGCAGAGTATAGAAATGAGAAGACAATACACATAGAAAAAAATTCTTTTGAGTGCCTAAACTCATAGTGACTCCTCCAAAAGAAAAATAAGTATTAAAGTAATTATGCAAGGAAATTAGGGGGGCTTGAATATGTGTTAATAGGAATGATATCGGTGATAATGTGGAAAAGATGAACTTATAGGTAGTCAATTAACTCATGAGCAGAGTGGGGTAGCTCTAAGAATATGGGCTTGAGAAAAAAATAGGTGTGTTTGGATAGCTTACTCTGTGATTAGTCTCTCAGGTGTAGTTTCCTCACATGTCAAATCAAGGTACAAATGGCCTACATTGCAGACCTGCTTTGTGAACTCAGAATATGTAAAGTGCCTGAAGAAATAGTCAATGCATAAATGCTGTCATTAGCACTAATCATGTTCTTCTGTTTTTATAAGTGTCTTTTGTGATCATGAAATGGGGAGACATCCTTAAAATTCCTACTCAAATTAAGAACTCTGGGGAGAAATAAAATATGATGGTAGGCTCTTAAATCAGAAAATAAAAATCCGCTAGCTTTTAACTCAGAAATGTGCCTGCTACCTGCCTGCCTTGTGGGCAAGGGACACTACAAGCTTTTCATCTAAATGCTAGTATTCTGACAAGTATCAGCAGCTTTATTTTCATTGCTTAGTTGACTGGAAAGAGTCACCATCTGTACAAATTGTAATTTTGATATCACAGAGCACACTGGAATTGTTCAACTAATTTCCATAAATTTCCTCCAGTGGTCACAATTGTTCATCCTTATCAGTCAGACCCAAAAGCTCAACAGAGCCATTGTGAAACTACAGGTGAAATCCCTTTTCAGCCTCCTACATCAATTCCCAATGACCCCCAATATGAAATCACCATACGAAATGTTCTGTTTGAGGTGCTTATATGCACATGAGCCTCATGAATAATCACCAAGAAAGACATTTATTTCAGTGTGAATTCCATCATTAACAGTGCTACAAATAATGGCAAGCCAGAAGAAACATTTTTAATTGGAAGCACATGAGCAAGAATTTTAGGTTTCCTTCTATTTCATTAGTGTGATTTTTATTTCCAAGGTCATTTATTATTGTACCTGACACTTGATGGCTTTATTGGTGATTTTATTGGAAATTTTTAGAATACTTAAACAGGATGAGGTTAACAAGGAAACAAATGATAATATCAAGGGAGAAGTGATCATCATTGTTTAGCAGAGGAAGAGAAGGTAAGAAGCCTGATTTTCTTTTTTCTTTTTTCTTTTTCTTTCTTTTCTTTCTTTTTTTTTGTACCGGGGATTGAACTCAGGGGCACTTGACCACTGAGCCACATTTTGTGTTTTATATAGAGGCAGGGTCTCACTGAGTTGCTTAGTGCCTTGCTGTTGCTGAGGCTGGCCTTGAACTCGTGAGTCTCCTGTCTCAGCCTCCCAAAGTGCTGGGATTACAGGCGTGCGCCACCGTGCCGGGATTTAGAAGCCTGATTTTCACCTTCTAGTCTTTTCACACAGGGAGAAAACTGAGGACCACACATCAATGTGGCAATGACCAGGCCATGCTCATGGAGAGGGCTGAATGTGGGAGGCTAATGCAAAAAGCAAAGGTACCACAACCAAACTTACTTGGATGGCTGCTGAATGGCCGCTTGGAACTGATTCTCTTTATTCTTCCTTACAACGGTTTGGATTTGTATTCAGCAATGCGTAATCTCTTGAGCCATAAATAAATACAAACCTAATAGTTTCTCTTTGTATATACGTAGAATTAATTATTAAATATTTAACTTTTATATTAATAAAGCAAATGAAACAAAGAATAGTCTTATATATGCTCGTTTTGAATGACTGATTTGCCTTTCAAAAGTCAAGACATTTATAATCTACAGTAATAATATATAGTATTAAGGACTGTGGACTTTCATGAATATTGTTTATACTATTATGCTTTCATTCTTATACACATATAATTAAGTTTAATATTCAGTGTAACCATATGTAATAGTTACCATTCACATTTGGATAATAAGTAAATAAGTTCAAATGCCATTAGTATTGTCCAAAAAATAGAATTAATAAATAGAAAGAGGGAGATAATTGATCTCCATGTTATCTGACACAAAGCCCATAATTTGTCCAACTATGTAAAACTTGGTGAGTGCCTACTACTATGTAAATAAAAAAGTAAATAAAAAGTGCTTCATCAAATGCATAGAAAATATGTGTTTAATAGCTATTTCTTATCATGTTTTATTAAGCTACCATTCAATTGTCAGAAAATTTCCTTATAATTAGACAGACATTAACCAAATCATAAGAGCAAGAAAAACAATTTGAAAGACCAAATGATGGTTTGGGGTAAATGCATTATGTATGTTCTTAATATTTTATTTTTAATAAAGAATTAAAATCATTACTCAGCTAACACAAGCCATGTGAAGTCTAGATTGTGTTTCAAAACAAACATTTGTACAAAGCCAGAAAATTAGTGATGCTTTGGGGACTTGAATTTATTATGCTATCAATTTTATTTTTATTTTTTTGAAGAATAGAGGCTAAAGCTTAATAATTACACAAAAGATAAATCAACTGGCTTTGTAATTAACTCAAAATCACAATGGCAATAAAGGTACAGTTAAATTCACATTGATATATGAAATTGTAAAGAATGCTAATACACTTAATTGGCACTTAATAAGATAGCTGCTGCAAGTTAATTGGATATCAATTTACATAGTTCATAAATGTCATTTCTTTTAATAATTGAGCTCATATCCTCAAGATAATGCTCATAGAGTTTATCATGGATTATTAACATATATTCATTTTTGAATATAAAATTTATCTGGATCTTCCACATATCTTATACCAAGCTGACATTTCTTTCTTAGTTACTCATGCGTGTTAGTTCATGGGCAGAAACATAATGCATAAACATTCGTCATTAATTGAAATGACTCTCTTGACCATTTACTATTGTTCTAAAGCCCCTAGAATATACTCAGGTAACTGCAAACCCTTTTCCTTATACCAAGTTCTGGGAAAAAAACCTTGGCTTTACTCCTTTCTTTTAAAGTTTTTCTTCAGTTTAATTAACTTGCTTTCACCTATATATCTTCTTGCCCTCTCCTCATTTGGGGTTTTGTCTTCTAAAAGTTTATCCTAGTCATAACCACATTTAGATTTTACAAATTTGAAGGTGATGGGTATAGATGAAAAAATGAAGATGATTCACAAGTATCTCCCACTTCAATTCATAATTAAATAGAAAAAAATAAAAATATTAAAAGTCATAAGGTCATCAGCAACAATTTAATAAAAGGGAGCAATAATATGCCCAATACTTGACAAAACAAGAGCCATACTTATTGGTCTAGCAGACAAACTAGACAAGGTATCAAAAAGAATTGCCTAACTGGTATTAGAATGCATAGTTAATATGAACTAGCTTCCCACATTAAAATGCATACTAGAAGAATTATTCTCTCTTCACACTTAGTCTGAGACAACATATAATCACAGAAAGAAAAACAAATTCTATAAAAGAGATTTCTGAGACAGTAAAATTTGAGAATTTATTGATAATTTGAACGCAATGAAATCTGTACAATTAAAATTTATTTATGAAAGGGTACAATGAGATTTTAGAAAATCATAACCTAGGGAATATATTGAGCATAAAATATTAATTGTGCACTGAAAACAGGAAACATGAAAATTGACCTGATCAAAACTTAATCCATTTAATTAAAAATATAAATGTCACGGGAAAAAAACTTGAGACAATCACTGTGAAGGAACAGGAAAAAAAAAAAGACAATACCATAATATAAACTGACACATAACATAACCCATGTAAATATAGTTCACATGTATTTCTTTAATGTGCAATGTATCATATCTGTTATAGATGTATCTACAATGTGTGTAGGGGGTATGTGCACACAAAAATCTATATAACTCAATATATTTGCTGTAGTATGAAGGTTTATGTCCTCTTGAAATTTATATTTTTTAAACCTCATTGTGACAGTGTTTAGAGGTGGATCGTTCAAGAGATAATTAGGTTTAAATGAGATGATGAGAGTAGACTCCTCCTAATGGAATTAATGCTCTTCTAAGAAGAGAGCAGAGCATTTGCATCTTGTTTCTTTTTCCATCATGTAAGGACACAGGGAGAATGTGACTGTTTGTCCACCTGAAAGAGAGCCCTCAGCCGAGACTAGTTACATTGGACCTTGATCTTAGACTTTCCAGCCTCTAGAACTGTGAGAAAATTAATTTCTGTTATTTAAGCTATTAAGTCTCTGGTGATTTGCTATGGTAGCCTGGGCTAACGAATACAGTATTGAGCAAAAATATTATTCAGAAATAAAATACAAAAAAATTGTTATGAAAATGGTAATTGAATCTATGGTGAAAACTCATGTATAACAAAAATGATTCAGAGTGCTCAACATCAAAACATACTACATAATTAAACTATTGAACATCAGAACAAAACAACAACAAAAATCTGAGTTTTTAGGTATTAGGGAGAAAAAGAATAGAATGTGTTTAAAAAAGAGTAAGACTTTTTTTATAACATCACTTCAACACCTAGGTAATACCTGGTTAAATTAATTATAATTGTTCGACAGATGAATGTGCTATGTATTCAGGCCTCCATGTAGGGAAAAGTCAGGCAAGCCTGCAAGACGAAAAAACTAGACTGACATCAGACTTTTGTAATATCTAAATGCCATTTTGTAATATCAGAATGCCATGAGTTGCTACCTATGCAGACTGCTGGAGAGAAAACAGGTTACACACAAACACATCCAGTGAAGCACCCTTTGAATTATAAGGAGATAGCTAGATATTTAGGATCACAAAAATAAGTAAGAAGATATTGCACCGTTGGGCTCATAGAATCCTTAAAAAAAAAAAGAAAGAAAAAAAAAAACTATTTGAGGATGCAAAATAAATTCGAACAATAAACTAATTGAAATAAATAGACAATGAATGGTAATGTTAGAAAAAGAGTATAAATATTAAATTCATTTAAACACAAAATTGAGGACAAAATAACTAAAACTAATTTAAAATAGAATGTAAGTATTAAAATCTCTGAAAAAATAAAAAATAATGTCTGCATTAAAATTGGAAGATGGAACAAGGTGGGAGGAAATGTGAAATTTAATTGCATCATCTTTCTGAGTAAATATATGTAGATAATATATAAGTTGAAGTATTCAGTTAAAAAGGAAACATCTATTTTAATTATCTTTTTTATTTTTCATTGGTTCTTTTTATTGCTACATGACAGTAGAATCCACTTTGACACAAAAGCATGGAGTGTAACTTATTCTAAATCAGTCCCAAATACCTCCCCTTCTCCTCCCCTCCCCTCCCCCTACCCCTTGCTCCCTTCCCCATACTAATCTTTATGCCTTTTACCTGTAGTTATTTCTGGTGGATGTACATGATGGTGAAATTCACTGTGGTGTACATCTACATATTTGTACATGTACATAGGAATGTTATGTCAAATTCATTCCACTGTTATTCCTTTTCTCATCTCTTTTCCCTTCCCTTGATTCCTCTTTGTCTTTTCCACTACACTATTATTCTTTTTTGTTGTTGATGTTGTTAAATCTCTCCCTCCCCTCCCTTATTGTGGATTAGCTTAAACATATCAGAAAAAAACATTCAACCTTTGACTTACTGGGATTGGCTTCTTTCACTTAGCATGATAATCTCCAGATCCATCTATTTACTGGCTAATTTTATAAAGTCATTCTTCTTTATGGCTAAGTAATATTCCATTGTGTATATACACCACATTTTCCTTATCTATTCATCTGTCAAAAGGCAACTAGGTTGGTTCCATGGCATAGCTATTGTGAATTGTGCTGCTATAAACATTGATGTGGTTGTGTCACTATAGTAGGCTGATTTTAAATCCTTTGGATGTATGACTAGGAGTGGGATAAATGGCTTTAATGATGGCTCCATTCCTAGGTTTTTGAGGAAATTCCATACTGTTTTCCAGAAGGGTCGCATCAATTTTCAGTCCCACCAACAAAATATGAGTTCACCTTTTTCATTTTACCATATTCGCACCCATATTTTTTATTACTTGTGTTCTTGGTAATTGCCATTCTGGTTAAGTGAAGTGAAATCTCAGTGTAAATTTTATTTGCATTTCTCTAATTACTAGAGATGCTGAGCATTTATTCATATATATTTGTTGATTGTTCACATTTCTTCTTTTGAGAAGTTTCTATTTATTTCCTTTGCCCATTTATTGGGTATGTATCAGTACTGTATAATTTGAATTATTCAGTTAAAAGGGAAACATCTGTTGTTGTAATTATCTTTTAACAATTAGAAGGATCATTCAGCTACTTTATCCATTGAGCAGTGAAAACAATCTGTATTTTGGTTATCGCTTCTATTTCAATTGATTTTTTTTCCCCTTTGGATAAATTCAAATTCACTTGATGGAGTGAATGTTTTCTTAACACTAACAGTTATAATTTGATCCATTCCTTCTAATTATTGTCCTATCTACCCATCCATCCTGTCATTCATCCTTTTTATGTTTTGGCATCCATAATTTTCTAGCATCATGAGCACTAAATTTTAATACTGGTTGCTTTAGAGTAATAGAATTCTAAATAATTTTTTCCTTTCTTTCTTGTCTTTGTTTTTATTTTCAGAGATTGATAACCAACATGTATTAACTGCATACATTATTCTCAAGCAAACACATCAATCAAGTAATCCATTTATCCTGATACTACCACTAACTGTAATGGCATTCTGATAATGTCCTTTAAGTATATATGCAAGGAGTTTGAAGTATGCATGATATATTAAATAGGGAATTTTGAATATTAGCAACCTTATCCATATAGTTTTTATTACTCAGAGGACTCCTTAGAATGTATTATTAATCTGATTAGCTGGACTGATAAATACCCTTTGATATGCATCTACTAATACCTTCTGTATTCATCATTACGTTGATTTTAGCAGTGCAATGGCACAGTGGTGATGGAGGGACACTATCTCCACTTCACAGTACAAGGATCTGTTCACACCTGATTGATCTGTAGACTGATCCAGCACTTTTCCTTCCTCTGCACAGAGCCCACTTTTATGGCTTTGAATTTTTGGCATAGATAGGATCTTCCAGTGATTCTGACTGGATCTTTTTTGATTGTTTGTTTGTTTGTTTACACCATAAAATAACAAGCAGTTTATTTGGGCAGATTTTGGTAATATATGCTGTTCTAAATTTTGTGACAATACTATTTCCAGTACTTCTCAGAATTGCCATGTCCTTTTAATTATGGCAGCATCTTTGGAGATGTTTCATAAACAAGACACATAGGTGTCAGAAATAATTCCATAATTTCATGTCCACAGCATGTTACAGAATTTATTTCTATTTTATAACAGAAGGCTACCTTGAAACAATGTGACATTCCAGTTTCCTCTTTCATTGCATTTTTTCCCCATCAATCAAACAAATTATCAGGGCACAAAGTTTATCTGTATTTTCAAAACTGTTTGTATTTATTCTCATCTCATTTGTTAAAACCCTACCCATTTCTGATGAATCTCAAGTGACACCTCATATTTAGGAAGCCTCTTGTTTCTCTTTGAAAATACAGAAGCTTGGGCTGGGATTGTGGCTCAGTGGTAGAGCGCTTGCCTCACATGTGTGAGGCACTGGGTTCGATCCTCAGCACCACATAAAGATAGATCAATGAAGATATTGTGTCCACCTACAACTAAAAAATATTAAAAAAAAAAAAAGAAAATACAGAACCTTGGGGTTCCCAAGGCATGATTTGTGTTTGTATATGTGTGTGTGTGTTGCTACATTTCTGACATAACTGTGCACATACCTGCTTAATTCTGTACCATGTAAGAACTTTGAGAGAAGGGGTCAGTCTTCTTGTTGCATTTTCTATAAAGCTCATCCAGTTATTTTTATATTCAATGATCACTAAAACTTTTCCTAGATAACAAATTACAAGTATTGGTATGATTGCTTATCAGGTAGATAATAATTTAAAATTGATTGTATTTATAATAAGTAAAAATGTAAAGTATCATCAAGTGTACTATATTTTCAGAATTTTTAGAATCTTCTGTTTTACTTAGAGAAGTTATAATACTTGTCTTTTCTTTAAAATATATTTACATTACCACTAATGACTTTAGAATGTGTCTTAAACACTGTTTTGCTTTACTGCTTGCAATTCTTTTATGTGTTTGGAAGTGAAATTTCTTTCTTTAAAAGTAGTCCAAAACTTGAATTTTTTACTAACTCATAACTGGACTTCTCTCTCATTAGCCCTATGGCCAGAAAAATACAGTGAATTGGACACACACTAGAACTTTTGGTTAACTAATGCTAAGATGGACAGCAAGGGATTTAAAGGCCACCATTCATTTCAGAAATGTCTTTTTAGTCTGCAGTATACCCACCATTTGAGTAGTGAAACTACCATAGATCTTTATAATGGCGTAATTTGTAACTCCTCTGATGGAGCAAGAGCACTTCCTGTACTTACGAAAAGGGTTCATTGCCACTAAATTAGAATTTGTTGAACAAACTAAAAAGAAAATATGAGATAGCATCTTTGGATCACTGCTTCCAAGGTGATCAACTTCCAGTGACTTGGCCTCTATAAGAGAAGACGGTGAGACATGCTATAGTGATTTATTTTGGTATTGTGCATAATCTTAAAAAAAAAGAAACTTGTCACAACTATTTGTTAATTAACACCATTTTACAAACCAGTGCATTTTTGTAAAAAAGGTGGAAAGAATTTGATTTTTTAACTTCTCTAAATCTAGTTCAAAACTCAATTTCCTTTTTTTATATTGAATTTATTTCCAATATATTGAAATCAGGATATATATATATATTTTTCACATCTTTTGCTTTTCTTAATAAACCAGAATATCTTGAGCCATTGGTCACATATTCTTTCAGAACTGAGTGGAAAAGCCTCCTTTAGAGGAGATATGGAGTCTCCAGTCTACTCCTGCTCACTATGACCCATTCATTTACATTTGGGATGCTATTTTTTTCAATCCCACCATTTTTTAAAGAGTTTTAGATTTACAGAAATATTAAACTGAGAATAGACATTTCCACACACCCTTTCTTATGCACCTCAGTTCCCCTAATGCTAACATCTTCCATTAGTGGAGAACCTTTGTTCAAATTTATGAATCAACAGTAACGTGTCAATATTAACTAAAGTCTATATTTAGTTTCATTCTTTGCATTGTAAAGTTGTATGAATTTTTAGAAATGCATAGGAACACTATTTCTATACTATTCCACTACCCAAAGAATCCCTCCTGTTTCATCTATTTTTAAAAAATATTTTTTTAGCTGTCGATGGATCTTTATTTTATTCACTTTTTATTTATATGTGGTGCTGAGGATTGAACCCAGTGCCTCACGCATGCTGGGCAAGCGCTCTACCATTGAGCTACAGCCCCAGCCCCTGTTTCATCTGTTAATGAAACCCTGGACAACCATTCATGTTTTAACTATAGTTAGACTGTTGTCCTTTCCAGAACTTCATATAATTAGAGTCACAAAGTATGCAGCCTTTTCACATTAGCTTTCTAAATTAGAAATGTGCATTTAAGTCTCTTGCATATTTTTTTACATCTTAGTTGCTAATTTTTTGGATATGTCTTAGAATTGTTGAATAATATCCTATTGGGTATATTCATCATGGTTCGTTTATCCATTTTCTTATTAAAAACTATCTTGCTTGCTTCCGTTCTTGAGGTAATTATGAATAAAGGTGCTGTGAACATTTGCATACAAGTTTTTGTATAGACTTAATTTTCAAATTAAATGGGTAAATATCAAGGAACACATTTGCTGAATTGTATAGTAAGAATATATCCAGCCTGTAAGAAAGTGATAAATTGTCTTCCAAAATGGTGCTACCATTTTCAAGTTTTAATTAACATTCATTTTTTATCTTGCAGTACCTACAAGCCAGGAGTCTGAAATGTGTTAGCTGGCTCCTTGCTTGAGGTCTCACAGGGAGTAAATCAATGTTAGCTGGGTAAGACAGGGTCTCATCCGAGTCTCCAGGTTTTCATCAAGTCTATCTGGGTTTTGGTCCAAATTTAATTCCATGGTGTTGTAAGACAGAAGGTGTGTTTTGAGTGTTTCTGGTCAGGGATTACTCTCAACTCTCAGGTGCTGCCCATAACTCCTTGCCACATAATCACCTCTATAAATCCGTGGATCCCCTCACGACTGAGCTGTTTGTTTGTTTGTTTGTTTATTTATTTATTTATTTATTTATGTTTAATGTCTACAGGACAAATTCTGTCATCATTCAGATCTCTCTGACTTTAGAAAGGGCCAAAACCTTTTGAAGGGCTCATGTGATTAGTTCAGGTCCATTTAAGTCAATCTCAGTTTTAATTAACTCAAGACAAACTGAATTGAGACCATAATTGTATCTGTAAAATCTCTTTACCTTTAACATAAAACACAACCTAATTATGGGTATGAAATTCATCATATCCAAGGTACAGCCCATGTTCATGGGGAGGGGATATACACAAAGCACACACACCAGAGTGTGAGAATTTTGTTAGTCATCTCTGAATTTGTCCTTCAGATAACAATAAGTAGTATTGAAAAGCTAGCATATTTTTATATTTATCCAAGCCTTTACTTATTTAAATTACTTTACCTGTTAATGCCACCTGAATAACCCTGTAGGCATTTGAATTCAGCAAGTTGTTGACCTTCTAATTCTGTCAGAGCAGTTTATGTGTACTTTTGTCTTAGCTGAGAAGAAATCCAATTGCTTTCACCTGAGTTATCAGTTTATTTTTTTCTTATAGCCTTTGTCATTTATTGCATAAACAGTGACACAGATTGCTCACTCCAATTTGACCCTTTGCTCTTCTTTTTCCATTTAAGGAATATAATAACATTACATATTTTTAGGTGATTGACAAAATTATATCTCTTTGTATACATAACTTGAACAGTATGTGTTAGCACTTTATTAAACCAACCAGATTTATTTTTCACATGATCAGAGACTTGCATGCCTTTTAAATCTATATAAACAGTGAAGAGTGGTCCTTTTCCTAAGAGGATAGGTCTCTACTCCATTAAGGTGCTTTCTTTCATAATGCCCTTCTGTCTGTTTTAACAGTTTCCTTGTGTGCCCTTTCTCTTGTATAGTGAAGTGCAAAATCTTAATTGCTTGCATCTGAGTTAATGAGACACTATTGAAAACTTAACGTAAGTAGTTTATGCACTGAATGCTATGAAAATATATTTGTTTCCCAAGAAATCTCTTTCATATTTTCCCCAAAGGGGAAAATTTGTTTCTCTCCCTATCTCCTTATTCCACTATGGGTTTTAATATTTTGCATTTTTAAATCTTCCACTTGTCTTTCTTCCTGAGGTCTCCAGGGGACCTTAAGTATAGAGTCAGCCTTTTAATCAGCCAGGGAGTGAAGAGGGAATGTAATCCCCACCATTTCTCTCTTGGTTGGCTGGGAGGTAAGGTGAACTCATTCATTAGGGAAGCTGCCCCATGACTTCCTGTTGTTTATAATCAACTTGTTTAAGAGTAACATTTTTAGTGATTTGCAATGATTACCGATTTTGAAGTGATTACCAATCCCCAGAGAAAAACTAACTCTAATGAAGTTCTGATTTTCATTTTAATTTTTTATTCCTCTCAGTGTCTCTGCTATGCTAATATTTATACCAAGGTGAAATCTGAGAAGAGACCCATTCACAAATGGCTGGGCTGTATTTAGGATTTGGAATACTGTGGGTATTTGCCCAAAGGAGCAAAAGGGGAGGAAGGAGTTCAAGGCAAAAGCCAAGACTGATTGGATTCAGACCATTTTTAAAATGTTCCCAAAAAGAGTAGAAGGAAACGGTCCAAACAATGGCAAAGAAATTGGTGTCCAGCAAAAACACCAGCCTTAGCATGAGAAACACGTGGGAAAACATTAAAGGGGATACATGTCCAGTATTTTTTAAGCTTTTGTAAATGTTTCTAAATTTAAATCAGAAAAGAAAAAAAATTCTGTTCCTTAAAGGCTTAATAGACTAGAATGATTTATTTTTGGAATAAAAGTAATTTCTTTGAACTTGGCTTATTTACTGTTCCTTCCAACATATCTAGTTCTAAGTCAGATGCCTTATGCCTCTTTTGTCAAAACAAACTCCTCAGTATTTGATGGGCATTCAATCTCTTCAAAGAGCACTTATTTGTAAAACAAATGGATTAGTTATTTGGGAAATAAAGATTGAGTATATATGGTAACTAAATAGAATACATTTTAAAACATGGGAGGAACAAAACTAAGCATACAAATATTTAAAAATCTAAAATGTTGCAAAAAGGGAAGAATAATTTATTGCTTATTTCCTTTCTCATTTCATTAAAATATTCATTCATAAATAATAAAAGGAAGACTTTCATACACAAATATGATAATCATTAGGTCTATCTTATCATCTGATCCTAAAAAGGAACTCTTGTAACTTTTTGTGGAAGACATTAAAGATGTCCTTCAGCCTGGCTAGTCCAAGTGTAGTTCATGAACCAGTGGCATTGGCATAATCTGGAAGTTCAAGTGAAATGTTGAGTCTTAGATCCTATTCCAGAACTACCAAAGCAGAATATCATTTCAATGAATCTCTAGATAATTAGCATGCATATTAAAGGCAAGGGATAGTATAATATATAATCAAACTATGTAATTCTATCATGATTTTAACCAAACTATAAAATACAAAACACCTAGCCGGGCACGGAGGCTCATGCACGTCTGCAATCCCAGCACTTTGGGAGGCTGAGACAGGAGAATCGTAAGTTCAAAGCCAGCCTCAGCAAAAACAGTGAGTCTCAGCAATGGCGAGCCACCAAGCAACTCAGTGAGACCCTGTCTCTAGATAAAACACAAAATAGGGTTGCTCAGTGGTCAAGTACCCCTAAATTCAATCCCTGGTACCCAAAAACAAAACAAAATAAAACATCTAACTTTTACTATAAAACACAGAAGTTTAATTTTCTCATTTTATACTTTCTATCAATAATGTGTAGCAAATTACTAAATGACAAACATATGTTAGGAACGGAAAGAATAATTGCTGGCTAGTTATTGAAATAGCTCATTAGGAAAATGTGTTCATTTCAACTATATCTTTGTATTGATTTTATATGTGTTTTATGCTGCTACATTTTTACATAACCGTGCTATCATACTATTTCTTTCATTATGAAAAGCAATATTTAAAGAATTAGTGCAGAATATTAGTATATATCTATAATTTGCTTCACATTATTGTACTTTTTGAGTCTGATTTTAAATACTCTTGTCTTCTTTCCACTCTTGGACATTTAGAATAATAATTATTTTCTTGTACTGAATTTATGTCACAATCGAAGGCAAATTTATTTTCAAGTGCCAGTACTTCAGAAGGACTACAAATACCAAAGAATTTTCTGCAGTTTCCTCAAATGAATAATTGAATTTAATTTCCTTTATGCTAAATCATTCAATTTGTATAGTTTTACAGTTCTTAAAATACAAAAAGCATTTGACCTTTAAGCCATTATATAATTTTATGTTTAGTAACATTAATTAAGAAAATTAAATTCATTTAAGGAAAATTTTAAAGAAAAATTGTTCAACTTAATGATGGTCAAGCCTTACTAATATCCAGCTGGGGGCTCACTGAGATTCAACATTAAAGATACATTAGCCTGTCCCCTGCCAGTTCAATGTCATTCCATCTAGCTCCTGCTACTTTTTTGCATATCCCTCCTTTTATAAGTCTCCATTAAAAAGGTTTCTGGCAAGTATGACCTTTTTCATGATTGACCTTCTAAGATAAGTTATGTACAACCAGCATATCTCAAATTAAACACTGATTGCATGATTAGTATTCACATATAGGAAGAGGAATTCAGTTCCATTCTCTGACTTCCAGGGTTAAGGACAATTCATGCACTAATCACATTTAATTTTACTTCCCAAAAATTTGTTGTAAAAACAGTGACCCTACCTATTTTCTCATGGGACTATGCGATTTCTGAGATGAAAGAGGTCTTTAAGAAGTTTTCGATGAATACCTCTGTTTTATTTATAAGAAATTGGGGACATGGAGATAGAAATGAACAGCTTATACCCATACATGTTTCTGAGTCAAGCTAAGACCAAAAAAAAAAAAAAATAGCTATCTATGGATTGCCTTTCCTCCAATATCAATAGAACCTTTTTATAAATAATGTGGGGGTGAGATTTCTTCTAGTTAAGGAATTCCTCAGCTTTTCCATTATTTTATTATCAATGCTAACTAACAGTGGCAGCTAGGAATGTTCATGTGGCAGCCAGGGACGTTCATTTCAGCCAAGAAATCTGTTACAAGGAACCAATGAATTAACGAGGAGAATTCCAGACTGGCTGGGAAAGCAAATGAAAAAAATTTTTTTTTTCTCCCACAAATCAATGATTAAAAATTGATGAAATTATCAGGAACAGATCTCAAAACTGAAGTTAACAGCAAACTCAAAGGCATTTATTCTAGACAATCACTGAACTCCAAGTAGAAAGACCAGAACCCTGCAGAGTTAGCTGTGTCTGCTCCCTACTCGCCATCTATCCTTCCCACCAACCTCCACGTTGGTGAACTAGTGCTGGGAACACCAACAGGTTTGCTAAATGAATGAAAGAGGATAAAAGAGGCCCATGACTTTGGGCATGGAAACTTGGGGCAACATGGATGGAAAATGGATGGAGGAGGGCAATGTTGCTGCCAGCCTCTGGTTGCAATCCTGACAGAGAAAATCAAGCAACTAGCAGACTGGTCAGAAATTGATCAGGGCACTCTGGGGATTGAAACAAGTACAGAGTGCTCTGATAAGCTCTCACACAGTTGCAGTGGTCTGGAAGGCTGTGTGCAGACCCAAGAATGGACAGACTCTTGAGAGAATTGGCAAGTACCTTAGCTATCTCCACATCTCTGGTCGAGTGTGAGAACATGTGCATAGCTGCAAAGTGAAGAGATTCAACACAAGACAAATCTGGGGAAAGTTTGTGTATTGGTGGGACATTCAAAGCCTTCTCCAGCCCTGGAAACAAATCCATTGTCAGGAATTGGCACTGCCAACTACAGCCATCTTGACATCCCTTGACTCTTTGTAGTAGGTCTGTAACTCAAGGCATCTTCTGAGCTCCATCTAGGTTCCCCATTCCTGAGCTTTGTCCTGGAAACTCTCTCCAGGTAGTAAACTGGAGCAATCATAGTTCTCACGTCATTTGTTTCCCATCTCTCAGGGATCACCATTCTAAATTTCTCCATGTCCTGTAACTTTAAATCATTATTTCATATGTTCTGTCTGTTTTCTTGTTGTTACTGTAATTATTTTTATCTTCAAAAGTTGAATTCAATTCCCCATTATTTTGACTTTGCAGAAAAACAGTTTTTCCATGTAATTAATATATTTCAATATACTGTGTGTGTGTGTGTGTGTGTGTGTGTGTGTAGTAGAGCTTCTTTATTTTAAAGAAACACAGGTTATTCCAGGCTAATTTTGTGCTTTTCATTCCCCTGCAAAGATTCCATCATTTCTCCAAGAAGCTCTGGGTTACTTTTTATTTTTTCACTGGAGACTGAATCTGCGCTCAGAAAATGAAATTGTGAAATTAGGTGTGCTCCCTGTTTGTGGGGTGATATTACCAGTTTACTACTTTTGTCTTTACAAATTATTGTTTTGCTTGAACACCTTGAAGATTCTTTTAATATGTGTGGTTTTATCAGTATAAATCATAGAGTTGATCATACTTGGTAATTTGGCACAATAGTTAATACACCTTTTCAATATATTCTATCAGGCCTTCTGTTATTTCAAGAGTTGTCTTTTTTGATTGACTTTTTCAGTGTCTTGAGTTATTCTATTGCTGCTGCGTCTTCTTCTTCTTCTTATTATTATTATTATCATCATTATTCCTCAGTTTTTTATCACTTTATCTCTAACTTCTTCCAATTTATCTTTGTGCTTCTATTTTTAGCATTCTTTAACGACTTGTCACATTTTCATTTGAATCCATTCTATTTTGGAATGCTATAAAGTTTTCTTTTTTAAAAAATTTATTAACTTATTCTATTTAGTTTTACATGATAGCAGAGTGCATTTTGATTCATTCAACACAGATGGAGCACAACTTTTCATTTCTCTGGTTGTATGTGATGTAGAATCACAACATACATGAGGTCATACATATAGCTAGGGCTGTGATGTTCATCATATTCCACCGTCTTTACTGTCCCCCTGCCCTCTCCCCACTCCCACTCCTGTGACCAAAAATCCTCCATTCTTCCCATGTCCTTCCCCACATTATGGATCAGCATCAACTTATCAAAGAGAACATTTGGCATTTGGTTTTCTGAGATTGGCTTACTTCATTTAGCATGATATTCTCCAACTCCATCCATTTATCTGCAAATGCCATAATTTTATTCTCTTTTATTGCTGAATAATATTCCATTGTGTATATATACCACAGTTCTTTATCCATTCATCTATCGAAAGGCATCTAGGTTGGTTTCACAGTTTAGCTATTGTGAATTGAGCTGCTATAAACATTGAGGTGGCTGCATCAGTGTAGTATGCTGTTTTTAAGTCTTCTAGGTATAGACCCAGGAGTGGGATAGCTGGGTCCAATGGTGGTTTCATTCCAAGTTTTCTAAGGAATCTCCATACTGCTTTCCAGATTGGTTGTACCAATTTGCAGTCCCACCAGCAATGTATGAGTGTGCTTTTTCCCCCACAACCTCACCAACACTTATTGTTCTGACTGGCGTGAGATGAAATCTTAGGGTTGTTTTGATTTGCATTTCTCTGATTGCTAGAGATGTTAAGCATTTTTTCATATGTCTGTTGATCGATTGCATACCTTCTTCTGTGAAGTTTCTGTTCAACTCCTTGGCCCATTTATTGTTTGGGTTGTTTGTGTGTGTGTGTGTGTGTGTGTGTGTGTGTGTGTGTTAAGTTTTTTGAGTTCTTTGTATATCCTGGAGATTAGTGCTCTTTCGAATGTGTGTGTGGCAAAGATTTGTTCCCAGAATGTCGGCTCTCTGTTCACTTCATTGATTGTTTCTTTTGCAGAGAAGAAACTTTTTAGTTTGAATCCATCCCATTTATTGATCCTTGATTTTACTTCTTGAACTATAGGAGTCTTGTTAAGGAAGTAAGGTCCCAATCTGACATGATGAAGATTTAGGCCTATTTTTTCGTTTACTAGGTGTTGGGTCTCTGGTCTGATTCCCAGGTCCTTGATCCACTTTGAGTTGAATTTTGTGCATAGTGAGAGATAGGGGTTTAGTTTCATTTTGCTGCATATGGATTTCCAGTTTTCCCAGCACCATTTGTTGAAGAGGCTATCTTTTCTCCAGTGTACGTGTTTGCTTCCTTTGTCTAGTATCAGATAACTGTATTTAAGTGGGTTCATTTCTGTGTCTTCTATTCTGTACCATTGGTCTACATGTCTATTTGGGTGCCAGTACCATGCCATTTTTGTTACTATAGCTTTGTAGTATAATTTAAGGTCTGCTATTGTGATGCCTCCTGCTTCACTCTTCTTACTAAGGATTACTTTGGCTATTGTGGGTCACTTATTCTTCCAAATGAACTTCATGATTGCCTTTTCTATTTCTATAAGAAATGATGTTGGGATTTTAACTGGAATCGCATTGAATGTATATAGCACTTTGGGTAGTATGGCCATTTGAAAATATTGATTCTGCCTATTCAAGAGAATGGGAGATTTTTCCATCTTCTAAGGTCTTCTTTAATTTCTTTCTTCAGTGTCTTGTAGTTTGCATTATAGAGGTCTTTTACCTCTTTTGTTAAATTGATTTCCAAGTATTTTATTTTATTTTTTAAGGCTATTGTGAATGGGATAGTTTTCCTAATTTACCTTTCAGAGGGTTTATCACTGATGTATAAAAATGTGTTTGATTTATGGGTGTTGATTTTATATCCTGCTACTTTGCTGAAATCATTTATTAATTCTAGAAGTTTTCTGGTAGAATTTTTTGGATTTTCTAAGTATAGAATCATGTCATCTGCAAATAATGATAGTTTGAGTTTTTCTTTTCCTATTCATATCCCTTTAATTTCTTTCATCTGTCTAATTGCTCTGGCTAGTGTTTCAAGGACTATGTTAACTAGCAGTGGTGAAAGAGGGCATCCCTGTCTTGTTCCTGGTTTTAGAGGGAATGCTTCCA
>CM053401.1:18039936-18062596 GCA_028644305.1 Xerus rutilus
TTTACATAAACACATGTAGACAGAAACAGACAATACAGAAAAAACAGACAAAAAGAAAAGCAAAAAGGCCTCTTGGATTAAAGGTAGGTACACTTTGTAAATTGGTCTCAGTAAGTGTAAAAAAACTTTTATAGTTGGATAAGATACATCTGATCAGAAATTTTAACTTTAGTGTGCAGAATTAAAGTTGAAAAATGTAAGAGTGAAGAGTCCTAGAAAGAGAAAAATGATGGCTGTTGTTTCAGTAAAGCAAGAGAGAACGTAGGAAGAAGAAATGGGCGGGGGAGCTTAGGTAGATGTAAATTAATCTCTTTTTCCCTTTTTTTCCCCTTGAGCTAAGGTCAGAAAAACGGAGGCCTGGGCCTCTGTGAAAGCGGTAAGCCTGGGGGGAGGGGCTGCCGCAAGGCAGGTAGCTAACCAGGCTGTAAAAAGCTCTGGCTGTATTGTCTGAGTGAAAGGTCAGACCCTCATTCCAATCATTTTGTGTTGAGGAGCTGAGGATTGGATGGAGGTGCCCGGGGTGTTCCATATTTTGGCCACGTAAGGTGGCTTTCTAATTGGTATTTTGGTCAGATTTTAGTGCTAAACTTAATAAGACATTTTCGTTTGAGTCCGGTGTGGGAAGAGTGGGTTTTAAAATTGGCAGAGAGACAGCCCAGGGGCTGTCACAAGGGAATAGTTGGGCTTAATTGCTGTGGGCTGGGATATTGTATTGTGTATTTTATTTAAGGAAAAGGGGCTAAAGTTTGTCAAGATGTTTTAGAAGACAGCTTGCAAGGGGAAGGGGAAGCTAGAGGTGGAGGGGAGGTGTAAATAAGCTAAGAAGAGGGCAGACGGCTGAGAAACTTGTGATTGGAGTCTGCTGCATCCCAGGGAAGAAAGCGATGGGGGGGCTAAGAGTGGAGGCAGGTGGCTCCGATGTGGGTGTGGGAGGGGTAGGCTTTGGGGTGTGAAGTGGAGTGTCAGGAGATTGAGGGGATGGGTGGCCATGATGGTATGGAGGAGGTTCGTCTTCTAGGTCAAATTCTGGAGTAAATAGAAACTTGGATAAATTTGGTTTACAAGCTAGGAAGACATGTTGGGGCTTAGAAAGGGTGCAAAGGGAGGGGTTGACTCGACGAAGGGAGAAGGCGTGAATAAAAGGGATCTCCGCCCATTTTTTCGATGGCTCACAATAGTTATGTAGGTCTCTAAGGAGATCGGGATCTAAGGAACCTGTAGGTGGCCAAGAGTGAGAGTTATCCAATTGGTAGGTGGGCCAATCCTGAGTATAAAGTTTTATAAGTTTCTTTGGTTTAACATCGGGAAGAAGACCAAGAGTGGAAAGATTTTTAAGAAGGCAATGCAATGGAGAGTCTGCCAGGAGGGAAGAGTTTGACCCCATCCTGTTACCTGGAAGCATCTGTTTAGCACAACTTTTAAGGCATCCCTATAAAGCTATGAACAGATACAGATAAGACCAAAACAGGTCGGGACAGGTCATCACCCAAGTCATCTTGGGTCTAACCTCTCCCGAAGAGGTGTGTTCCGGATCAACCTAGCGCCAGGATTTTCGGAGACCTCTTCCAGAGGAGTCGGAAAATTTGATTTGGGACAGACAGAGGTAAACAAGGAGGGATCAGGTTACTCCCAGCCGCAGAATTCGAGCTAAAAGGAAAGGAGAGAGAGAGAGGGTAAAAGGGCCTGAGGGATGGAGAATCTAAGAAAGTGGGGTGGAGATTTTGGAAGTCCACTGTAACCATGAAGGTTGTGGTGGGGTGTGGTCTTCCCTTTGAGATAGTCAAAGGGCCACCGGATGGTCACGGCTGGTTACCTCTGAGACTCTGCCTGCAAAGTTGCAATCTCCTTGAAAGGGAAACTCACCGAATGAAGTTCGTGGTGGGCGCCAAGAGGTGGCCATCGAAAGAATGAGCTAAGGCTGCGAGGGTGCGGTCGGCGGTTCAGGATGAGGGGTCTCAATAGAGAGCAGCCCTCATCTGAGTCACAGGCACCAATGTTAGGGTAACGGCCAGCCACACGACACACCTCATGCAACCAGGAGATCTTTATTGGGGGAGGGGAGCCCAGGAGGAGGAAGGAGGAAAAAGGGCAGAGGGGATGTGGGACAGGGAATTTATAGGGCCCACTACAAAATGCGTGGCAAGCTATGGATTGGTCACTTTAAAACTGGTGTGATAGATAAGCCGCTGTGATCTTCTTTGTGGCTGAAAAGGTAACCTGAGCAGCCAGGCTTTGTTCTCTCCTGTAGGAAACTGCTGGGGAACTGCCTTGGCTTTAGAGAGGGGAGGGGCCTAAATGGTATGGGGAGGGCTGATTTTACCTTACAGCAACCAAATAATTTTTTTGAGAATTAGGGAAACAAAATTATGCCTGGAAGTTTTGGGAGCCAGAAAATCTTTGAAGTAGATATTGTTGAGAATTAGATAAGAATCAACTAGGAAAAAAAAAGATGCATTGCTCAGTGGCATGGACAGTGTATATTTCATTCATTCAGCTAGTTGTTCAACATGTTTACTGCACGTTACTTAGGGCAGACACTTTTCAGTTTAGGGGCTGTGGTGATGATTTAAAGGAAAAAGAAGAAGAATAGGTGGTCTCTTGTGTCATGGAGTTTATTTCTAGTGTGGTAACAGGAAGTTGCCTAGTGAAAAAAACAAGAATTTGGTGAAGATGATGACTGTGAAGAGAAGTAATAATGGGATGGAATCAGCTGAAGTTCCCTGGAGTGACGAGGAAAAGGATTCTCTGGGGAAGCGATTCTTCATGGGATCAACTGATGAAGCCATTTCTATGAAGATTTGGGTGAAAACTGCAACAGGCAGAAGAAACAACAAATGAAGAATCCAGAGAGAAAATACACCATTGCATCTGAAGAAGAGAGAGGTGTGCCTGGAGTTCAACAGCTCCCTGGTAAGAACAGGTCAGACTGTGACTGAACAGGTCAGAGGAAGCAGCTCCTTCTGACCTCACTCTGCAGATCAGAGAAAGCAGTGAGGATTTTGTTTTAGGAGAAAAGGATTAAACACCCTCAAAGTGTAGAGTGGCGGAGGAGGTATTCTAGTAAAATATTTTTAAAGATCATCACAGGTGCTGAGATGCTGGGTGCAACACACATTCTAGCAGATGAGTAGGGTGAAGTGAAAATAGATTAACTCAAAGTATTTATATTCAAAAGGAAGATCAAGCTCATGAGATCATAAAGTGCCAGTGAATTGGTAGATTGGAGGTAAACTCATGGTAGAAGATGAACATGGTGGAGGTAGGATAAGCTCGTAAGGGAAAGAAAGGTAGGGAGGGATAGCTAGAACTGAGGAGAGGGTTTTAAATTATGAGATTCTGGTGGAAAACGGGCCTGGAAAATATGAAATAAAAACAGCATGAAAATTTTCATGAATGTTTCCTTCCTGGGCAAAGACAGAAACAAACAAACAAACAAAAAAACAAGGAAAGATGCAATGAATGTATCTAGGTGAGTGGACAATATTTAGAGACTCTTATTTGGGTTTGTCTGGAGATATATCAGCACTTCTTCTCCCATAGTTTCTTCAAAATAAATGTTTCAAACAGAAAGAAAGACTAATTATGATAAGGTATGCCCATATACACATCATTCAATTTTGTCATATTTGAATATTTTGCTGTAATTTTACTTCCACCATCCATAAATTATTAAACTGTAAAGGCAGAATTCCACTCCCCTTTGTATGTCACACAGATTTTGTTTTCTCCCATTTTTAAATTTTTTTTCTTTTGGTACTGGGGATTGAATTCAGAGGTACTCACCACTGAGCCACATCCCCAGCCCTATTTTGTGTTTTATGTAGAGACAAGGTCTCTCTGAGTTGCTTAGTGCTTCGCCATTGCTGAGGCTGGCTTTGAACTTGCAATTTTCCTGTCTCAGCCTCCCAACGTGCTGGGATTACAGGTGTGTGCCACCCTGTGCCTGGTTTGTTTTCTTCTATTTAAAGATAACTTCTACTCCAGTTTGTGTGTGTGTGTGTTTAAATCAAATCCATCCTCACAAAATAGGGCTGGGGATTTGGCTCAGTGGTTGAGCACTTCTGAGTTCAATCCCTGGTACAAAAAAAAAAAAAAAATCCATCCTTTTTAAAAATTTGAATAGATAGAATAGATGTATAGTTTTTATGATAGTGGAGATTGAACCCAGGCTCATTCTACCACTGAGCTACATTTGCAGTCTTTTTTCTAAATTTTTATGTTGATACAAAGCTTTGCTAAGCTTCCCTGGCCATCCTTGAATTTGACATTCTTCTGCCTCAGCTTTGTAAGAAGTTGGGATTACAGGTATGCATCCCTGAACCCAGATAGCAAGATGCTGAAGTATCTGCAGAAATATCTCTGTATCATTTATCTTTCCTAATTCTCATCTTTCAGATGACATATTCAGTTTTGTGTTAACCGTGATATAGTGCTTCCATTTGTATACATGTAATATTCTATTATTTGTGTCTTTAAATGAATTTTCAGCACTGTAATGGAAGTTCTTGCACATGCACCTTGTGTATGTGCTTAACTTCTTCAGGGTAGATATTTTAGAGGGAGATTGGTGAATCAAAGAATATTTTGGTACCAGGGATTGAACTCAGTGAATCAAAGATTAGTGAATCAAAGAAATTGTGCCATTTGCACAATTACCCATAAACCTATCTATTTTGCCTATATGACCTATCTGAACCTATCTGATTTTGCCCTTTGCCATTTTCTATTTGTACTTATGCTTGATAATTTATATTGCTCTGCACATGTGTTAACACTTGCTGTTTTTATGCTCTGTAAATATTTACTAAGCTGATAGGTTTAAATTTATGTTCATATCCTGATGTCACACAACCAGATCATACAAGTTTCTATCTTTCACAGAAACCACCTGCATTATAGAAGAAAGGCTATAAAATATGATAGGTCTTCTGATCAGATTTATAAGTATATTTGTTGCTCATTTATATAATGTCCTAGGTCTTGGAACTTATTGAGGCAAGGACTTTCGTTTGTGTGTTGTGTTTGTATGTTCTCTGTATGTGCACACACATACGCACACACCTGCATGTATATAATTCTTTTTAGAGTCTCCTAAAATCAGTACAATAATTCATGATATTATCTTCTCATCCTTAACTCTCTATTGTGAAATTATTTAGCAAAGTAACACAAAACAAAGAAAGCATATGTACCTGGTTTAAATGCTAGCAAATATCTGATGGAGAAGGAAACAATTTGGTTCACAGCATCAGAACCATGAAAATATGGATAAGTATTTACTTAAGAGGTCTACTTGAAAAAAAATGAGCCCTACAATTACTAGAGATTTCCACAGAGATTCCTGTTCTGCCCTCTTTGCTGTTTGTCATAGTATTGCTTTTAATAACAAGGAAAAGAAATTATGAATAAATGTATTTCTAAAAATAGGGAGATTATTCATGAAAATATGATATGTGGATAGAATGACACCTTATGCCATTATTAAGAATAACTTTTTAAAATAATTGTAGTGTGTGAAAATGCTTATAATATATTGTTAATGGGGGAGAATAAAATGATCATATTCTACTAAAAGGTGGAACTCAGGGGAGACAGAATATATGTCTAGGTAGGACCAAGTTTATTTATCAATTGTATGTATTTGTGGGTGCAAGTTTATCTTTTGGTAAGGAAGTTTCATTTGTTTCCTCATGTCTTCATACTTTAAAGCTTATCTTCAATGAATATGTATTCTATTTTTTAAAAAATAATATGTTGTTAAAAAGCACAGAAGGAAAATTTGTGTCATTATTAAAGTAACTAGCCAAAAGACTAAAGAGATTTTAATTATCTCGCTAATACCAATAATTTGTTCTTTTTATAAATATTCGTTGATTTTTACTATAGAATTTCCATATAACCTTATTATTGTAATGGGATAGAGATAAATCCATCCTGAGATAATAAAAATCAGGTATAAATTGTTGAAATAAGTTGTCATAGATAGGACATAGATATGCCATAAAGTGAATGAACTAAGATTAAAAACTAAGGTTAAAAAATGGAATTGTTGCCTATTACTCTGAATCTGTTGCACAGGAGTCGCCTGCATGATGGGTTTGCAGTGGGGATTTGGAAAGAGCTGGTGGTTAATGTGTCATTGAGTTTGCTGTGTAGCTGAGTAGAGTAGGCCATTAAACACATCCCTTCTAGATGGGGATCTGAGCACAGTCTCTCATTGTGGAAAGGTCTGAATCTTGTCCTGTTTTTCCAATTAAAAACAAGTTAATACATATTGAGGGCTAAGCTCACAAGATTTATGAACACAAGTAGAATATCCAGTTAAATAAGACGACTCAAATATTTTGCCTTGTGAATATGTTCACTGAAAATATATAGACATTTGCCTCAATTTTCAGTTTAATACAAAGTTAGTAATCCCTCATCTTTGGCAAAGTACATATTCTAAAACAGTATCTCTGTAGGTAAAATGAAGTTTTAGTATTTAGATGAGTCAAATGACAGTTCACTTCCATTTCCTTTTGTTTATTTTGGTTTTGGTACTAGGGATTGAACCCAGGGTGCTCTACCACTGAGCTACATATGCAGCCCTTTTTAGTTTTTATTTTGAGACATGATCTTTCTAAGTTTCTTAGGCTGGCCTCAAACTTAGGATCCTCCTGCCTCAGCCTCTTTAGTCACTGGGATTATGGGTATGCGCCACCATGCCCAGCTTATAAGTACTTCTCTGATATTTTCAGTAGTGGCCCTTCCCCTCATTCAATACTCCCAATAGCAAAATATATATTCTATTATATATTATGTATTTGTATATATGAATGATAAATATTATATTTAAATAATATAAACATATATATCTGTCTATACATATACTATATACATATATTAGACATTGTGGTTTTCTGTAAACCCTGTCTTGGCTTCTAATTTAATTAATTTATCCTAGGATTTATAATTTACTGACATAGAAGAAATTCTCCAAAGATATCTTTTAAATATACCTGGACATATAGTTTAGGGGTGCAACCTGAGGCAGACTACAGAAATCTCATGTCTTAGAAATAAGACTGGCAGGGCAGATGAGAGCTTTTCATCTCTCTCTGTGTTTTATATGATCACCCACTTCTTTCTTTACCTTCGTTCTCCTCATATATTTCACTTTTGATACTGGCATTTGCACAGCCAATAACTGCCTTGGACAATGGCCTTGGTATTGTCATAAGGATAATATATTTTTGCAAGGATGAGTTCTTCTTGGAACAATTTATCCAGTGGATCAGACTCTCCTGCACCAGAGCTCAGTGGATCTTCCTGTTTCAACTGTCTGCTAGTCTAAGATTTATTAGGCTCTACTCAGGGCACTTTCACTGGGCATATTTCATTCTGCAGGGTGCCTGATGTTCCACAGGGAAAAAGTGTAGAGAGCTGTAAATGTTATATAGCACTTGTGGATTCCTTAAGTGTGCATACATGAAAAGAAGCTAAATTAATTTGGGGCATTCATTATTTCATTATCTTTCTCTCAAAATTGTTAATATACATAGTAGGATAGAAGAAAGAAAAATAAAATAAAATAAAAATCTGCCAAGAAGAGACCAAGAATGAACACAGGGCTGAAGTGTTGCCTGTTGTCTTCACTGATGTGCAGTTAATGCTCCATTTGCTTCACATGTTACCATCACTCTCAAGTTCAAAGGATCCTCCATCTTTCTCCACCCTGCTTTATACTCTGAACATAGACCCCCAGGCTTCTGGGTCAGATTTCAAGTTGGGTTTGCTTAATGCTAGGCACCAAGAAATGTTCAAAGGATGGAGAATAAGATAGGTTGGGTATGCTTACCCTAGGACCATCCCTGACTCAGTACCAATTTGATGGCTGTGGCTGTGTCCCTCCAGGATGTAGCTTCTGATGGCAGCCACCAGATACATGCATTTCCTCCTCTGTGCCTTCAGTGTGAGAGAGGTGATGACTTTCTTCTATTGCTAGTCTCAGAGTGTCTTGCTTCAGTCTCTTTTAGTGATCCCTCAACCTGCCACACCTCTGTGAACAGTCCCCCATGCAGATATTTTTTACCAACTCGGTTTGAAACATTTTCCTTAGAAGACCTCAACTGATACACATGCTGTGGGTCAACTGGCCTACCTTGAAGGACCAAGAGGCAGTCAGCATTTGGGGAAGAGTATAATCTTATGTATGTGTGTGTGTTTGTGTGTGTGTGTGTGTTTAACATGTCTCCTTAAAAATGTACTCTTTTCCATTTATCCAAAGGGCAGGGTGTTTTGTATTACACATTTCAGGTATGTACCTAAGGAGCATTAAAATCTGAAAGTTTGCTTTTATAGAAATGAAATGTGTTCCTTTGTATTTACTGGTTTCATGAAATAAGTTCAGAGCTCTACACATGGTTTGTTTACATAACTCACAGCCTCTGGATGGCCCCTGCTTTCACTTACTGTGTTCTCTACTTCTTTATACTCACTCTCCAAAATTCCTCTAGCATAAATGCTGACAGACAGCAGAAACAAAGTGATGGGATATAAAACATTCCCCTTATTTAAAATATTTCACCAGTAATCTCAAGAGAGTCACATGTCATTCGTTAGCTTTTATGACTTGGTTTTGCAATCTTCTACAGGATAAAGTGCTTTGGTAAGGGCTGAGGGATGTATCTTGGTATAGAGCACTTGCTTAGCATATACTTTGCCCTGAGTTCAATTTCCTGCACTTGCATAGATAGATAGATAGATAGATAGATAGATAGATAGATAGATAGATAGATAGATAGAATAGATAGATAAATAATGCTTTGGTGACCGATTTGTAAGTGTTTAGATTATGTTGATGGGATGTGCCAACCTTTTGCTGTTTGGTTTCCTGTTATTTTGCTATTGTGTAGCAATAAATTAAACAAAACACTACAGTCTTTGTTTTTCCACATCATAGAAGGTTAATGCAAGCCCATTTTGGAAAATCCTGGAAAAGAGAAAATTCTTAGTTATCATTGACTCAGACAGTGGTCTTTTATTAAAGCTTCTGGGTAATATAAAAGAAGTTTGCATGCAAAAATCATCCATCAACTCAAGACTGTTCTTCAAATGCTGAGGTTGATTCCTTCAGTTAAGTGAGGGACATCTGAGAGACAAGACCACCAGTGCCACCACATTACACAAAACCAAGGAACAAGTATTGCTTTCTAATCTATAATATAAATGGTCCCCAGGGTTGTTCCAGCACAATCTATATAGTTGTACTTTAGTAAAGATCCTGAGGGCAGCCATGTCATCCAGGAGTTTAGATCATCTAACAGGTTATAAACAAAAAGTAAATTATCAATACACATTCATTAAATTACACTTTGAATTAAATCAGCTGCTAAAATCAATTATCCCGCTTCAGAGTCTCATCTATTGTTCTGAATTATCCAATCTAATCCACTTCCTTTACTATGGAAATGTGCATTTCTTTTATGGACATCATTATCTAAGGCAGAAATCCATAAACTTTTTTTCCAAGTAACAGATAATGCATATTTTAGGCTTGTGATCCATATGGTGTCTTTCATAACTACTTAAATCTGCTGTTGTAACTTGAAAGAAGTCACAAGCAATACATAAACAAGTGCTGCTATATTCCAAAATATCCTTATTCAACAAACAAACATCTGGCCTCAAAGTAGTAGTTTTCCCATCAGTGATTTGGGAAATACCTCTATATTGGGGTATTCAGATTAGAACATCATATTTTTCCATTTTTTCCTTTTGTCAATCTACTTGTTTATACACACACACACACACACACACACACACACACATACACACACAGAGTCTACCTCCGATGTACTGAAAAGAAATGGAACCAAGAATTTATATCTACCTGTTGCCCCTGGTTTATTGTCTAAACAAGTTTGTCAGAAACCATTGTAATTCATTCCAACTCCACACATTAAATCTTGGCTTGAATTGTTTGAATTATCATCTGTCTAGATTATGTTTTTCAGAGTAATCATTCCTTCTAATTTATCAGTACAAAACATGTATTCCTTTATGATTCTCATATACTACTTTCAATTCATTAGTAAATGCCATTAAGATGTTCTTTAAAAATGTTTTCATCTTCTAATTTCTTCTCACTCTTTCCACTGCTGTCACCAAATCCAAGCCACTGTCTTCTGGACTTTGGCAATAGTCTCCTAATTGGTTATCTACCTCTTCCTCCATAACTCATACCTCACACAGTATTCAAGCATTTTTTTAAATAAAATACTAGAGAGTATTAATTTTCTGGTCAATCTTTTCCTCTCTCATAAAGTGAAGATTTCTTACTAAAATCTATAAGACTGTAATGGATAGAAATTGATAGTTACTCCATTTGTTCCATTTCAGGGGCAGGATATTACTCCATTTGCTCTCGACATCATACATCACTGCTCTCCCACGTATGGTGAATGCTCAGATATGTTCCTGCCTCATGGTCTTTTAACCTGTTCCTCTAAGAGACTAACATACTTATTCCCTAAATATCTATAAGGTTTCCCCAGCACATCCTTCACATGCCTCCAAAACATCTCAATGAGGCTTCTCCAGATGATTGTCAGTGTTCAACACCATAAAACATCTTCTTGTACAACTACTTCTCCACAGAAAACTCTCTTCAACACCTATTTCCCTTGTATTTTTTTTTTAATTGACTCTCCTACTAGAATGAGAGTTCAATGAAGACAGACATTTTGTTTGTTGAATGAATAAATGACTCTGGGAGGTTTTATGTCCTTCACTACTCCAATATTGTGTTGAGATTTCTTGTTTTAATTTCTTGCTTTAATAATTGGTTTAATAATACCCATTTCTTATTTTAATAATATGCTCCATTTGAAACTTTATTCTTTTTGACCCATCATATTGCAAGGCTGTTTTGATTGCGTTTCCAATTGTGTTTCAATAATAGTTTAAATTATTCCTCTACCTTAGCTTTGACCTTTCTATCTTAACACAGGAAGTTGTAGGAAAAATCAGGCAAATATCTGTCTTAAGTAATATTTTGAACAAATGCTACAAATCCTCTCAGCAGAGCATTTAACTGACTCTTGAGCATATGATATTGGACTCCTGCTGGTCCCCTGCTGCCACTTGCCATGTGGATAGTGAAGAATTACAACTCCCTTGATGTGTTAATTTTATTGTAAATTCTTCAGGAAGTAAATTCATGCTTTTTGTACTACAAAGACTTTTCAAGTAAAGTAATTACAACTGAGAAAAAATAATTATGTCTTTTTAATTATGATTTTTTCTTTCACGCTGAAAATAAAGTGATGCTTAGAGTAACATAAGAACAAAGAGAGGGAAAGGATATAATATGGAAGAAAAAGTGTGGTGTGCTATTCAGATCCTCCTTGAAGGACAAAGAATTAATTCCTGCAACTCCTGTTGGAATGCTCCCTAGCATTCACATTTAGGAGTGGAATAAGACGTAATAAAACACAGTCCATATGTGAGTTGGTCATCAACTCCCACATTTGCATAAGCATCAAACCTACTGTTCTTAATATTTATTAAACACTATTATAAGAAAAAAATAAATATTATTACTTAATTCAATTATATCATTGCTATTATTCTAATAATTTTTATTTGTTCTAATTAGTTATAAGAGTAGAAGCATTTTGACACATAAATGGAGTATAACTTCTCATTCTTCTATTGTACATGATTTACAGTTAGGTCATGGAATCATATTCACATAGGGAAAAATGTCCGATTCATTCTACTGTCATTCTTGCCACAGACTTCCTCCTTTCCCTTTATTCTCCTCTATCTAATCCAAAGTACCTCTATTCTTCCCCCAACCCCTTATTGTGAATTAGCATCTGGATATAAGAGAAAACATTTGGCTTTTGGTTCTTTGGGTCATTCATTTACCAGCAAATGCCATAATTTCATTTTTCTTTAAGGCTGAGTAATAGCCCATTGTGTATAAGTACCACATTATCCATTCATCTGTTAAAGGCACCTAGGTTGGTTTCATAGTTTAGCTATTGTGAATTGAACTGCTATAAATATTGATGTGGCTGTGTCACTGTAGAATGCTGATTTTACTCATTGGTATAAACTAAGGAGTGGGATACCTGGGTCAAATGGTGGTTCCATTCCACATTTTCTTAAAAATCTCCATACTGCTTTCCAGAGGGGTTGCACCAATTTCCAGTCCCACCAGAAATGTATGAGTGTATCTTTTTCCCCCATCCTTGCCAATATTTATTATTGCTTTTATTCTTGATAATTGCCATTCTGACTGGAGTGAGATGGAATTTTGGTATAGTTGTGATTTACATTTCTCTAATTGCTAGAGATAGGGAACATGTTTTCATGTATTTGTTGACCATTCATATTTCTTCTTCTATGAAGTGTCTGTTCAGTACCTTAGCCCATTTATTGACTGAATTATTTATTTTTTGGTGTTAAGTTTTTTGTGTCCTTGATATATCCAGGAGATTCATGGTCTATCTGAGGTGCATGTGGTAAAGATTTTCTCCCATTCTGTAGGCTCTCTATTCATGTTATTGATTGTTTCCTTTGCAGTGAAGAAGCTTTTTAGTTTGATTACATCCCATTTATTGATTCTTGATTTTACTTCTTGCATTTGAGGAGTTAAAAAAGTCAGTTCCTAAACCGACATGGTGGAGACCTAGGCATATGTTTTCTTCTATTAGGTGCAGGGTTTCTGTTCTAGTGCTTAAGTCTTTGACCCACTTCGAGTTGAGTTTTGTGCAGGGCAAGAGATAGGGGTTTAATTTCATTTTACTACAAATGGATTTCCAGTTTTCACAGCACCATTTGTGAAAGAGACTATTTTTTTCTTTTTTCTAATATATGTTTTTGGTACCTTTGTCTCATTTGAGATAACTGTATTTATGTGGGTTTGTCTCTGTGTCTTCCGTTCAGCACCATTATCTAAGTATCGGCTTTGGTGCCAATTCTATGCCATTTTTGTTACTATGGCTCTGTATTATAAATAAGGTTTGGTAAAGAAAAATGAGTAGTGGAAAAGTTTCATCACTTGCACAATAGCATGAATACAAAAAGCAAGATCAAGATTTGATTCTTGGGGCTAGGGATGTGGCTCAGTGGTAGAGTATGAGACATACAAGTTCCATCTCCAGCACTGGAAAAGGAGAAGGAGGAGGAGAAGAAGGAGGAAGAAGAGGGGAAGGAGGAGGGGGAGGGGAAGGCCAAGAAGAATAAGGAGGAGGAGGAGGAAAGAGAAAGAAAAAAGAATTTGATTCCATAAAGTCTGGCTACCAGATCTGTGCTATCAATAACTATAACATGCTGCCCTTTGATGTGTCAAAAGAAAAGCTTTAGACAAAGCTTTTAGCAGAATTTATCTTACCATTAAAAGATTAATATACTCAACAGTGCTTAAAAGAGGAAGAAGTTTGGAGAGCTTCACTCACAATAGGAGAGTGAGTAGCAGGCATTTACAGTCTGAAAAATAAAAACACAGTTAAGAGATTACTTGATTGTCTCCAGCCAGACATTTACCTTATTTGGGTGTGATCCAGTGTACAGTACCTAATTAGACAGTTTTCAGAGTCTCAGAGTTTCAACTTCTTTCCTTGTACTATTTACTTTAGTCTTCAGTTTTTTATGTAGGAAGTTAGTCAACTTTTTGTCATTGTGATCAAAGTACTTGACAAGAATAACTTAGAGGAGGAAATGTTTATTTTGTTTCATGATTTTGGAGGTCTCAGTCCATGGTCAGCTGCCTCCATTGCTCTAAGTGTGAGCTGAAGTAGAATATCATGGTGGAAGGGCTTGGAAAAGAAGCTTGCTCAGTTCATAGCAGCCAGGAAGCAGAGAGAGAAAGAGAGAGGGAGGCATGTTATAATTGTTATAATTGCCTAAAATTTATTAGAATATTATTGTATAACTCTAGCAGCAAAAATAAATAAATGACTGAAGACAGATCGTATTCACATCTCTCCTTTGAAGTGTAACATACAAAACATGAAGACTGAGGCAAAGTTTAAGTAAAGAAATGATAAAAGGAAGTTAAAAAGTAAAAAACAATCAAATGATACAACTTACTAAGAAATGTATATATTTTGGGTATTACTTTTACTTATATAATATCATTAATAAAAGTTCACCAGAAAGAGATAAATATTCTGATGTCAATGTACTTTTACTACATGGCAAAAAGTGCACAGAGGAGAATTACACATATCAAATAATCTTATTTGAAATTGATATCTTTTTAGTATGAAATGCTAGAATGTATATACCAAATCTTTGCGGATTAATAATATTTCAAAAGTAACATATGTAATTGATAAAGAATCTTGCAAACAATAATTAATACATAATTTCACACATATTTAGATACTATCTCAAAATAGAACCTATACCAATTAGAAAATCAAATTATATATTCTGGTGAGAGTGAGATATACCCATAATGCAATAATAAAGATCTTCTTCTGAAGACACAAATACACTGTTGAAAACTTAAAGTGTCATTTCTAAATAGTTCCACATTTAAAAAAATATTCTGAGGATTATATGGCATTAAAGTTAATTTTCAAAAAGATTTATCCAAACAAGTGAGATGTAGTTCTAGTCCCAATTATAACAGAGTGACAAGATCATTTTCCTTCAATTGAAAAGAACTAGAAAAGTGGAGAAAGTACAAGAAACAGGTGTTTTCAGATACTGGAGCAATATGCAAGAGGAAGAACAGGACTGCTATCCTCAAGAGAAAGAAAACAAGCTGAGTTCTCCAATGGCTCTGGCTTTCTACCTGGATAAAATTTCTGGACCAAAGCTCTAGTCAAAGAAAAGATGATAGTATTACTGACTTTTGAAGGCATGGATCAGAGTTCAGGGAGGTGGAGGCATATAGAATTTGCTAGGCAGAGAAAGGACTCCTGAAATTGGCATTGGATCCTTTGGAATCTTGGATTCCATGTTAATTTGTGAATGTAAAATGAACTCTAGAAGGATACACAAATAGCAAATACAGGAAAGTCTATATGCTTCTTTGGTCAGTAAGACCACTGAATCTGAGCTAGTGAAGGAGCCTGTCCTTGGACTTCATACAACTCCATTTCTAAGAGGCTACATCCTTGACTAAGGATCTTAATTCATTCTTTAGACTCACATCAGGGTTTTTCACCTAAAGCTCTAAAATTAAGGGCTAAAATCCTTTTGTACGGGGACCCTGACTGTGGCACATACAGCCTGGCTTTGCTAGGGTGTCCTCCGTGGTGTACTCAGAGCTCCAAACCATACTTGTCATACCACTTCAATAGTTATAAATTTGTTTGTCTTTTTACAGAAATACTAATTCTTATTTCTTTGTTTTTCAATAGTAGAACATGAATGTATTTCCCCTTATATACATATTATATATGCACATATTAATCCCAATGCTTAATGTTTATCATGTCATAAAGAATATATTAATTGAACCTATTATTTAATTTTCTTAGCTATTATTAGTATCTCTTACTCTGATTACTTATTCTGTTTTGCCACTCAAAAACAACCCATATTTTTAATTCCTTATTCACAAATAATTCTCCTTTGCCTTGTAGCTCCTTCTATTCACCTTTTCTTTCTATTCACTTTTATGCATTGTATAAAATTATTCTCATTTTAGATGAAAACTGCATGTAGCTGAGAAAGGAACTTAACACATAGGACTGAATATCACCCAACTTCTGCAAGGAGAAATTTCCCTATGTTATTACTTTGTCCTTCACTGACAACGCGGGGCCTGAGATATATGTTTGCACTATGTTTCCCGTCCGCCTTGCCCTGCTGTAATGAGTTGAGCTGTCAGTGATGAGTATGTACCAAAAGGACTATGAATATGTAGAATGCAGCAAGATAAGATGAGCCTGAGTATATAATGTTGACTCCAAGGACATTGTATTCCTGGGTTATACCATTTACTGGTATTATTAAGAAATGTTCATTTTTCAAAGGTTTTTCACTCATTTTCATGAAACCTTCCTAGCACATGCATATAAAGGATGTTGGTCTCGCTTGTTTCTGACTTCAATCAAAATCATAAACTAGGGTGGAGGGAATAGACACGCACAGGGCAGCGATCATTTACTCTCCACATCTTCTTCCCTCGCCCTTGCTTTCCTTTTAGAGCTTTGTCCTCCGTGTACTTCAATACTTCAGGTTTCAGCTGGTGAACTTTCCAATGTTCTCCTCCACAGAAGTAGCTCAGGTTGAGGGAAGTAGTCATTTTACTATGGCCACCACATCAAAATGTGTTTATGCCTCATTCTCTCAGGAGATTAAATGGTAAATAATTACTAAGGAAATCTTGTTATACTTAAAAAGTGACAAAAAATTGTCACATATAGCATTTTAATTGATGCTACCATGCAAACCTGATAAACTCACTCAATACAGTAAGGGTGATGATTACAGTAATGGCTTTATATTTTTAACTTGGGCTTTTTGAAAAACAGAATGCCTAAATATTTTTTTAAATATTTATTTTTTAGTTGTTGGTGAACAGAATATCTTTATTTTATTTTTATGTGGTGCTGAGGATCGAACCCAGTGCCTCACGCGTGCTAGGCAAGCACGCTACCACTGCGCCATAACCCCAGCCCCAGAATGCCTAAATATTGATAGGAACAATTGATGGAAAGGATGTTTGGGTGCTGGTAAAGTGCTTTCGGTTAGGCTACTTCCATCTGATTTCTATACTGTCATGGGGACATTAGGCAATGATAAGATTCTTCATTAACCTGTGAGAGGAACTAACTCTGAGAACTAGTGTTTCATAAACCTAAACAGTTATCTTTTTTTATATTTTACAAGATGACTTTATATGATTGATGAGCTTTAGAAATACATGAAGAATATAACATATATACTTTTTTAACCAACTGCCCTGGGTAGTTTTGATAGTTCTGATTCCAAACTACTGGTAGACATTCTGAGAATGTCTCAGAATGGAAATAGTAGAGATGTAACCAGAGTTTTATTCAGTTTTTCTATGTCAAATATCTTTGACTAATCTATAAAATCAACATACCTGACAATATTACTTACTGCCCAGTTAATCATTGTTTCTTGGCTTATGATTCTGAGAAAGATTAGCCGTTGTCATTTTCCCAGTCTAAATTAAATTACTTATGTCTGCAAGTCTGAACCTTACAAGGGAGTTATTAAACATTCTCTCAATATCAATACCCTTTGCAGCCTCTACAAACCTTTGTGACCACTTTCCCACTAATTCTAAATCAAACAATAATTTTACTCTGCCTCTTAAAGGCTGATACAAATGTAAAATCTGGAGAAAAAATAAATAAAAGAGAAAAGAATTATTTCCTTAAGCCAATTCAAAGAGGCTGTCCACAGTGGATCTAAGATTACAAACTCGTTTCCTTGCTCACCAGTCAGGCATATTTCAAACAAGTCACATAACTTCCATAAGTTTCAGTAACAACAGGGTTATCAGTGACATAGGAACAAGCAGGCAGCAAGAACAGGCCATGTTCCCTGTGCATAGCTGGTTGTTTATCCCGGCGCTGCTAGGCTATGCAGACAAACACACATTCATTACACTCCTAAAAAACTTGTCCTTGCCTCAACTCACCCCAGCCTGAAGATCTTAAGATTACAGCAGGTGTTTCTCAGACTCCTAGAACAGTAATACAAATCTATTAAGGGGACAAATATGATTGGATATTGTTTCTTTTCTTTTTTTCTGATTGTGGGAATTGAACCCAGGGATGCTTAATCACTGATCCACATCCCCAACCATTTTTATTTTTTATTTTGAGACAAGAGTCTCACTAAATTGCTGAGGCCCTCACGAAGTTGCTGAGACTGGCCTCAAACTTGCAATCCTCCTGCATCAGTCTCCAGAGTTACTGGGATTACAGGCATGCGCCACCACCTGACTGATTTCTTTTGTTTGGAGTTGATCCTTTTTATGGTGACTAAATTATATGTTCTTAATAATGACAATAATGTACAGATTTCAATAATGTACAGATTTTGCCTGGTTAGGCTTTTAAAATCAAACTAGAATATCAATTCTTAAGGGAAATGTTAAGGGTCTGTTTTGTTTGGGGATTAATTTCACACAACCAAAAGAATACACAGCAAGCACAAGATTAGGACTCAAAATATGTATGTCAATAAATAAATGTCAGTAAACCAATAAGTTAATTTCCCTAAATTAAAATAGTTTTCAATTGAATTTTCTCACATACTGTTATGAAGACATAACAGATATCTATGATGTTTGTGTATATATATGTACACACCCATACATGTATAGTTCACAAACATGAAACCAGGCTGTCATGTGATAAGAAATACCTCTGTCTTAGAAAATGAAACTAGTTATAAAAGACAAGTATCTGGAAAAAAAATTGATGAGGCTTCATAAAATTAGTTGAAATAACCAGAATCATAAAAATGAACAATAAAAATATATATTTTAATTTCAAATTAAGGGTATTAAAAGTTAGCAATTGTTATTTTCTTTGCTATTATGCTTTAACTTTTCAAAGACCCTTGTATTAATTTTTTGTTCAATATTCAGAATTATACTTGTTATCACAAAGACAAATATAACTTTACATATTCTAGTGATAAAGTAGTCTAAGTAAGGAAAGATCCTGCCACTTGATTTGACCATAGATCCAAATGGTGTTAAGACCTCCCAGGATAGAGATATCATGATTTGTTGATATCTTTTTCTATCAAATTATTAAACTTGCTAGAAAATACTAAGGAAAAATGTTTTGAAAACTGATAATAATAATAAATTAGCAAAGAAAGTGGAAAAAGTTTTCTTTTGTGTAAGACAATTTTATTTTTGTTTGTATTGTATTTATCTGCTCCCAAAATAGATGCCCAGATTAAATACTTTTAAAAGACTCTTTTATTAACTTAATGACAATATTTTTTTAGGACTGAATCTGGCCCAGGCAGCATTCTATCCCTACAGAAAACAATGGAATCCAAAGGGACATATATCTTAGGGATAACAGGAGAGGTTAAGACCCTCTTCTCATGGATTTTACATTCCAAAAATGACAGGGACAAAAATCAAGAAAATAAATTAGAAATTCTAGTAAATGGTAATTCTGTGAAAGAAATAGAATAGCAATTATGTCGTGTCTGTGTGTAAAATTTAAAGTATCATCAAAAAGGCATCTATAAGAGGCTAACATTTAGACTTTAATAAGAATCCATATTTATGCAGTCTTCTTTTAAATAACATTTAACGACAACTGTCTCAGTTTGATTTAACAGAAAATAGTTGAAATAGGCTAAAGACACACAATTAAGCAAGTTACTTGATATAAATTAGTTAATGGTTAATTTGAATTATATTCACTGACTTGGAAAATATTGGCACTATTACATACAAATATAGTTAACTTAATGCATTCAATAAATCACACAGTATCTTGTTCTCAAAAATTATTTGTTTATGTATTATTCCTCATGACTGCTTTCCCATTGTTAGGGATCATCAATTTTATTGTCTTGTCAATATGGAATTAGCAAAAAGAATTGAAAAAATTTATTAGCTAAATAATTATTTTTTAGGAAAATGATTGATTTTCAGTGCCAGTAGCTAAAAGTATTTTTATGATTATTATTTACTAGATTTGGGCAAATCTAAACAACAGTATTTTCCTTATGTTATAATCAGGTTATTTGTTGTTTGGTAGCAAATCACCTTGATACTTTCTGCCTTAGTGCAATAATTTATTTTTGTCTCTCACAGACCTATGATTGACCTGGCTGAGATGCACAGTTTTTACCTGGCGTCTTCCATGTGGTTATACAGAGACTCTGCTAAACTGGATGTCCATGATAGCTGTTATGGTTTGGATGTGAGATGTCCCCCAAAAGCTCATGTGTGAGACAATTCAAGAAGGTTCAGATGAGAAATTATTGTATTGTAAGAGTTTTAACCCAATCAGTGATTTAATCCCCTGATAGGGATTGACTGAAGGGTAACTGAAGTGGTAGAGTGTGGCAGGAGGAGATGGGAATTAGGGGTATCGCTTTGGGATATATATTTGTATCTGGTGAGTGGAGTCTGTCTGCTTCCTGATCATCATGATATGAAGAGCTTCCCTCCACCACCTTTTCCCGCCATGATATTCAGACTGAGCTACAGCCCTGAGGAATGGAGCCAACCTTTTATGGACTACGACCTCTGAAACTATAAGCCCTCAAATAAACATTTCCTCCTCTACAATTGTCCTATTCAGATTTTTTTAGAATAGCAGCAAAATAGCTGACTAAAAGAGGCTCCATCACAGGACAGGCCATAGACAAGAACTGTTAGCTGGGACCTCTGCTAGGAATGTTGCACAGAACCCCTACACTTGATCTCCCCCTTCCTGTGTCTTGGGCTGCTAAGAGCAGACTGACTGGTTCTCAGATGGTTCCAACAAGAACATTTCAGAGATCCAGTTGGAAATCTCAAGTATTTTTCTTAGGGTCCTGGAAATCCTAAAATGTCACAGCACTCTGTCTTCCTGGTTCAGAATTCAATGGGCAACCAAAGTTTAAGAGGGAAAAAAAAACCAAAACATAGCAGAGCAAGAATCCTGGAAAGACTGATTCACTGAGTAGTGGTCTTTTGAAACTAGCTATTACCCATGGTCTTCTGCCCATATGTTCAAGGTGACAAAAGTTTGTGTAAGAAATTCATAAGCAGTTACCACTTGTGAGAGATAAAGTGAGTGTTAGCCTATTGGCTTATTCATTTGATACTCAAGGAGGGTAACCATGTGACCCAATAAAATTCTGACATACATGTCTAATGTCAGAAATTCAATTAAAGTTAGAAAATATAGATCAGAAAGAATTAAGCAGTGTATAGCTTTTGTGATCCATTGAATTTCTATTGAAGTATTTTGAAGAAAGACTGATGACATGTTATTATGATGTCATAATGAGAATATTCTACATGAATATGTTTAAGCTGATGAAAATTACTTTTGGGAATAATGTCTAGATTATTGATAACATTAAGAACAGACATTTAATATTATAATGTAGCATGAAAGATGTAAATGGCTTGATATCAACTTGAAATTTGATTAGAAAATGTATGAAAAATTGACACACGATGAGTGTTTGAATGGCCATCACCATATTGTTAAATGTTAACTTGATTTTCAGATCTGTGTGTGATGTTGTCTTAAAGATTAAACACAGTTTATATCACAATTTAAGATATACATAAACATAATTATAGTTGTCAGTGGATGTATATACCTTAAAACAATCATCCATTCATTGACCATATTTTACATGAAGGATTTTCTTTCTTTCTTAATTACTGTCACCTAAAATTTAACTCCATTATCACAAAGGTAATCAAATATGTTCAGATTTAGTATTCATCAAGTCTAACATTATGAAACATTATGATTTTTAAAAATAGTTTTGAAAGTGAAAACCACCTCAGAAGGAATAATTTAAGCAATGTTTATAAATATCTCAATAATTTTGAATATTCATTGTTGTACCTTGGAATTCTGATTTTAGTCTTATCTAGTAGTATAATTTGTATTATTTGATTTCTTCCAGTAGCAATATTAGCAAATATTGCTCTCATCTGAAATAAAACTGAATTATAACACCTCTGAAATCTTTGGCGATTCTTTTCTGCTCTGTCTGCATTCCTAGCAAAGTTACATCTTATGTGTAAAATGATGACGTTTCTATTCCACTGCACCTGTGTTGATGTGTTTCAAGAGATGATTTTACCAAGATTATATTCCAGTGTAGGGAGTGACTTCTGAGTGGGATTTCTGTTTAAATGTTAAAGTCCCCATCTGGAAATTCAAGTAGCTCATAACACATGTGAAATTGAATCTGTTAATTTAAATTAACTTTAGAGAAAATTGTCTTCTGTCACCTAGCTTCCAATTTCCTGAGAATTATCTCTGAACCAGGAAGATGGCAATTTGAGTTACTTTGTATCTTTATCCACTGAAATTGAATCTGAATTTACTTGGAGATAATGGCTCACCAGTGCTAAACTGATGATTTTGAAGTTGAACATGAACCTTACAGTGGAGAATTAGTTCTTCAATTGCCCTAAAATAAATAAGACAGCAGAAACACATTTGAGCTAAATTTACTCTCATTATCTTAAAAGAAAAAGGAAAATTTGAGACTCATTTTACATTCCATTATTGACTTTTCCAAGTTGATGTTTCTCTATCATATCAATGAGATTTGCCCAAAGGATTTGTTTGTGCTTTAGTAGGGAAAGACAAACTGCTGTGTTTATCTGCAGCTTGGACAGCATTCAGGAGGAAGGAGTGGAGGGAGAACTCAGAAGAATGTGCTCATAGGAAAGAAACAATAAGGGTATTTCTCTTACCTCTGACAAAACTGGTAGATTCTGATTGAGTGAAGCAGTACCTACACATTATGTTAGGGCTAAGTCAAGAAATGGTCCCAGTAGGATGGTAGGCACATTTTGATAAAGACAGTAAGACAGGAATGGATTTCATTGTGTAAACAAACCATAATCAAAAGAATGGCATACCTGTGGTAAGCAAAATTTCAAAATCAGTATGAGTAAATGGCAGGTAATTAAAATTCAAGCTATCTAAGGATCAGAAAGTCAGAAAGA